>JAAFCE010008833.1:5517742-5568728 GCA_013389805.1 Trigoniulus corallinus
CAGTCTACAACAGGCGATCAAATGAGAAAAATCAGTCTACAACAGGCAATCAAATGAGAGAAATCAGTCCACAACATTTGGGTATTGGACTGCTATTTTGGATTCTAGCCTGTTGCTGTTATGATCCACGTTTGTAAAGCTACTTGTAGTAGCACAGCTCTGCAGGACAGCCATGCTTCATGGTGTAGTATGATTACGTGGGGCAGCCAAGCAATTTTCCTATCAAAAATGCACTCACAGGAATATATTAATTCACCATCATCTAACCCATAGGTTCCCAAACTTTTTAGTTCTAGCGACCACTTTTTCAATTTGTGATGTGGTTACCGCCCCTTCGAGTGAATTATTGTCTACTAGCATTTGAAGATCAAGCAAGAGATATTTCAAATTATTTTATTTGGGAACTTTAACATTTAAAAAAATCATCATTTACAATTATATTAACATCATTTACATTATTTTAAAACAATATTAATAAGTATAATATTACTAATGAGAGAGCTGGATTTGGTGTGATGACACTAATTTTTCAATGTTTGGTGTCATCTTTGTCATCACTAGTCTCATGTCACCCCACGTTCCACAATTGATAACCTGTTTCTTTTCTTTGTTATCAAATTGCAAACAATGCTAAATCCTCTTTCAGCTAAATATGATGATGGAAATGCTATGAAAAACTTTAGCAACAGCCCATAAGGCTGGATATAATATGGGAATTTCGTTTTGAAGCCAAAATTCATGATATCCATTTTTTAATTTAAATTTCAACTCTTCATTTGTTGATAATTCTATTAATTCTTCCTGTAATGGCAAATCTGGCATTTGTATGTTTGAAGTAGGTTTTGGAATTCATTCTGGGATGATCATGTTGAGAATATCCTGGAATCTATGAGTAAAATTTTCTTTGAGTGCATCCAAATGCTGCTTGTGAGAATGTCATCATCATTTATTTCCACTGAGGAAAGACTGGGAAAGTGATAAAATTGTCTTCATCCCAAAGTTGGCTTGTAACGATCAAGTTTTGACACAAATGCAGAAATCGTTGCCTTTGTTGTGATAAAATTCATATCATCCCATTGCAGCTGTAGATTCATTTCATTAAATTTGTTATACAAGTCTGTTAAATAAGCTATATCACTTGTAAACCATTGATGGAGCACCATCAGTAGCAATGGATATTACATTATTGAAAGGTATACCCTTCTCTTCAAAATACTGTTGAAATACATCAAATATAGATTTCCCTTTAGTATCTGTTTCTAATTTTCTTGCAAATAATAATTCTTGGCATAATTTTAAATCCCTTATGAAGTCAGCATATGCTAAAAGTAAAGATTCATTACTTGATAAGGTTGATTCATCAAGCTGTATAGAATAGTCATTAGTCTTAAAAATATCAATTAGAGAACATTCAACATCATCATACATTTCATCAATTTGTCTCTGCACTGTATTATTGTTCAGTGGGATTTTTTTTAATAATGTCAGCTGGTGGCTTGTACAGCACAGTTTGCAAAACCTCACTCACAGCTGGCAGTATCAAATCTTCACCAATAGTGTGTGGCTTTCCTGATGTAGCAATCAGTAAACAAATTTTATAAGAGGCATGCAATTCATCACTATTTTCCTTTGATGAAGCTGAAAACATATTGGCCAAGGTTGGGTGTCTCAAATGCTGATTTCTTAAAATTTGAAAGTAAGATAAATTTTTATCTTTACTCTCAGGATGTATCCTGGTGAAATGCTCTTCTGATCATGAAGGTTTCATGGCTTCATTTGAGAAAACCTTAGGCAAATCAAGAACAGTGGCAGTGTCTTGTTTGTGGGTGACTCAATAAATCCATATTTCAAATAATCGACATTGTATTGTCGACATTTCTTAGTTGATGCTGACATGAGTTGATCCCTAAAAATAAACAACAATGATGCTACTATACCATAATTATTCTAATAAACGACGCCCTCCAATAACCGGCGCACCTTTCAGCTGAAAAAAAATAATAAACGGCGTCCTCTAATAAGCGGTGTGCCATTTATTTCAAAACTGTCTGGAAGTGATCGTGCAAGTTAACTTGAATTTTTTAATGATTAACCCTTTAATGCTACACAGGGGTATTGGTATCATCATCATCACACCCTTATCCAGCTTGTGGCAGGGTTGGGTCCATGGGTCCATTGAATATGCTATGACTGGGAACACCCCAGCCAGGCGTCTGGAACTTGCAGGAATATTGGCTGGTTGTCTGTGTGGGGATGCTGGCCTACCACACTGTACCATCACCACATTTTACAACCAAAATATAAATTTTGGCAGGTAAATTAATGCTTTGTCAGTTTTAATATTGCATGGTGTCTGACCTATTGCACAACAACTATACTGCAATAAGGAATCAGGCTCATGCCTGAACAGAGGTACTGGTGTACCACAGGGTTTTTCTTCCTCCTCTCTGTTCTGTGGGTGACCCTGGTGCAATGTGATTCACAGTATTTTCCCATGATAGGTTGAACTTCCTAATAAGTCACAGTCGTGTAAACCAAGCTTCAGTCCAGATATTGTTGAAAAAAAAGTTTCAACGAGAAAGTATTCTTTAGCATTTAAATTGTTGGCAATTTCGGCAGTTGAGAATGATAGTAATCATCCTGTGGCTAAACCTCTACAGGTATCTGAATCTATGGTAAGGATTTAGATTTTAAATGAACCATTGATTATTTTTCTCAATTTTATTTTGCCAATAAATTCAGATGTGAGAGTGGCATCAGCAAAAATCAAAATTAATGAAATCAACTTGTCTGGCTAAAATGTTTCCATTTATAAATTGAAAAAAATAATAGACGACGTCCTCTAATAAACGGCGCAACAAAAAAGGCATGTGAAAAAATAAACGGCACCGTTTATTACAATAATTATGGTAAGCAATACAAAATAATAAAACCAAAAATATGTACTTACCAGTGGCAACTAGTTATTAAATGTAACTATTAAATGTACTGTTTGAAGAGATTTACAGGATTAAAAATATGCTTGTCTGAAAATAAAGTATTGTATTTGATGATTTATCTCTTGGACTCCAAATATAGGAAAACGTAGGGACATACTGTAGGTGAATTCTAACTTTTAGATTGGTGTGGAGAAATCCAGTCATTCAAGGAAACTCTTTAGAATTGAGAGACAATGCATTTTGGGGTTGCATTGTCTTTTTCTAAAAAATTAAGAGTAGCAACACAGAGCAAAGGTGATGGGTCACATGACAGGTGCATGGCTAATTCAAAAGAAAGTCAATTCTACAAATAAGGGTAACATGTTATTAGGGAGATTTATTGCAACGTTTTTTGCAAGCATACGCTACGCTATGCAGACGAATATTCAACTGCGCAAACGCAAACGCTGCATTGCACAGTGGAGTATTATTTAAAAAAATGGCGCCAAAAGTCAATAACAAAAATTCCCTTAAATGGTATTACTGAAATTAGTTTTACACTTTATACTGATCATTGCATCACTTTCTGCTAATAATAGGACTCTTAGAAGTCACAGTGCCCCACACTATCATTCCAAAGTTCATTGCTTTTCCCCCTTTTTTTATTTGATCTCAGAGACCCTTTTACACAGTTATTTCATTTGTGTTTTGGCTAGTTTAAAGTTAAGTTATAAAAGTAACCATTATGGATCTGAAAGCAGAAGGTATGTACTATAGAATAAAATATTAAGTTTTAGGTTTATTTTTATTATAGTTTTAAATTTTGCCATCTTCTTTCACAGCAATTGAAACTAAATTTTATAGCTCACTTTTTAAAGTGGTGTGTTTAAGTAGGTGTTCCAGACACTGTCAAGCAAAAACTTTTGTCATATTACAATCCTTATTACTTTCACTAGCAGTTGCTGAAAAAAAGTTTTGCCCAAGTTTGCCCCTTTTTTTGAAGTATAACCTCAAAATAATGTTTTCAACAGTGTCAAATTTTCAATTGCTTGATTCTTGCCTGTATTGTCATCAGGAAAACCAAGTTCATTGAAAGATATGACAAGAAAATCACTTTATGAAATAATTAAAGACTGTCCACATAAGAATATCAACAAAAAGTTTGAATATTTGGAACAGAAGCTGATTGCAACTACTAAATGTCCTGAGAGTGAATATGGCATGCCATTAAATATTTCAAACCTGAATTTAAAACTATGTGGGCAGCTGCTGACAGAATGGAAGAACGTTTTTTAATAAAAAATGAAGATTGGTTAAACTCTATTATTTAAGTACCTAACTGGGTTACAAAGAAATGGGGCCGTCCAAGAAAGGTCTTTGGAGAATCCAGTGAACGCAGCAAGCAGCGCAGAACACAAAGCCTTCGTGCACAGACATCTGCAGAGGAATTGACCTATGCAGCAAGAATAAGTGAACATGAAGCTGGTAATGCTGATGTGTCCAGAATTATTAAGGATATCACTGTTACTCCAACAAGAGCTACAAACTTTAGAAGAGTTGTGACATCTGCACAAAAGCATATTGTAAAAAAGCACACACCAATGGAGGCTCTATCAATATTTGTGGAAGCTGCTCTTACAAGACATCAATATGAAATCATTCAGGGAGCCAATAAATCCATATATCCCTGCTACTCTTTGTTGAAGAAAGCAAAAAAGGAGTGCTATCCTAAAGAGGAATCTTAAATGTCACTGAAACATGTGTTGAAATTCATCTTCAAGACCTACTTGACCATACAGCTAGAAGATTGTGCAAATATTTGGAGGAAGTCATCAATCAAATTACAGATGAAGAAAGGGAGAATTTAGAACTTGTCAAAATGGGGCTATGATGGTTCACAGCAGTCACAATTTAAGCAAAAATTTCTAAATAATACAGACAGTGATGCAAATATTTTTCAGAGTTCCCTTGTTCCATTGAGACTGCTATGTAAAACTGGTGATCAGAAAAAAGTTATATGGCAGAATGCAGTACCTTCATCAACAAGATTTTGCCAACCAATTCGTATATGCTTTGTGTCTGAGACAAATGACATAACAAATGAGGAAGTGCAGCACATAGAAAATCAAATACAAAGACTGAAGACGACAGTAGCAGTAACAACTAATGATGTTCAAATCCTCATTAAACACACATTGATGCCTACTATGGTTGATGCAAAGGTTTGTAATGCTGTGACATGCACTAAATCAACCATGAGGTGCTATATTTGTGGAAAGTCCTCAAAGGACTTTAATAATTTAAGGAGTAAAATGGAAGAGAATCCAGAAGCCCTAAAATTTGGACTTTCCATCCTACATGCAAGGATCAGATTCTTTGAATCTCTTTTGCATTTATCATAAAAACTACTTATTAGAAAATGGCAAGCAAGAACAGCAGAAGAGAAAAGAGTTGTAGCTGCAACAAAACAGCAAATACAGCAATCTTTTAAGAAAGAAATGGGTCTTCTGGTGGACAAACCAAAAGCAGGATTTGGGAACGCAAATGATGGTAATACATCAAGAAGATTTTTTGCTGATCCAGAAACAGCTTCCCAAATTACTGGATTAGATATAAATGTAATTAAGAGATTTAAAGTTATTCTTGAAGCTCTATCCAGTTGTCACAATATTGATGTGAAAAAATTTGATGCCTATGCAGTGAAAACTGCAAAGCTTTATGTGAAATTGTATAGCTGGCACCCTATGACACCAACAGTTCACAAAATTTTGACACAGGGTGCCACAGTAATTCAACATGCATTACTACCGATTGGGCAACTATCTGAAGAAGCTGCTGAAGCAAGAAACAAACATTTCCGTTTATACAGGCAGAACTTCACCAGAAAGTTTTCAAGAGAGGCTTGCAATAGAGACGTTTTAAACAGATTATTGCTTAGCTCTGATCCATATTTAAGCTGTTAAAGACCAAGACAACAGAAGACTAGAGTCCCATTTTCAAAAGAAGCTATAGAACTTCTACTGGAAGCACCATTGCATATTACAACATAAAGCTGCAGGGGAGTAGCAGATTAATAATGAGGAACAGACATTGTGGCAATTCATTCAATAAGTTTTAATTTAAATCTGATATTTGCATTTTTTAATTAGATTATTAAGCAATGATTTTTGCACCAATTTTTGCTTCAGCATATATTTCAAAATTGTAATTTTTTCTATCTGTTATTATTTCCAAAACATTAAATAATTATTCAAATCAGTTTTAGATCCATTTAAGACTCATGAAAGGGAAGAAATATTTTTGGCGCCATTTTGGATGCAAATATGCCACTGTGCGTTGGTTAAACTGAGCATAGGTTTTGACTTACGCTTTTCAGACATATGCTCTGACCTACATAAAAGTTGGCGCATGCGCGTGTCGCTACCTTATGTCCGAAAATCAAACGGAGTTGGTTTGTAGGGCACTAGTTGTTTTTTTTTAATTAATATCATTTTTTTTAATTAGATGGTATAATGAATTAACAGATATTTAGAAATTTTAGGCTATCCCCAAACAGAAATTTATCAATGGTTCAACATTCCATGAAAACATAGGCTGCCCCTTATATAATGCTGCACCACGAAGTACAGGTGTCATGCAGAGCAAACGTGGTTTTAGGGGTAATTCATTATTCCAGCAAGTGCCACAGTGTTGCGCACCGGTGGAGGCGATCTCTCGGTAGGTGGCGCTAATGTATGGGCCGTTGCAGAAACGCTGCAATAAAACTTTAATTTTTTTAAAAATCGTACGCTAATCACGTGGTCTGTGTATGTCGACGTTAATAGGGAGATTTAGCAATGCGTTTTTTGAAACGTACGTCATGGTTAGCAGACGAAAATGGAAACGCGCAGGCGCAAACACCAGCTTGAGATACGGAGGACATACGATTAGACGTACGATTTGCCTGACCTACGGAGGACAGTACGATTCAACGTAGCATTTGAAACACTGCTTTTCGCGCTTCCTTTCGCAAATCACTAGGTGACGCTTGCAGCTCAGTCATCAGTGGGTGCGACATCGTTGTGTAAAAACTCATTTTTAAACATTTATCGTACGTTGATCATGTGGTGTTCTGACGCTGATGCTTGCGTACGTTTTACCTAGTACTTATAATAAATCTCCCTATTATTAGCCAACTGCAAAGCAGGGTAGAAAAACCCATTGCTGCTAAGATTTTAATCACTTAATAGAATCACTCTTCCTATTGTTTAATTGAAACTGTTTTTGGCGTTTTTGCCAGCATTTTGTTAAGGGGGTGGCAAATCAAGCTCACCGCCCCCTTATTGTGTGCTGGATCAAAATCGCCCCCTAACATCTGTCCACCGCCCACAGGTGGGCAATATCGCCCACATTGGGAAACACTGATTCTAACCCTTCTGCAGCCTGTAGCTGCATCTGGTCTGTAGATTCCAAACCCAATGTCCACTTTCTTGGTTACACTGGATGTGGAAATTGGCAATGACAATCATAAAATACATTGGTATGCATTGCTATCAGATTGCTGTAAAAAAACATGTTTTTTACCCAATTGTCATATACAACTAATTGTCATTCACCCAATTGTGTTAGACCCCATGTGGAGTGTCCAATGCTACCTCTTTAAAAATCCTTTCTGAATCATCATCACTTCATTATCCAGGTTTTGAATGAGCACTTTGCTGTTCCTGCCCTCCAGTCCCACCTTCTTTCCAAAAGTTTGCTTTGATCAGCTGATTTTCTTCAGTTCGCTTCATTGATATCACGCAAAAATTTGCAGTAGCTGCAGCGACATCTTTCTTCATATTTGAAAACTCCCTCTGGAACACTTTCAAAATTGATGTGACCTGGAATGATATTTGGGTAAAAAATTACTTCCATCAACAATTTGCAAAGCACTCCACAGGGTCCAAGTACAAATCATACAAAACTGAAAAAAATGTTAGTCACTTTTTACAGTTTTTTGATGATGAACAGCTTCTGCACAGTTGCACATTTTTTAGGATTTTTACTTGGGCCTCATGGAGTGCTTAGCAAATTTTTGATGGATGAAATTTTTTACCAAATATATTTACCAGATATCAATTTTGAAAGTGTTCCAGAGGGAGTTTTTCAAATTTTTATAAAAATAAATTTAATTGCAAAAATATAAACTTTCTTGGGACATTCACTTCTGCAATAAGTTTTTACTTCTACTCTAAATTTCAGTGGTCTAACACCACTCTCTAGAGGCATTTTCAAAATATTGGATATGAATGAATATGATTTTCCATCATTTTTAAGGTCTAAAATAGTTTTTCTCCCTGCAGGCTCAATTTCCAACCTTTGTCAGTGGGCTGATCATTGATAACTTTCTACCAAATTCTATTTATCTAAATATTTTTTTCTCACCAAAACACGTATAATCAACTACGTTAATAAATAAAGTATGATGATGAAGACAAAAGTTGGGAAATTGAAAAAAAAAATTTTCAATTTTAACTACCAATATCTCCCCTGTTTTCAGCCTTTTTCAACACTGATTTTCTGTTCAATATGACTATTTTGAAAATTTTAATTATGAAATCGAAATTTTCAAGGAAAATTACTACTGTGTTGTAAGTAGCAAAGCCCAATAAGTGTATCAATTGATGTAATTGACAAAAAACGTAATAATTTTGGAGTTTTTGATAATTTTGTAGAAAAACTGTAGGTGTATTTGGACTTTTTCAAAGCACTGTATGTACCAAAGTATGATTATATTGTCATGAGAGAAATCTCTAACTTGTATCTGGATGGAACGTGCGTGATTTGAACTTTTCAGGCAAGCCTGCTGACCCATTCACCTTTCGATTGTCCACTATGAGGCACAAATGGTGTAAACTACCACACATAGAAAGGGTAATCACAGATCTTCCCTTTGTCAGTCAAGGTCCGTGGTCAGAGTGAACCACAAACCACCCATTTTCCTTCTGGTATTTATCATACTTCTGGGTTTGAAAACTTAGTGACTGCAGAGAACAAGTAGAGCAAGGCCTAAACCATGTTAGAGAGGCGATAGGAAAGGGAGGGGAAAAGATAAACATGAAAAAGACAGAGTATTTAGCTTTAAGATGGAAAGGAATGGAATAGCGGTGGCATGCTTTCTAGAGGTGAACTTGGCGTGGTGGTAGGTTGTCCATAAGGATATAATAGTGTGTGGGGTGGATGGGGGACCTGGTGGGGAATAGACAGGAGTGGAGGGCTAGAACCTGCAGACCCTACCCTGCCACAGGTGGTGTAAGGGTGTGATGGTGATGATGGTGCAGTATTTATTATACTGTTGCACAGTTAATAGTGAAAGGTTTGGCACCTGAGCCATCAAGGAGAATTATGCATAGATTGTTTTGTTGGTGTTTAAGGGTTCTTCAATTACGATGGTTATTAGAGCCCCATAAACTTCGTAGTTCTAATGCAGAGTTATGACAGTTTCGGTATTAGCAGTGCCCAGTGTTCCTAAGTGGTCACCCATGATAGTACTATCTGGCGTTGCGTTGTATCAGTGATCAGACAACTGGTGTGTCAATGCCGTACAGCTGCTCTAATGCACATAGAAAATCATGGAATAATGGTGATTCACGTTTTTGAAAGTATCTGGAATACAGGAAGGCCAAAGCAGACATAAGGGCTAGTTGTACAAAGGCATGATAATTTGTGGGGTTAGTGGTGAGCTGGTGGAAGACAGGTGGGAGTGGAGGGCCAGAAGCCACAGATCCACCCCTGCCACAGGTGGAGGATAAGGTTGTTATACTGATATAGATTTTTGGATATGTTGTGAACATACATTTGCACTTACAGTCCCTGGCCAGTTTATTAGATACACCTTGTTTTTATTGTTATTTGCCATTTTAAGTTCAATTAGGATACTTTTTGAATTACAATTTTTTTAACACCAATTAAAAACATTTTGGAACATTGTGGAAGGATAAAAAGCAGTGTTTGATGGCTATAGAATTTATTATGTTAAAAATAATAAATTTATCATTTTTTGAGTATTTTGATAAGCCACCTTTGGTTGCAGTTAATGATTTATTTCACCTTGGCATACTCTCAGTACACTTTTGCACTGTTTCTTGCATATATGAGTAATAATTCCACGCATTAATTATTTTTCTATAAGCTGTTCCTTGCTGGTAATAACTTGTTTTGCAACTTCTCTCTTAATGAACTCCTAACCATTTTCTATTGGATTCATATCTGGAGAATTACATGTACAAGGCAATAAAGGAATATATCTCTGATCTAAAAATGCTTTTATAGACTTAGCAGTATGACAGGGAGCTCCATCTTGCATAAATTCAAATGATTCACCAATTAGGAAAGAGTCCTTTAACTGAGGCAAAAGTCAGTTAATCAGAACTTGTTATATCGTTGCTTTCTCATGATGCCCTCTACCGCATACAATCGTCCAGTGCCCTTTCCACTGATTACAAACCATATCATCACTTTTGTAGGATGCTTGACAGGCTGAATAACACATTTATCAGAAAATTTTTCCTTTGGACTCCTAACATATTGAGATTTATTAGCCGAAATTTCAGAAATGCTTTCATCACTGAGGCAAACCTAAAATATTTAATAAATGGTGTTGAGAAATGGAACAATTTAAATAGTTCCTCATTTATAGAAGTCTAAATTAAAATCCTGATGTTGTTTTGCCCATTTCAATCATTTGACTTTCATGGCTGCTGTCAATTTTGGCCTTCTGGTTGGTCGGCATCCTTTTAAATTCATTTTGGCAAGTTGGTGCTTTGTTGTTCTTTCAGATGCAAAAATAACACTATTTTCAAGTTTAGATTTTATCTGCTTCATAGTTGCAAATTGATTTTCATTGCAAATCTTTTTAAGAACCTGTCAGCTCTTGAAGTAAATATCAGTTTTCAGCCACATTTTGTTTTTCTTTTTGGTCCCAAATCTTCACCTGATTCAAATTTTTCTTTTTCTTACAGAATGCTCTGACAGTTGTACTCTTAGAGAAATTTCATAATTTGAGACCGGTTTTTTTTCCCCCCAAGTGATTTAACCTCTGCTGCCTTCCTTGGTGTTAATCAGCCACTTTACCCATTGTTCAAAATTAACCTCCACAACCACCACTTTTAAGATCAAAATAATGGTGGTAGCATTGCTTGTGAATGCACCACTATGAGCATCTTCAAACATCCACAGACTTGTTTATTTGCAGCAATCAAAAGAAATAGTATAACTCTTAGATCACATGAATCACAACTGTAAACTCTTAGCTGAATCTCAAAGAGAAATAAGTATTGAACATAAAAGTACTGAATTGTGGTTATCTGAATTCATTTAATTCAGAAAATCGTCCTCTCAAGTTGAAAAATTTGAAAAACACATGGTGCATCTAATAAATTGGCCAGGGAACTGTACACTGAGTATATACTCTTTCCGTTTAGCTTTGTTGGTGGTTCAGTGGAAGCCAGATATTATAATCATGGATAATGTTATCAATCGACCGTTGCTATACCAATCGGTCAGTACTGAACCACTCCATAGAAAATGACTTAAAAGTTATCTGCATATTATAATCAAACCAACTATTGTCATCAATTCTAGCATTGTTTGTGCTATTATAAAGTAGAAAATAAACTGGAAAATAATGCAGCTTTGGCATACCATATTATCTCAGATATAATATGCACTCTTTTTCCCAAAAAACTGAATGTAAAGTCTGGGTGCATATTATACAAGGTGTGTTAGAAAAGTAATGAGACTGATTTTTTTATTTAGCAAAGTTTTTGTTTTTTTTTTTTCAAACATCAATATTATCTCCTTAAAAGTAGTTCCCTTTGGCAGCTATACACCAGTGGACTCATTGTTCCCAGTCTTAGGAGCAGTGATGGAAGCCTTCAACTGGTAGGGCATTTCACTGGTCGGTCACAGACTTTTGAATGTTCTCCAGGGTTCCACAATGACATCCATTTTAGACACGTTTTAATTTTGGGAAAACAAAAAAGTCACAAGGACTCAAATCAGGTGAATAGGGGGTTGAGGAACAATGGGAATGCATTTTGAAGTCAAAAATTCCCTGATGGAAATGGCCATGTGACATGTGGCATTGTCATGATGAAGCATTCACTTGTCTGCAATGTCTGGTCTCACACAAATCACTCTTTTCCTGAGCCTTTCATTGACACCTTGGTACAACACTTGATTGACAGTTTACCCTGTAGGAACAAATTCTTTATGCACGATATCTCTACTGTCAATAAAGCAAATCAGCACTGTTTTCATCCTTGATTTGCTCATTCGACATTTTTTGGTTGAGGAAAAGAGTGGAGTGTGCCACGTTTCTCTTTGCAACTTTGTTTAAGGATTGCACTCAAATATCCAGGAATCATCACCTGTGATCACATGGCTGCAGAATTCTTGGTCACTGTCAATCCTTTTTTGGCACCATGGAGGTGTTTTGAAACTGGAGAATATTGAAAATGACTGTGACTGACCATTTAAAAGCCCTACCAGTTGAAGGCTTCGCTCTCTGCTCCCAATAGTGGGAACAACGACTCAACCTGCGTATAGAGAACTACTTTGAAGGAGGTAATATTGATGTTTTAAGATGTCTTATTACTTTTCTAACACACCTCGTACATAGCAGTAAAAGTTTCTGCCATTTTCAGAGAGTAACACTAAGCCTGTGTAAAGAATACTGGATCATCCATCAAAAGTCAGAGGAGACATGTTTGCTTATTAGCCTCATTTAAATTCTATTTGATGCTCTTTTTAGTTAGTTTTATAAATATTTAACTACCTGCACTTTATTTACCTTCATACCATAGATATAAGCACTTGTATATTAATACAGGAGTAACCATAGATATAATAATATTGCATACTATAATATTGAATACTAATATTGAATAGATATACTACCTTACTACTAAAAAATTAACAAGTCCTGTAATAAAAATGATTATTCTAAGTCCAGTTATATCTAACAATACTGATATTAAAACCCTAAAAATTCTTCAGAATTGTCATCTGAAATAACTGGGAACTGGAAAACCTAGCCTGTGTATTATACATGAGTAATGAGATTTTACATTAACATAAATCTTGAAACTTGGGGTGCATATTATGTAGGGCTGGAGATTATATGTGAGACAATACACTGAATTTTGTGCTCTGGCATTTTAAACGTTTTTGAGTGCTTTTGGCAACGAAAAGTCATCTGCAGGTAGATTTTGCCTTTTTCAAGGCAGCTACCTGCTAAGGTCTAGTGAAGGTAGGGCTGCAGACGGTGGTGGGGCGTTTTTCTTGTGGTTCAGGGAAGTGGTTGTGGGTTCGACCTGTTTATGTCTAACCTCACGTCCTTTTCTGCCGCATGGCAAACTCCATTGGGCTGCAGCATGGGGTATATTACTATTTACTATTGGCATTTATTATTCCTTTTCTTTTGTTGTTGTTTGCTCCCATGATTGTGTTGGGGTTGTGGGTGGGTTTGTTGATGTTGTTTTGCTGCTGCTGCTATTGTTTGGGTGTTGGAGTTATTTTAGTATTGTTATTGCTTTATTTGTTTCCTGCGAGTATGCAGTCATAGGACTGCATCTCCACAGTGTAGGGTGTTAGGGGTTGAGTGTCTTGTGAGTGTGGGATCTCTGCTCACATCAAAATGATGGATAAATCATTGAGTGTCTCCTGTGGAATAGGATGGCACTCCCTCCACAGGTTACCCTGTCACTATTGCTGTGGGTTCTAGGTATCTGGCTGGGGAGCCCCCAGACAGAGCTGTCCCATTAGGTAAGGGGGCTAGGCTATGGGTAGGGACTTGGATTGGGGACCCTTACAGGAAAAACAGGGGAATTAGTAAACACCCTGAAACAGAAGGGTTAGTGTTAGTGATGCACCGCTATATCACTAGCTGATATATCGGCCTGTCTTTATGATATTGGTATCAGACAGTATCGGCCAGCGTTTAGCCGATAATTTTAAAATTTCATAAGTATACTATATTTGACATGGATTGTCAAAAGGACCAATGCATATATCAAGTAAAACTTTATTAGAAAACGTATTTCACAATATCCTCACTTACAGCACTGATGGCAGTCTGTGTGATGTGTGGTTGTCAATCATTTTTGTCTATTCGACTCCTTGTTTCAAGTGTGCAGACACCCAATGGTTTTTATTACCAAAACGGAGCACGTAGACTGTCTTCAGTCATTTCCAAAACATGAAATCACTAGGCATTGACTATATATCGGCCATGATTTGTCAATATATCGGCCAAACCCATATCGGTGCATCTCTAGTTAGTGTCGCCTTCCTCCAAGAAGCGCGATGGAAGGGAAACTGATCACAGGCACTGGGTGAGGAATACAAATTACTATACACAGGTAGTGAGGAGGGGTGCAATGGGGTGGGTATTGTATTGAGTAGGGAATTGCAGCAGGGGATCACAGCTGTCCATAGAATAAACAGCACGATTATGTTAGTTACTGTAGTATGGTAGGGTATTGGGCTCCACCTCATGGGATGTTCTGAGCAGGGCATCAAACCGGAATGAAACCGAAAACCTAAAACCGGTAAACCGTTATTTTTGCTCAGAATGAAAACCCGGAACCAAACTGAAAAAAAATATCGCTCTTATTGGTTCAACACCTGTGGAAAGAGGGGAGGGAGGTGGAGCTTAAGGTGAATATGAAGAAGACTGAGTACCTAGATTTGAATTTTAGTGCCCAGAGGCAAGGGGGTGAGATTCGTTGTGGGGTTGGGTGATACAAGTGGTGCAAGAGTTTCGGTATTTAGGATCCATATTACCGGAGAAATGGGTGATAGATTCTGACATGACCCATAGTATTAATGCAAGATGGCTGAAATGGAGACAGGGTAGTGGGGTCCTGTGTGAGATATGGATACAAATAAAGTTGAAGGGCAAAGTTCACAGAACTGTCGTTAGGCCTGCTATGCTTTATGGCTCAGAGTGTTGGGAAGGTAGGAAGAACCACGAAAAACAGATGCAAGTGACTAAGATGCATATGCTACACTACATGAGAGGGGTGTCACTATCTGACCGAATCCGAAACTAGTAAGTTAGAGGTAGCTTAGGAGTGGGAGACATCACAGAAATGATGAGAATTGGTTGCTGTGGTATGGGCATGTGATGAGGAGGGGAGGGGAGAAACTTATTAGGTCCATTACGGGACTGCAGGTGATTGGGGGCCACCAGGGGTCGAGGAAAACCAAAATGGCCGTGGGAGTAGATGGTGCAAAGGGACATGGAGGCATGCGGGGTGGAGGGGAACTTTGGAAGACAGACGGGAGTGCAGGATTAGAACCCGCAGACCCAACCCTGCCTCAGGCAGGATAAGGGTGAGATGATGATTTTAAGTATAATCTACTGTATTTTAAAATTATGTTTAATACATATTAATTTTTTTTTAATTAATATTCGGAGTGAAACCGAAAACCATAAACCAGAAAAACCGATATTTTTACTGGAACGAAAACCGTAGCAGAACTGATATATTTATTTGACCTGAACCGTAACCGAAACCTGAACGAAAAAAAATAATGGTTCGATGCCCTGGTTCTGAGAAAAAAAGAAGTGGATGAAGGACATATCAGAATAATACAGGATGTGTATGATGGTTCCACTACTAGGGTTAGGACAGCATGGGGGAGTACTGGTAGCTTCAAGGTGAATGTAGGGCTTCATCAGAGATCAGCTCTCAGCCCATATCTATTTGCTTTGGTGATGAATGATCTGCTGACAGCAATAGGGGAATGGGCCCCCAGCACTTGGTATTTGCTGATGATGTAGGGACGTTAGAGGAGTCCCAAGAGGAGGTTCAACAGGGCTTATGGGACATTACAACAGCAATGGCAATGGGGGGCCTGAAGGTGAACATGAAGAAAACAGAGTACTTAGCTTTCAGTTGGAGTGGCTGGGGCCAAGGGGGTGTAGTTAGCTGGGGAAATGAGGTGATACCAACAGTGAAAGAGTTTAGGTATCTAGGATCAGTGTTTCAGAGCAATGGGGAAATTGACAGCAAACTAAAATGGAGGATGACAAAAATGGAGACAGGCAAGTGGGGTGCTCTTTGACCACAGAGTCGCAATAAAGTTGAAAGGTAAGGTTTACAGGAGAGAAAGACGAGAGGAGAATGCTAGGGGCCAAGATGCGAATGCTACGTTACGTGAATGAAGTGTCGCGTGCTGATGGAGTCTGCATTGAGTATTTTCTAGTTGAATACACTGCAAGCAGCCATGATAGGCCAAATTGGCAGTGGAGAGATTATCTCTCATTCTTAAAAATTCACTCATTTTAAAACCCCAAGGAACCTGAAGCATAGCTTCTATTCTGCCATACATCACCTGCCCTCTATGATGGCGCCCTCTTTCAGAAAGTTCTTCACCTTATCCCCATCAAGAGCATTCCATTGCCGAATGACCCTTGGAAAAAAGGGCCAGTAATATAAGTCTGTTTGGGCCCTGATCTCCTTCAGTTTGAACAGATGATCATTTCTCCCCCTATAGTCTGCAAAGGAAAACCTGCAATCTAAAGGACCGTCATAACCCATTTTCAACAGTCTGCTAAACAGCTTAATGCTATCAGATGCTCGCCTCTGACAGAGTGAGTCCCACCCTAATTCTCTGATCATGCTTGACACACTCAAACTGGGAGAGAACCGACTTAGCACAACTCTTGCTGCCCTCCTGTGGACCATTCCAATTTCCCAAGATAGGTCTTGCCTAAACGGAAACAAAATTGGACTACAGTATTCCACAATTGCCCATACCAGTGAAAAGTAAGCTATTTCTTTTACTTTCCTTGTGCTGTCCCCCAGCACCCTGCTAACCAACTGGAGAGCACGCCCAGCCTTCCCAATCAATTTTTCATTGTGCTCCTTCGAGGTGCCCCGAGTGTTTAAGACAACTCCAATGTGCTTGTGGGTTTCAACCCTTCAACCCTTACACCACCTAAGCTATAAGAAAAAAATCAACCTGCTTTTTGGACCTGCTTAGGACCTGTGCAGGAAGACAACTGGTTTTCCACCACCCTTGCCATGCATGTGTCATCTGCAAACAACTCAAGAAAAGATTTTATATCAAGCCCTATATCATTAACTTAAAGTATATAGAGTAATGGCCCTAATACACTTCCCTGGGGTACCCCTGATGAAACAGGTGTCCATTTTGATGCTACCCCATCAAAAAGTACTCTCTGCTGCCTGCCTTGCAGATAGGCCTTTACCCACTGAATAACGTTACTATGAATGCCTAACCATGACATTTTTGAAACAAGCTTGTCATGAGGTACCATGGCAAAAGCCTGTTCAAAATCCAGGAATATAACATCAACCTACTTACCCTTATCTAGAGCATTTTGAATGTATTCAATTAGACAAGCCAGTTGAGTGTCACATGACCTCCCTTTCCTAAACCCATGCTGATTATCACTAAGGATGCCATTTTTCTCAAAATATCCCATAATATGTGAGAATAATCTATGCTCAAAAGTCTTGCATACCACACTTGTTAAAGAAACTGGCCTGTAGCACTTAGGATCAGCAGTATCCCCTGATTTGAAAACTGGCACGTTTGCCAGCTTCCAGCTAGATGGAACAAGGGCACTGTCTAATGATTTTCAAAAAATTTCCACCAAATAGTAGCTTTCAATCCCAGAAAGTCTTTGAAGAATAAATGGAGAAATGTTATCAGGGCCTCCTGCCTTATGGACCACTAATTTATTCAAAAGTTTCTCAATCCCCTCTCTTGTAATAGCAACCTCCTCCATTTGCCCATGATAGTCATTTCCTGACACTGGTGAATACTCATCTTCACCATTTGCAAATGTTTTTGAAAATGAATCATTAAAAATATTTGCAGCTATAAGGCTATCACTAACTAGGTTTCCTGACTGGTCCTTAATAGCTGGAACCTTATAACCCCCATTTCTACACTTTTTGAGGTACCCCCAGAAAGCTTTTGGATTGTTCTTGAGACTTTCCCCCAAAACATCCCTATGGAATTCCTTGTAGGCCGTTTTAATAAGAGCTTTTGCTCTTCTCCTGGCTTCCTTATGGGCGACCTCACTATCTGAATCCTAGTCCCTTCTAAATATATCTCTCACTCTTCTCTGCATATGCAAAGCTGCCTTTACTTCATGGTTATACCATTCTGGAAAACTGCTGTCTGTCTTCTTCTTAATAGGGACAGCCTGTCTTGTGCCTTCACCCAGAAGTGCTAAGAATCTTTGTCAGGACTCTTCAACACTGCAAGCATTTGCAGTGGCCTGAAAATCATTCAACTGGGCTTCTAATTAAGACCTAAACAACTCCCAATCAGCTCAGTGAAATTCAAAAGTTACCCTACTTACTGTGGAATACTTTGGCAGCATTCCCACTATCTCAACTCTAACTGCAACATGATCACCGATTCCCTTATTGCACCTCACATCCTTGATGGAGCTAGGCACATTAGTAAAAACTAGGTCTAAAATCCCTCCCTTCTCATCAGTTGGCATGGTCACAACCTGCTCTACAGTACAACACAGCTGCTCTAAGAAGGAATTAATTGCCCCTGAACGAGAAAATTTTCCACCTGATTGCATGCTGCCCCATTTCACTCCTGGAAGATTTAAGTCCCCACCTAGAATAACTGTTGGGACCATCCTCCTATGAATGAGGTTCTCCAAAGAATGTGCCAATTGCAACAATAGATTTGGATTAGTTCCAGGTGGACGATAGAAGGCAATGACATAAGTCCCTCCTGCTAACCCAGAAACACTACAACACAGCATCTCACAGTCCCTTTCAAAACCTGCTTCCCTAGTACTTTTCAGTGATTTGTCTATAGCTATGAACACCCCACCCCCTTTACCACCTTCCCTGTCTCTCCTATACACAATGTACCTATCAGGAAAAATCTCAGTTAATTGTTCAGTGACAATAACAATAGCAGCATCCCATGTAGCAGCAAGGGCATTAAACTCGGCCACTTTATTGACTATGCTTCTGCAGTTGATAACAAGCAAAATCGATCATTTCCTGCTAATCTCCTGCCCATCCCTGCATTATTGCTGTCAAGGAGTCCCATGCTATGCATGTTGTGAATTAACCTGCAGCACCTTGACCCTCTCTCTTCCCTAAAAAATCAACTATAAACTCCTTAATTTTTCTCCCAACCCTAGTTTCAACTCTCTCATTGAAATGCAATCTATACCTTGTAAACCTGTTGTGAAGATCTGTGAGAAATGCCCTATATTCAAGGAGCTTCACTCCAATCAATTGTCCTTCATGAAACAACCTGTCATTTACCCATCGGGCCTTAGCTTTGGCTACTCCCCCTCTGTCCATTCTTTCAGTGATTGGGCTGAGCATTACCTTTGCCTTCAGTCTGATACTTCTGACTTCCTTGGCAATGTCCACAATTCCTTCCATAACTGCTGCTGCAGGTTTATTGTGAGTTGTGTCATTAGACCCTATCTGCAAAATAACTATGTATTCCTCTCTTTCATCTTTCATAATACTTGAAGTCCTGTCCTTTATGTCCATCAGTCTAGCATCTGGAAGAGAAGCAACACTAACACAGTCTCTATCCAGGCCATCTGGCAAAGCCCATCTCTCTACCCCCCATAAATCTGTGTCCCCAATTATGATAACTGATTTACAGGGTATTAGTTCTGTACAAGTTTTACACCCCTGTCACTTACCTTAACATTGTGCTCACTCTGCTCCTTCTGTAGATACCCATCACCCATAGAACAATCCTGTGAATTGGTGCAAGGATTTTTCCGAACCCCACAATCAACTTCAATATTTCCTTTACCTTTGGGAGTCTTTGGGGGACTAACTGGTGGGGCTGTTATACCTGTCTCCATCACAGCATCAACCTGTTCTCTCATACCTTTTCTTCCATTTCTCTCCATCACTTTAGAGAGGGGCTAGAGACAGAAATGGCAGCTTTTAACTTAGCCACCCCTGCCTGGAGCTTGGCTAGTTCCATTTTTAGATCCTTGCAACCCCCACACTCAGTAATATTCTTTGGAGGCATCACTATCTTGGAAAACAGGCACTATCCGAAATGAAAGTTGAAATACCAGAGCAGTATCCCACTATAACCAGATTTCCACTAAATAAAGATGGGAATCACTAATAAGAAGTTTCCCTCTGAAAAGAACAACCTACCCACAATAGCAAACCAACATGTGAGGAAGAATCTATTTTGCCCCACTGAGACAGCTGTCCCCACCTCTCAAACATCAGAAAATTACAATTTCAAAATTTTTAGAACCTTAAAAATAAAGTTGTTAATACACAACTTGAAGTCAAGTACAACTATTAAATAAATATAACGAATTAGTAAATCTAACACTACGACTAAACACAGAAATTCTTTAAGAATGAGTCACAGCCAAAATGAACTACAGTAAAACCCCACTATAACGATCTCGGATGTAACGAATTCCTGGATGTTACGAATGGTTTCCAAGGTCCCGGCAAAAGGATAGGAGTTTGTATATTAAAAATATCGGATATAATGAATTGGATATAACGAATTTCCTGGTAATAACGATGAAAACTTATAAAAGTTTGGATAATTTAGTTGGATATAATGAATGATGGACCTTATAAATAATTTTTATTTATGGATTTAACACAAACTTCCCCTCAATGGTCACCACATATTGAATTGAACACCACTTACAGGAATGCCGTGTCATACTTTTTATTTTACTAGGGCAGAATGCACAAATGGCTGATGATATTATAAACGTTCATTTTCTCATCATCATCATCATCATCGCCACCATACTCTTATCCCGCCTGTGGCAGGGTCGGGTATGCAGGTTCTAGCCCTACTTGTTGTTGTTGTTTGTCGGAGTTTAAGGTCCCGTCAACTACGAGGTCATTAGAGACCCGTCCACTGTATAGTTCTAATGCATATACTGCACAGACACTACACTAATGCAACGATTATTGGGTATTAGCAGTACCCAGCTTTCCCGAGCGACCACCCATGTCAGTACTAACTGGGCTTGCGTTGCTTAACTTCAGTGATCAGATGAGAATTGGTGTGTCCAACGCAACTCGCCACTCCTCTAGTCCTACACACCTGTCTATCTCCCCCATGATCCCCCATTCACCCCACCATTACCATATGCAGGAATTAGATAGACTGGAGAAATACTCTCCCCACTCCTTTACCTCAGAAGTATGGAACAAGACACTACCTTTTCTATCCTTCACTGTTATGTCTCAGGGTAAATCTTTAATCGCCCTATCCCTGGTCTAGGCCAGGCTACATTCTTCCTTCATTCCCGCTTTGTCTCTATCATAGAGGACCTCATACTACTGGTGTATGACCAAAGAAAGGATCCTCCTAGTTGTGGTCTTGGTCTGCCTGTAGCATATTTTAGAATCATAGTCTCCTATTTCCATCCACCTATGGAATGCAGCCTTTTATTTTTTTTGGCTGCCTCTATTGCATTATTCCACTACTATGTCTGCCTGCCCTGGAGCGTCCCTTCTACTCTAGCCTCCCCTAAAATGGCTTCCCCAAATTTTCTAATTTTTCTGACAAACCTGACCCACACTGCATCAGCTGTCTCTTCCAAATCCCAGTCTACTTGCCTATCTACTTCCTACATGAATTCCTGTTTCCAACACCTAATAACCTGTGCTCCTCAAGAATTGACTGCCCTTCAATACTTAAGGGCAGTCATTACAGCTAACCGGTAGTCTGGGAGAATACCAACTGTAAGATAGATAACTAAATCAACAGGAATTAAAATTGTAAGAAAAACATGCAGAAATGTTTCATGGGGGTAAATACGAAGGTACACAAAGATTAGAAACCAAATATTTTGCTGAACTACCAAAACCACAATATCTTGATATTTGGGGTAGTATCACAGACTACTGGTTAGCTATCTCAGCCTATCTGGGGTTAAAGCAGCTTTCCTGGTTGTAACGAATTCCTGGCTATAACGAATGTGATTGCAATCCCCTACAAATTCGTTATAGCAGGGTTTTACTGTATTCACAAAGGGCCACACCCAAAACGCATCTGCTAGATTGTGCATTCTTTAGGTGTGGCCCAATGTGGCTTGACAATTGCGATACACAAGGCTAATAGAACCTGTATAACCACCAAATAAAATCTTAAAGAATCCCTTAATTAATGGGAGCGGTGAGTTGCATTGGACACACCAGCTCTCGTCTGATCACTGAAGTTAAGCAACACAAGCCCAGTTAGTGCTGACATGGGTGGTCGCTCGGGAAAGCTGGGTACTGCTAAGTATCAATAGTAATACTCATGACATTCATAACAAAAAATTTTAATTTCCATCTAACCAGCTTCTGCTAAAGCATAGGTCTCCAACATTTGTGATTGGTGGGCTGGATTAGGGATGTTTCAAAGGCTGGTTGGCCACAACCTGATTTATGGTGGTTTGTTTTTTAAAAAATTACACAAATTGTAAATATTGTAATGGTATCATAAATCAAATGGAATACAGAATTTATTCTTTATTCCATTTTAATTGAATTAAAGAAGTCATGACAAACTGTATATTTTCTTTGAAAACAAAAATATTTATGGAAAAATATTGCTCTATTGCTGAACACTGTTTTATGGAATCCTCCCACAGGCTGGATAAAATCCACTGTCAGGCCACATTTGGCCACTGGCCTTATGTTGGAGACCCCTGTGCTAAAGCGTTATGACTGAAAATAGCTCTAGTTGATTTTAATATACCATAATTATTCTAATAAACGGCGCCCTCTCACAACCGGCTCCCAATAACTAGTGCACCTTTCAGCTGAAAAAAATAATAAACAGTGTCCTCTAATAAATGGCTTGCCGTTTATTTCAAAACTGTTTGGAAGTGATCATGCAAGTTAACTTGAATTTTTTTAATGATTAACCCTTTAATGCTACACAGGGGTACTGGTATCATCATCATCATCATCATCACACCCTTATTGAGCCTGTGGCAGGGTTGGGTCCGTAAGTCCATTGAACATGCTATGACTGGGAACACCCCAGCCAGGCGTCTGGAACCCGGAAGAATATTGGCTGGTTGTCTGTGGGGGGGATGCCGGCCTACCCCACTGTTCCAACGGGCGTTCCAACACCATATTTTACAACCAAAATATAAATTTCGGCAGGTGAATTAATGCTTTGTCAGTTTTAATATTGCATGGTGTCTGACCTATATCACAATAACTATAATGCAATAAGGAAACAGGCTCATGCCTGAACAGAGGTAGTGGTGTACCACTAGGTTTTTCTTCCTCCTCTCTGTTGTGTGGGTGACCCAGGCACAATGCGATTCACAGCTTTTTCACATGATAGGTTGAACTTCCTAATAAGTCACAGATGGGTGCTTAATTGCTTTTCATTATTCGAATAAGGATGGATAGGGTACTCCTGTATCCCTGTGTAAAGTTTAAATGGCCATACAAAGTGCAGGAAATGCCATATGCAGTGCATAAAAAGCAAAAAATTCATTTGCTTTAACCACCACATTAAAATTTTTTATAATGATGTTTTTCTATTTCTGAGGATTGCAAGCAAGCAATCACACTATCCACTACATGTTGTAAACATCAGTGCAATAATTTGCTTACAAGGTCTCTCAGATTGCACTTGCACACATTTTCGCTACTCATGTAAATGCTTGTGCAAATTGCCGTCGGAATTACTTGCGCAAGTTGTTTGCTCATGTAAACTAAGCAAGCTTTAGTGCAGATATTGTTGAAAGAAAAGTTTCAGAGAGAAAGTATTCTTTAGCATTTAAATTTTTGGGAATTTCTGCAGCTGAGAATGATAGTAATTGTCCTGTGGCTAATCCTCTACAGTTATCTGAATCTAAGGAAAGGATTTAAATTTTAAATGAACTATTGATTATTTTTCTCTATTTCATTTTGCCAATGAATTCAGATTCGAGAGAGTGGCGTCAGCAAAAATCGAAATTAATTGAATCAACTTGTCCAGCTAAAAAGTTTCCATTTATAAATTGAAAAAAAAATAATAAACGGCACCCTGCAATTAAGTTGCACCCTGCAATAAGTTGCACCCTCCAATAAATGGCGCAACAAGAAAGCCTGTGAAAAAAAAATAAATGGCACGCCGTTTACTAGAATAAATACGGTATATACAGTGAGGAAAATAAGTATTTGTACTCCTTAAAATTTTTGAATATGGCAATAAATAGAAGACATTTTGCATTTAATTTTGTATTATAGTTTTTTATTTATAATTAAACAACCCCTATTAAAGTTTAAATAAAAAAATCAGCAGAAAATTAGTTATTGAAGAAAAACGACTTTTCCTATGGGAAAAAGTATTTGTACACTTGTATCAATGGTCCTTTGTATCAATTGCAACTTGTAATCTTACGCCCATTCAATTTACAGGAGTTCTGGTTACAACTTTTTTTCCTTCCAACTCTTTTTTTATTTGAAAATTTTCAGTTCTCCAATTTTGAGTTTAAAATTGATAAACATTCTATTGGATTATGGTCAGGGATTTGAGGAGTTTTAATTCGTTTTGGGGTATTGTTTAGAAGCAATTCTTCTATTATTCTGGCACAATGGTTTTGATCATTCTTTTGTTGGAATGAAAACACTTCTTTTAGACCCAAATTTTAAGCACCTTGCCCAAAGTTTTATGGTGCAAAATGTCCATGTACAATGTGGCATTCATAATACCATCAATGATTGCTAAATTTCCTGTACCTGATGCTACCATGCATCCCCAATCCATCACATGTGCTACACCAAAATTTGCAATTGCTTGAAAATTTTTCATTTATAAAACTGTGTTATTTTTGGACCACACAAAGTGTTTACAATCACTACCAAATAAATTGACAAAATTCTTGTGGCTCATTAAGATATTTAAGCACAAACTTCAAACGTTTCCTGCTGTTATTTGTGCTGATGAATGGCTTAGTTCTCAGAACTCTTCTCTTTAAACCTACATGATGGAAGTAATTTCTTACTGTTTTGTGTTCAATAGTCATACATGATGCTGTTGCAATGCTATTGGCCAATGCTCTGCTACTCACAATAGGATTTTTGTCAATTTCCCTAAGCAATGTTTTCACTACCCTGTCATTGAGCACCTTTGCCTTCCACATAATGGATTATTTTCAATGGTTCCTGCTCTTTGTTTGTTTTAAATTATACTTTGCACTGTTGAGTGTCCAATTTTGAACTTTCTGCCTATTTCACATATGATTTTCCTTCAGCACATAACATTAAAATGTTTTCCTTCACAGTTTGGGACAAGTCTCATTTCTTGGGAGCCATGATCAAAATTTTACAACTATTAACACCAAATGAACTTAAAATACTGCAGGAAAGAATATTACATCATTACAGAGAGTATTCTGAAATTGAAAGTTTTATGTTGAATTTAAAAGTCAAATTACACATGTGTACAAATACTTTTTTCCCCATATAAAAAATCGTTTTTCTTTAATAATTAATTTTCTCTTGAATATTTTTGATTCAAATTTTAATAGCAGTTTCTTATTTACAAATAAAAAATGATAATACTCATTAAAATGAAAAATACTGCTTATTAATTGCCATATTCACCAAATTTGAGGTGTACAAATACTTATTTCCCTCCCTGTAGGTTTTGCCCATTTTCTGCAAGCAAAACACATGACTGTTAGTGGGGCAGATTACCCCAAATTTTATGAGGCGTTTTTCTCCAAAACAGGTGCCATATGCTACAACAGGAGTACAGAGCTGAAAGCTTAGCCAATTTTAGATTAAGGGATTTAACTTAATACACCATTTTCTAATTTAAAAAAAAAGCACATTACGTTTATGAGCATTTACTTATACCAGATACATTTCAATAGATTGTGAAGATCTACTTTTACAGCTTACTGCAGTATTTATTTATTTTCACCAAACAAATGACAACCTTTCTGTGACAAACGCGAGCACGATGCGCCATACATAAAACCTATTGTCTTTTAGTGCTTTTAACACCATCTCATCAAAGATAGCTGTCATATGACAAGTGGGGCATATTACCTTGGTGGGACGTTTTTTCCCAGTTTACCATATAGATGGTGGCTACATGCAAATAAACATAACGCAATCAACACTTGCATGCATACAAAACGTAGTGTTGGTAGCACATATTGGTAATTTTTGACAAAAGACCTGTTACTAGACAAAGTGACCACTGTATATATCCTGTTGTGATTTTTCTAATCTGGTTTTGTGATCTGTTGAGCTCGATGATGCCAGATGGTGTTCAGTTCAGAGCAAAATCATCTTCTCACCGTCATCCCACCTATGGGGAGGGGTAGGGTCTGCAGGTTCTCTTCCTCCACCTCCGTTTACCTCCTACCAGAACCCCCCTCTAACTCGTACGTCTCCACGTCCCATTGTACCACCTCTTCCCACGTCCGTTTTGCTCTTTCCCAGCTCAGGTGCCTCCAATCACCTGCAGTACCATAATGGACCTAATATGTACCATCCTCCCCCTCCTCATCACGTGCGTACACCACCTAAGCCAATTTTTTTCTCTTCTTTTCTGTGGTGTTTCCAACCCCTAAACTACCTCTAATTTAATTGCTTTGGATTCTGTCAGCTCCTGATGCCCCTCTCATGTATAATAGCATTTGCTTCTCAGCCATTCTTCTTTCATAGCTCTTACGACTTATTACGGACTATCTTTCTGTGAGTAAAAAGTATTCATACACCTCCCTTTTTGCACTTTGTGAATATGAAGAAAACAGAGTACATACCTTTCAGTTGGACTGGCCAGGACCGCCAAGGGAGTGTGGTTCGTTGGGGGGAGGTGATCCCAGTGGTGAAAGAGTTTCTGTATCTAGGAACAGTGTTTCAGAGCACTGCGGAAATCCATTCAAACGTTACCCATAGCATCAACAGCAGGATGACTGTGCAACTGCTGGGTACCAAATAAATTAAAAGGTAAAGTTTACAAAACTGTAGATAGGCTCTCAATGCTATATGGTGCAGAGTCAACCATGGGAGGAGAATGCAATGTTGCAGTGCATGCAGACAGTCCGCAACAAGCAGATTAGAGGTAGCTTGGATCCACTTTAGCCACCCTGCTTTGATCCTATGGGTAACGTCTGAGTCGATTTTCCCGTTGCTCTGAAACATTCATCCTGGATACCGAAACTGTTGCACTACTGGAATCACCTCACTAACATAATGAACCACACCCCTTCGGTCCTGGCTGTTCCAACTGAAAGCTAAGTACAGTTGGCTCTCTTTTTATGCGGGTTCTTTGAACGCGATTTCCAAGTTACGTGGTTTGCAAATCTCAAATATGTATACAGTACTGCATATATGCGATCAGGAGCTCGAATGTTGAAACCACTCATAATAAATCGATTTCTTAGACCCCGTGCCCTAAAAGGCAAAGATTTAAAACAATTACCAGTGCATTGGATGGCTAACCCAAAAGCCTGGATGACAACAACTGTTTTTCCAGAATGGTTCAATAATTGCTTTCTACCAGAAGTGGAAGTCTATTTGAAAGAAAAATCTCTTGATTTTAAAGTCTTATTAATTATTTGTAATGCACCAGGTCATTTGCAGTTAGAACATCCAAATGTTCAAATAGTATTTCTTCTAACACAACAAGCCTTCTTCAGCCATTACATCAAGGCATAATTTTAACATTCAAAAATTATTACATTAAGCGGACTATATTAGCGGTCTAATTTATTCATATTGAATAAATTAGAAGATGAGTCCTTGACAGTAAAAGACGTGTGGAAAAAATATTCTATTTTTGATTGTATAATTCAAGTTGCATCTGCTTCTGCTGAAATAAAACCAGCAACTCTAAATGCCTGTTAGAAAAAGGTTTGGCCAGGATGTATTACAAGCAATACAATCATTGAAACATCAACACTTTCGAAGGAAATTATAAGTTTGGCACATGCTATTGGCAGAGAATGTTTTAATAATTTCAACCATGATGATATAGAAGAACTGCTGGTAGATGATGTGTTAAATGATGATGAGATTGTTGCACTAGCTTTAGATGCAGCAAATTCAGAAAGTGACCCCAATTTTGAAAGGGCCTTTAAATTCCAACGTGAGCTGCAGAACTGTGGGGAGCGGCGAGTTGCGTTGGACACACCAGTTCTCGTCTGATCACTGAAGCTAAGCAACGCAAGCCCAATTAGTACTTACATGGGTGGTCGCTCGGGAAAGCTGGGTACTGCTAATACCCAGTAATCGTCGCATTGGTGTAGTGTCTGTGCAGTCTATGCACTAGAACTATGCAGTGGACGGGTCTCTAATGACCTTGTAGTTGACGGGACCTTAAACACCAACAAACAATGCAGAACTGTTTCTGGATATCATGAATTGCATAAACGATTAGTAGAATCATCAATGCAAAGTTTAATTACGGATTATATTATTAAAAAAGGAAAATCAGCCTACAGTGAGAATGAAGGTTGCAAAAATTTATCACTTATACCAAAATGATCAATTGCAGAAACAGTTATTTCTGATGATGAAAAGTGATTTGGAACCTGTTCACAAACGGAGCATACTCTTATCTGATAGTGATTAAAAACATGTAAATTTATATTACTTTCTTATAAAATAAAACGAGTTGTATTTAAATGCAATTTTATTTAAGAATTTATATAAATTATTTTCAGCTTCTCAGAGGAATTTATTAAGAGACCCATGTTTTTTAACGTAACAAAATTTTTTTTATGCCGTTTTACATTAGTTTTAATTCATAATTTCGGAGTTACGCGAATTTTTAAAATTATGGAACGTATCCCCAATTTTTCCATAGACTTATAGTCTTTTTTAATGCGAATTCTTTTCACGCGATTTTCTGAGGAACGTGTCCCCCGCATAAACAGAGACCTGACTGTACTCTGTTTGCTTCATGTTCCAAAAATGCGAAACTGGAGGTGTTTGAAAACATTTTACTCACAGAAAAATAGTCCCTTTCTGTTGTTATTTTCTCATAAATTTACCATATTTATTCTAATAAACGGCGCTCCGTTTATTAGAATAACCCAGACAATATTCTTGTAGGCTCGGGTGGCTGAGGTGCCCCCAGTCAGAGCATGTTCAGTGGATCCACAGACCCGACCCTGCCACAGGCGGGATAAGGGGATGATGATGATGAACTCAGTGCCTCTAATAAACAGTGCGCCATTAATTAGAGGGCGCTGTTTATGGTAGTCTGTGATACTACCCGAAATATCAAGAAATTGTGGTTTTGGTAGTTCTGCAAAACATTTGGTTTCTAATCTTTGTGTACCTTGGTATTTACCCCAATGAAACATTTCGGCATGTTTTTCTTACTATTTTAATGCCCGTTGATTTAGTTTTCTTACAGTTGGTATTCTCCCAGACTACTGGTTAGCTGTAATGACTGCCCTTAAGTATTGAAGGGAAGTCATTTCTTGAGGAGCACAGGTTATTAGGTGTTGGAAATAGGAATTCATGTAGGAAGTAGATAGGCAAGTAGACTGGGATTTGGAAGAGACAGCTGATGCAGTGTGGGTCAGGCTTGCCAGAAAAATTAGAAAATTTGGGGAAGCCATTTCAGGTGAGGCTAGAGTAGAAGGTACACTCCAGGGCAGGCAGACATAGTGGTGGAATAATGCAATAGAGGCAGCCACCAAAAAATAAAAGGCTGCATTCCATAGGTGGGTGGAGATAGGAGACTATGATTCTAAAATATGCTACAGGCAGACCAAGGCCACAGCTAGGAGGATCATTTCTTTGGTCATACACCAGTAGTATGAGGTCCTCTATGATGGAGACAAAGGGGGAATAAAGGAAGAATGTAGCCTGGCCAAGACCAGGGATAGGGCGATTAAAGATTTACCCTGAGACATAACAGTGAAAGATAGAAAAAGTAGAGTCTTGTTTCATACTTCTGAGGTAAAGGAGTGGGGAGAGTATTTCACCAGTCTATCTAATTCCTACATATGGTAATGGTGGGGTGAATGGGGGATCATGGCGGAGATAGGCAGGTGTGTAGGGCTAGAACCTGCATACTCGACCCTGCCACAGGCGGGATAAGAGTATGGTGGCGATGATGATGATGATGATGAGAAAATGAACATTTCTAATATCATCAGCCATTTGTGCATTCTGCCCTAGTAAAATATAAAGTATGACAAGGCATTCCTGTAAGTGGTGTTCAATTCAATATGTGGTGAGCATTGAGTGGAAGATTGTATTAAATCCATAAATAAAAATTATTTATAAGGTCCATCATTCGTTATATCCAACCAAATTATCCAAACATTTATAAGTTTTCATCGTTATTACCAGGAAATTCGTTATATCCAATTCATTATATCTGATATTTTTAATATACAAACTCCTATCCTTTTGCCGGGACCCTGGAAACCATTCGTAACATCCAGGAATTCGTTTCATCCGAGATCGTTATAGCGGGGTTTTACTGTAATTATACTTCAAGACGCACACACTTGCTGTCAGCTGCGATTTTGCCAGATTCCACACTGCTGAGAATTTTATCCTTTTATCATCATCATCATCTCACCCTTCTCCCGCCTGAGGCAGGTTCCGGTCTGTGGGTTCTAATCCTTCACTCCCGCCTATCCCCCAACAAGTCCCCTTCCACCCCACATGCTACCATATTCCTTTGCACCACCTGCACTCAACGCCCGTTTTGGTCTTCCTCTACCTCTGGTGCCCCCAACTACCTGCAGTCCCACAATGGATGTAATAAGCTCCTCCTCATCACATGCCCATACCACCTCAAACGCTTCTCTCTCATCCTTTCCGCAATATCTGCCAACCCCAAGCTACCACTTGGTAGCTTCAGGTCATGGACTCGGGTCATGACACCCCACACATGTAGCGTAGCTTTCGTATCTCAGCCGCTTGCATTTGCCTTTCATGGGTCTTCCTAACGGCCCAACACTCTGAGCTATATAGCATAGCGGGTCTAATGACAGTTCTGTAAAATTTGCCCCACTTTCCTGTCTCCACTTAAGCCATCCTGCATTAACCCTACGGCCCACGTCAAAGTCGATTTCCCCATTGCTCTGGAAAACTGATCCTAGATAGGAAAACTCTTGCACCATATAGCCTTTCTTAAGCTGTGGGGTATGCCATCTAGATTCATGTTACAGCTGTTTGTTATATCCGAGGTATCTCACACGTTGAAAGTGCTGTAGGGACCAAACCAGTTGTGTGTTATATGCAATATCCGAGTGTGTTATAGCCAATCAATTTCTGTATACTTATGAATTAGCGCTGGCTGGGACTTTCCCTTGTGTGTGTTATAACCAAGGTGTGTTATAGCGAAGTTCGACTGTATAGTAGGTTACCCTTATTTCCGGTTTGTTACAGGAAATGGAAATTTCACCAATTGATTGGTAGTACGCTCGGCAACTGCGTCAGTAGTTCTAGGTTTGATACTGGACCTAGGCGGGCTGGCTTCTTTTGGGGGAGGGGGCAGAGATCCCGAGTGCACCTCCTTTCGGATGACAAGTAAAACCGATGCGCCGTGTGGTGTAAGATGGCATTTGCAAGTAAAACAACTCTCTCTACTTTGCAACGGGTAGATGAGGTAAAAATTTTGAGGTGCAGGAGCTCGCCCCTAGCGTTGGTGGGTGGGAAGCCCCAACGCACACTAGACCGACGATATATCGCCCTTGTGTCCATTGAGAGGGACAAGATGGGCACCCGTCCTTGCCATAGGTGGGAAAAGAGGTAGGAGTTGCTGATTTGGTTTGGCTTTATATACTGTAAGTATCTGCCACGTGCCAACAAAATTGATCTACGTGCCATCAATTCGCCACCCCTACTCTATAACGAGATTGTCCCTATATGTATGACTGTCAAAAGCAGATATTTTGGCTAATTTCACAATGGTAAATGCATTCTGCATTAAATCCTATATAAAACGTTGCTGTTTGTATATCATACATCTTATGAGTCCACATAGCACTTATTATATAGAGGCAGTTTACAGGGAAGTCATAGTGGATGCGACCCACAGAAAGTTTAACTTCTGTCAATATGACCCTCAAATAAAGTGAATTAAGACCCCACTCGGTTTGGAGTTGCTTTATGGGTATTTGTAATTTACCCACTTTGATGGCGTCCATGGTTGTAGGCTTGATACTCGACAATGCTAATGTCTTCTTTCAGGGGGAAATATGTGTAATGCCATGACCCCGTTTGTGTGAAGTTTTACTTGCACGTAAAAGAACTCTTTCTACATGGAACATATAGATTGGTAAAATTATCAACTGCTGGGGTTCTTTCCTTGGCTTCAGTGGAGAAAGACTGCCCCAAAGTAAGCCGATGAAAGGTGTAGCATTAGGGTGGCAGCCGGCTGCGTAACAACTGCCCAGTAGATAGGCTGTGTGCCAGTTTGGACAAAAATGGTCACCCGGTTGTATCCTAGACTTTAACCACGTACTTGAATATGGCCACCATTTTAAATATGGTCATGTTTCTTTCTACGTTATCATTATTTTGTGAAAGTTCATTACGCCTATCAAAAGTGCTAATGACGTTGTTTTTTTAATCCCAATTGCAGATTCGACGCAATGTTGATTTGTATGCCAGGATATTCATCTTCAGTGTGAAGAACATGCGAAATAATAAACTTAAAGATGTGAGAGAGCAATGGAAACATAGCAGGTAGGTTTATGAGGGTCTACGTCAATTTGGCGTACATACCGATCTCTTGGGTGCCCAAATTTGTTCAAAATTGCAACGGTCATAACAACATATTTCAACAGTCATAACAGTCATTGCAAGGTAATAGAACAATGAATGCTTTCCACAACTGTGTTATAGCGCCCTAATGACCTTTGAAGTCGATGGGCTCTAAAACACAGACAAATCCAACTGTGTTATATGGGACCATAGCAATGACTTATGACCCCCCCCCTATTAGCCCAACCCCCGTATTAGCCTCCCCCCCCCCCCCCGCATATTAGCTCCTCCCCCCACGAAAATCCTGTATCTGCCACTGGTTATGACAGTTGCAATTTTAAACAAATATGTGCACCCAAGAGATCGGTATGTTCGCCGAATTTGTATGTATGCCAAATTCTCATACGCCAAATTTTACGTATGCCAAATTGGCATATGCCGAATTTGTATGTACGCCAAATTGACATGATCCTGGTCTATGAATACCCCCTGTCTGACAGATCTTGTCAAGTAACTAATTAATCAATAATTAATTTTCTTCAAGGTTCTTTTTCGGCAAGAATAAAATCATGGCTCTTGCTCTGGGTCGTACTGCTGAAACCGAATACAAAGATGAGCTTCATCTCCTTAGTGCAAAATTAACTGGTCAATGTGGACTACTGTTTACCAACAGGGAAAAAGATGAGGTTGTAAAGTAAGTGCGAAAATAATTCTTTTTTTTATTTCTTATTAAAAAATAAATTTCTGCCTTCTTCCTCACCTTTCGCACAATATTGTAACCTCTAAATTGTGATCGTTGTGATGCCAGTAAAGTGAGATGAGTAATCGTATTTATTTCTGTGCTTAAGATGATGGATGATTGTAGGACTTTGACAATTTGTGAAGCTGTAGCATCATGATCCATGCCCTTTCACTTTCTTCTGTGTTTGAAATACTGTGTTTCCCCGACAATAAGCCACTGTCTTATTTCTATTTTGGTGCTGAAATAAGCACTAGGGCTTATCTTTGGGGAATGTTTTATTCTTTTCTATAATATTATCTTAAAGTCAAGTATTGAATAATTACGAAATAGAAATTGAGACATAACGGCAAAAAAATTGTAGATGACAAACTATTGAAATCATATCCTACTTTATTTCTATTAACACGACTTACTACACTCTACACAAGTGATGGCCAAGCTGTGACCCACCGTGCAATTTTAAGTGACCCAAGTGTGAATCATATCTAGGCCAGATAAGAGTATTATGATGATGCTCTCTATTTGCTACTTTAATAAACTAATTTATTAATTATTAATAATAATTTCTTTAATCATACAATTAAATAGTGTTTGCACTTGACCCACGAAAAACTTTTTGGTTTCTTTTTCATGTTATTGCGACCTGTCTTTCAAAAATGGTTCGCTACCACTGATCTATACTCACAACTCCCTTTAATGAAATCACCCTATCATATGCAGGAGATAATAACGGATGTGCTCTTTGCCTTAGGGCTCTTGTAGGGCTTATTTTTGGGGAAGGGCTTACATTAGGAACATCCTGAAAAATCTTGAAAGGTCTTACTTTTTGGATAGGTCTTATTTTCGGGGAAAATGGTATGTAATGAAATAACCGTGGTTGGCAAATTGAAGTTGATTCTCCAATTCTCTATTGATGTGATTGTTAAAAATGATTATTATCAGAAAATGCTTTAAGTGCATACGAGATATTTACAGAAAAGGGGGTAAACTGGGTGGGAGAAACACTGGGTACTGCTAATACCCAAATCGTCATAACAGCATAATGTCTGTGCAGACTGCATTAGAACTTGGCAGTGGAGAGGACTCTAATGAACATTGGAGTTGAATGGCCCTAATACACCAATAAATTAAAACAAAAGCAGTGATTTTCGACCAGTGTGTTGCAACATTCCATTCCCCTTAAATTCATTATACTAATACAGTAGAGTTCGGCTATAGCCAACTCGTTAATAACAAACTCTTGGTTATAACGTACTGTATTTCAACAATGAAAAGTTTCCCAGTGAAATCTTTCCCAATGAAATCTTTCACCCGTTATAATGAACTTCGGATATAACAAACCGGTTTTATTACATGTTCCTGGTTCGTTACAACCAGACTTCACTGTATATCATCACTATGGTAAAGAAAGGTATGCATAATGATCATCATACCCTTAAGGCTATGGTTACAGTGGATGCTGCTTCTGATGAAAATGAATTCTGATGGATTCGTCAGAACAATCAATAATGAAAAGAATATGAGAGTGTTTACATTGCTTGCAAGTCCCTCATCAGATAATGCAAGAACACGTCAAAACTACTTCACCGTTCAAATGGGTTTGATTTTTTGTGCATTTTCTGATGTTCAGGACTGACTCACCTTCCATTTTCACCATGCTATTGCAATGGATGTAGACAAATTAAGTTTGGTATTTGACAACAAATGTCTGTGGGACAAGAAGAGGAAAAACTACCAGAACAGGAATATTTCTTGACCAAAGTAGTAAATAATCGCTTAAGATATGAACAGTATTAGTAAGTAGGTGCTTGGATTCATTTACAAAGTTCTTCATACACAATACTCTGTTAAATTATTTTTCATCAAGTTTGTAGCTTTATTTCCATATGACTTATAATAAATGGTATTGAAACTGAATTTCTCCAACTTAACATATTTCTTCTTCTCATTCATCAACAATAACTTCAATAATGGACTTACAGAGTAGTAAAGATCGTCTGCATTTATCGTTGCTGAAAGTTGCACTGATATTCAGAATTCGTGCACATAGTAATCACTGTGTTCGTCAGAACCTGCATCCACTCTAACCTGCTACTGTAACCATAAAGTAGGTCTCTGGGTGGGTCCAGGCTCTAATTCAAATGGTTTCCATTTCTACATATATCTACCTATTAGACAAATAAAAGAAATCTTGTGCCTATATGTGCCATTTTGAAAAATTTATTGTTGAAGTTGGGGGAAACCCCTAAATTACTTTTACACAATAGTGAGGGTATAAATATACACTACTATTTTTTTCCAGCATCTGGCACCTCTGACATTTCTTTGTTCAGAAGAGCCTTATTTGATGTAATAAGAAGCTGTTGTGGTCAACATAAAATTGACAATCAAATAAAGGAGTTAAAACTTTTTGTAGAAATACGTACAAACTGCCCTAAACATCTCACTGTGAATCTTCATCACAAGCTGTCACATTTCATTATGGATTTTAAAGTCAAATGGTTGGCTGCTACTTGAAAAATAGACAGATTTCTTACAAATAACAAACAATGTCTAGATTCTTCTTTGACTCTTCCTGACTATACCAACGTTTCAAGACACAAGGGTGGACGCCCTCAAAAGCATTTTGAGGAACTTTTGGACCAAAGTAAATGACAAAAAACTGAAAGCTTGAGGAAGAACTATCCTTCAAAACAGCTGTCGTATGTTGCACAAATGAGTCTTCGATCTGCGGGTGCAGTTGATGCTTCTAAGGTAGTGAAAGAAGTAACATTGGCAACACCAAAACGAGCAAGCAGATATCTCACTGCATGTAAGAATATGGGTAGATTGAAAGCTCGAATAGATGGAATCACAGCTCTTGCTATGTTGACTGATGCAAAACTAAGCAGGCATCAGTATAATATTATCCGTGACTATGACAGAGACTGTTTTCCACCTTATAAGGAGGTTCAGCAAGCAAAGAAAACCTGCTATCCTGAAAAGGAAAAATCTTGATCACTGAAAATTCAGCTGAAATGCAACTACAATCTCTAATGGATCATACAGCGTCACGATTGCTTCATATTCAAGAGGAAGTTGTACAAAGCAATATCACTATAGACACTTTGAAACTGAAAATGATTTTGAAGTGTGGCTTTGATGGCTCAAATTTGATGGAATTCAAACAGAAATTTAGAAATCAGCCTTATGAATCTGATTCAAATATTTTTATAACCTCTATGGGGCCATTAAAAATTGTACTAGATGAAGAGCTTGATGATGATAATCAAATCATTATTTGGCAGAATCAAAGACCATCCTCCCTGCTCTACATGGACTTGCAGAGTGATTAGATTTCAGTTCAACAATGAAACAAAAGAACTCACAAATTGAAAGGACATATATTGAGGAGCAGATTCAACTCTTTAAACCAAAATTGTACCAAATTGGCAGTAATGCATTGAAATTAGGCACACAATGCTTTTTACAATGGTTGATGGGAAGGTGTGCAATTCAATAACCAAAACAACGTCAACACAACGTTGCTACATTTGTGGATTGCTGTCAAAAGATTTTAATCAGTTGGAGACCAAGGCAGCTGAGGGTCTCAGCTTCACGATGGGGGAGCCCAGTGGAGAATGGGGAGTAGTCATAGAAGGGGGAATGGACATTAAGTCAGATGGCAACTAGTGCAAGGATCTTGTTTGCAACAGAGAGTTAAGTGATAGTCACAGTGGATGTAAGGCCAGAGGCAGTGAGAAGAGGCTCCACAGTTAATGTGAGTGTTCTTGAAATCCCTGACTGCTGTGTTTTAATAGGTGCTGCATGTTAGAGAAGGTGTAGTAGTGCAGGGACCTGCTGTCGGTTTGCCAGGACCATTGGATGGAGCTGCAGGCGTGGTGCAGAGACGAGAGGTGACCACCAAAATTTAGGTTGTCTGTGAGAAATGATCGTGCGTTGGTGCAAAAAAAGGGGGCAGCCATCGAGATGAAAGGAATACAGATGAAAGCAGGTGGATAAGGCGTTTGGCTTGGTGCACTCACAGAAGTCCTATTGATTGAAGATAGCAATATGATTGCTGAAGGCAAGGGGGTCTAGCCGCTGTACGTTGGGGCGATAAGGGCGTGCGGCTAGGCTTGGAGGGGAGGGGGAACCCCTGACAGATGAGTGCTTGGTTGAGCCAGTAGTTCGTGGAGCATGGTGGATGCCAGGTGATCGAGGAAATCCGAGGCGAAGATTTGGTCCAGTAGAGTGGATGGGTTGCCAATGCTCCTGGTCGGTTGGTGGACTGAGGGAACTAACCCCAGTTGTCCGACGAATTCACTGAGGATGGAGGACGACTGGGAGTGTGAAAGGAGGTCGGTGTTGAAGTCTCTGCAGATGAGGTTTGGAGCACAGCTTCTCAGGAAGGTGCAATGAAAGAAATGAGTGGTGAAGGGGGAGTAAACCAGGCGGTACACCCACACGTTACTCTTCACTATGGAAATGACGAGCCTGGTGTTAGTGCCTTTGTCCCGTGGGCTGAGAAGTTTGACGAGCGGACGTAGATCGCCACTCCACCGCTGTGGCCAGCATGGTCGGAGTGAAAGACCTCGTACCCGGGGAGAGCAACGAAGGAGTCGGGAATGTTAGAAGACAGCCACGTCTTGGTGGCAACGATGCAGGAGGGTGAGAGGTCAAAGCTGAATGCTTCAAGCAGGTCCATTTTGGGAAGGAGGGACCGGGTGTTGCGTAGGAGAAGAGTGAAGGGCTTGTCATTCGGAGCGGCGTGCTGAGGAAATGCTGAAGGAGATCAGTGCAGGGTTTGGGCCGTGGAAAGTTCTTATGAATCTGCCACAGGGCCGGGTCTAGGGAATCGATTCCAGGGAATTTCTTGACGCGAATAAAGACGGAGAGTGAGGCAGCACCCGATGATGTAGGCCACCTGCCGCATTCGAGAACCTCAAGGCCGCAGCCGGATAGGCGGCGGACTAAGGTCTCCATGGGGACAACGGCGACGATTTATGGCGGGTTCTAATGATTTCATAGACGGAAGAATGGTTAGTGTAGGTGTCGCCTCATATTAGAGGAAGTTTGTGTTCCATTTAGAAAGTAAAACGCTATTCAGAAAGTAAATGATACTAAATTATTTGCTTTTTCTTACACCATCATACCCTTATTCAGCCTTTGACAGGGCCGGGTCTGTGGGTTCTAACCCTCCACTCTTGCTTCGGTCTCCTGCCCCGGGTGCTTCCGACCACCTGCATTCCTGAAATGGTCCTAACAAGCTCCTCCTCTCCTCATTTGATGTCCATAACATCTCATCCTGTTCTCCCTCATTCTTTTGGTGATGGCCGAGATGTCACAAGACAGTAATATTTATCATTTGCCATATAAGGTGATGGGAAACATCTGTCAAGTGCACTAAATGTTTATTGCTGTTAACCTCATGCTGTGAAATTATTTCAAATTTCATGATATTTTAATCGTAATTTCCGGTTTAAAAATTTAATTGTGCTCTTAATGACTATGCTTGTCCTTGAAGGTAATGAACGAAAGCAGGAGGAAATGATAATCTAATCCAACTTTAAAATAAATTCAACATACATCTATGTATTGATTTTGAAATGCGGTTGTTGACGATCGTTTGTTAATGATTATTTGTGATACTGAGAAATGAATATTTCATTTCGAATGAAGTGGAATGTGTAACGGAAACTGGAGGCCAAATAAGTAAGAGCGTAGAAATTCAATGAATTAAATGTGGAGTCAATGGTAGGTAGCAACGTATTTGAAATTAGGGCGTCGAATAGTTTTCGCCTTGGTGCGGAATGTCAGTTTATTTGTTGGCGTCTACAATTTGTTTCCGAGACTGCCTCTCTGTCTCTGAGTCACAAAATTGTGGGATGGGCACAAATGCCTCACCATCTTCCTATTAGTACTGCATTTATCCCAATAAACGCCGGCGCGTTTATTATTTTCATGGCGTCTTTGGTGAGGCGTTTATTAAAGGGCGGCGTTTATAATTTCGTGAGCTTTTTATAGACCAGGGGTTCTCAACTGGTACTCAACTGGTACTGGAACCCTGGGGCACCCAAAACGCCAGTCTATCGTTGTCCAGCGATGGACAAGTACAGTTAGCAAAAAAAGTCGACATACACCATGATGTTAAATTTAAGAAACCTGGAAAAAGTGATTGTTTTGGAAAAACGTATTTAGCGTAAAAATTTATTTAGCATTTTACTTAATGCCCAATAAAGGTTTTACAGCTTTTATTTACTGTACATTCTTTGAAAAAAAATTTTGCAAAAAAAATAAACAACAAAAAATCTGCATACACCAATAAAGTCTGCATACACCAATAAAGTCTGCATACACTTGTAGAAAATATTAGTTACATGTACTGTATCTAAATAAAACATAATACCATTTTGAATTGCTTTTTAATGATCTGCAGGACCTCCTTTATTTTTTATCTCCTCTTAAAGCCAGTTATTCATCACAGTGACCAGATTATTTTGGATATATTTGAATCACTGTTGAACCACATGTGTATGCATTGGATTGCTATTGTTGCTCTGCAATAGGTCACCAACCATGCAGTATTATAACCAACAAAGGATTAATTTACCAGCCAAAGTTTCTATTTCGGTTGTATTATGTGATGTTGGAACAAGTAGGGTAGGCCAGAATCCCCCCACAGACAACCCAGCCAATATTCATGCAGGTTCCAGACACCTGGCAGGGGTGCTCTGTCAGTGTGTTCAGTGGTCCCACAGACCCGACCCTGCCACAGGCAGGATAAGGGTATGATCATGATGATGATTTGAGTTAATTGCTTCCAGCAGTTGAGTTTTATTTTTGTTTTATTTAGGGTTGAGTTTTATATGGTGGGGGCATTATCTTGTTGGATGCAGAAAATGACCCACTCCCAAGTTTTTCAGCACTCCAATGTAGATTTGATACATCAAAATATCTCAGTAAACATGCTGGTTAATGATACCTTCAATAATTTGGAGATTGTCCACATTACTAATCAGGGACCATGGAAAGTAAATCAAGGTCTGGCCATTCAAAACATTGAGAATCATCACCAGAGAGGAGTTTTGCTCCAACCTTGGCTGCAGATTGACATACGGATTACAATATTGCATGGTGTCTGACCTATTGCAGGACAGCAATAAGCAATCCAATGCTTACACATGTGGTTTAAAAAGTGACTCAAATATAAGCAAAAAAATCTGGTCACTGTGATGGATAACTAACTTTAAGAGGTGATAAAAAATGGAGGTCCTACACATTATTAAAAAGCAATTCAAAATGGAATTATGGTTTATTTAGATACATGTAACTGTTATTTTCTACAAGTGTATGTAGACTTTTTTGGTGTATGCAGATTTTTTTGTTGTTTATTTTTTTTTAAAGAATTTAAAATAAATAAAAGCTGTAAAACCATTAAGTACAATGCTAAATAATTTAAACGTTAAATTACACTGTAAAACAAGCTGAAAATATATGAGATGTCTTTCAGTGCTTCTATTGCAGATTTTCATGCTGAATTCAAATCTGCAAACAGATTTGACCATCACCTAAGGCTGCAAAGATATTCCAAAATATAGAAATTTAACTGTTAGGCTTTGTGTGCATTCATTCCCCGTCTGGTATAAATGTTGAGGTTGATTCCATTTAAGAAAAGGAAAAGATGTGCCAGTAAACATTCAAACATGTTAACTCACTGGCACGGAGGTCACTAGGTGGTGTGGGGGTGCAGGCTGCATTGGGTGCCACCAATCACACCATGGCACCCTTGGTATCACACCATGGTATCCTTTGTAGATTCAGTCGTTTGTGTGATATGGCATCACGAGGTTGTATGACATGACCAGGTTTGTATCAGATGTGTAACATCACCAGATTTGTATCAGATGTGTAACATCACCAGATTTGTATCAGATGTGTGACATCACCAGATTTGAGATATGTGAGAGGGATAGGTGAGGCTGGAAACATTACTATGTGAAGAAGAATTGGCATGTCAGAGATGAATTCATGAACTGCTGGTGAAATGGAACAAAATCCTTATGCTAGCTCTTCACATAAAATTGGGATTAATGAAAAAATTTGTTAAGAAACTTGATAGCAACAGTGATGCTTTTTTTTGCATAGTAAGTTTCCACAGGTCAGTGAAGCTAGAATTAAAGAAGGTTCAGTAAAACCTCTCTATGGTTACACCCCTTATATTGGTACAAATTCTTCAGGCGCTGATTTTCCATCCATAGGCTATTACTACCCCTCTTATGAGTACACCCCTCTGTTGGGTAGACTTTGGCTGGGTCCCCCAGGTGCACCAAGTAGAGAGGTTTGACTGTATATTCATTGGTCCTCAGATAAAAACTATCATGGTTGATACATGCTCAGTGATTGTAAAATAGATGCATGTGTAGTGAAAAAGATGTTTGTGTAGCAGTGCATTGATTCAACATGTCTCTCAAAATTCATATTCTTGACTCACACCTTGCATTTTTTCCTGAGAACATGGGTGCAGTCAGTGAAGAGCATGGGGGATGGTTTCACCAAGACATTGCAGGGATTGTGTCTTGTTACCAGGGTCTATGGAGTGCAGCAATGCTGGCAGACTACTGCTGGACACTTCACTGAGACGTCCCAGAAGCTAAACATAGATGACAGTGAATGGCCAAAGGCATGTATCTCACAGCATTTGTCTTTCCATGAGACTGCTGCTGTTGGGGTGCAATGGACCTCTGGTTGGATCCCTGGCTGGGCATAAGGGGAGAAAGAATAATTCATATTAGTTGAAGAAAATAAGGGTACAAAGAGAATTATACTTCTGGTCTTTTTTCCCCAAGACCATTCAGCAATAGAATACCCTTGTGGAGGATAAAGTGGAGGGCTTACTGAAGGGGAAGGCCACCATTACAAGTATTGTAGGGGAATACAACAACTGTAGTTTAGGGTTTTAATAGTTTTACAGAATCTTATGTAGCAATGAGAGTTAGTCTCTCCTTGGCGAAATTGGCCATAGTTGGCTGCTTGCAGTGAATTATAGTTAGAATAAAAGTAGTAACAAATGGAGAATATAAGCAAAACCCCCAAAATTAAAAATTGATATATCTCAAGAATGATAGGTGCTAGACAAAAACGGTTTTTATTTTTGAAATCAGCAGGTAAAAATTGACCATAAATAGTCTTTGGATAATTAGATATTTTCCAAAAAATATTTTAGTTGTACAGTGTTATTAATACGTTTTTCCAAAATAATCACTTTTTCCAGGTTTTTTAAATACGATATTATGGTGTATGTAGACTTTTTTTTGCTAACTGTAGTTAAAAACTGAAAGGATTTCTGGAACAAGGACTTGTTCCTAAAACATACTATATTATATATTTGCTTACAGTCTTTTCTGTGCATGTTTAATTTTTCAATATTGCTTGAATCAAAAATGGGCTCCAGCAAACCAACTGGCTGCCAGGTAAGGGCTCTGCGAATTGAAATGGGTTGAGAACTGCTGTTGTAGACTAGGGGTGGCCAACAAGTAGATCGCAATGGACCGTTCGATCACGAAGCCAATTTTGGTCAATCACTCGCAATGAGTTGACTTAAGACCTGCCTCGGTGACGTAGTAGATCAGTGTTTCAAGGTCAGCATCAGTAGTTCTAGGTTCGATATTCTACCGAGGTGGGTTGTTGACAAAAAAATGGTTTAGTTTTAAACGATAGGGGAAAATCAAATAGATCTATCGAGATACACTTAAGAAAATATTATTTATTGCACATAACAGAATCTGGTTGGGGTGCACCGAGGCTCTGCACTTAGCCCATACCTTTTCATCCTGGTTATGTATCAACTGTTGATGGGAGTAGGAGAATGGGCCTCTCAGTGCTTAGCATTTGCAGACGATATCGGAAAGCTTAGTGACTGCAGAGAATAGATAGAGAAGGGACTAAACGATATTAGAGGAGCTATGGAAAGGGGGGGGCTAAAGATTAATATGAAGAAGACAGAGTATTTAGCTTTCATTTGGAAAGGACAGGGAAATAATGGCGACGTACTGTCAAAGGGCGAAGTGGTTAAAAAGGTGCAAGAATTAAAGTACTTAGGATCAACGTTCCAAAGCAATAAAGAGGGTGCAGAATCAAAGGGGGTGGCTGAAGTGGAGACAGGCAAGTGGAGTCCTTGTCACAAGACAGACTTCCGATGATTATTTCAGTCATGGAGACATTGCTCTCCCCTGCTATACCCGACCCTGTCATATTGGTAAAAACTATGCTATGTCCCCACTACCAAAGGAGGTGGTGTTGCTCTGTACATTCACCAGACCCTGAATATGTCTACAATAGTTCAACTATTAACCCAGGTCACCCAGGCCAAATGTGTCAGGATTGGGGTGTGCAATCTGTGTGTCTGGGTGGTCTACTGACCCACCTAATCATTGCTGGAGCACTTGTCATTTATAGCTACCAATATCGATGGGGATTGCCACATGATAACTGGAGACTTTAATTCCAACTTTCTCAAATTGTCCCCTGATCCCTGTTCCCTTTTGGTACTATTCGGGGTCCTCAACCTAGTACGACCCTCAACACCCTATGCGGGTAGCTTTAACCTCAGCTACCTTGCTTGACCAAATCTTTGTGTTCAACACCCTTCTGGTTGATAATGTATCTTACCACAGCGACTTCCGGCTTGATCATCATATAATTTTCCAATCTGTACTCAGCTGTCCACTGCCACTCTGTAATTTTAGGCTGTTTGGATGTACCGACTATCCACTCGAGTCCAATTTCAGTAAAGTTACCCCTGATTCGTTAAATTCCTCATTGCTCTCCCTTGACTATTTTACCTTTCTGTCTGGTACTGACCCCATAGATCTCTTGCGTGTGTGTCCCTTCCACCCAAACACCCAGCTCTCATGAGTTCTTCCCATGGCCATTTCAAACCATGGTGGCATCCTTATTTATTCCAGCTTTGTGATGCTTGTTCTATGCACCACTGTTGCTGGGTTACTAATAGGGATCCTGTCTCCCTTCAACAGTTTCCAAATTCTCAGCATAGGTTCAAAAGAGCGATCTGCTAAACTCATGTCCATCAAACCGACTATGCACTCTCGTTTTCTCTGGTTGTTTGTTCACCATCTCACTACCATCTCCGTTCAGGTTCCACCTGACCTTTTGCCACAGATTCTAGGCACATTTGATAACCTCCATGGTTTCCCTTCACCCTCCACCCTGATTTACTCTCAACATACTAGTAGCTGCCCCCCCTCCCACACACTTTCTTTCTCAATTGATTCTTTATGTAGACCAAATAAAACCCACTAGATTCTTATGTCCTGATCGATTTCCTGGATTACTAGTAAAATTTATTGATTGAGCATAGTCTTTCCTTGCTTCTACATGTCTATAATCGTTGTATGCTGAGGGGCATAGTTCCCCCCATGTGAAGGACGGCATACATTGTGCCCATCCACAAGGGTGGTGAGCATGTGGGGATCCTGCTAACTATTGAACAATAGGCATATCTCCCCTAGCCAAGGTTCTTGAATGGTGGCTATATGATTTACTCTATACTGACCTCCTTAGGGTCATGCCCCTGACCCAATTTAGCTCTCGCCCCAAGACTCCAGTTTCTACTCCCATCTTGAGTATGTTCCTGAGATAAATAATGTCTTGGTTCATGGCAACCTCTATTTTCTTTTGAAAACTGACGTGGCCAGAGCATTTTACTCTGTTGACAATGCCCATTTAGTCACCCAACTTAAAGGTGATGTTCATGACCCATGGGTTCTTAATCTTGTACTGTCCTATCTGAAGATGAGGTTCGCCTGGGTGCAAAACAGTGATCATGAGCAGTTGCTGGAACGTGGAGTGCCTCAGGGTTTGGTGCTGTTACTTGAACGACACTGTTGTGCATGCCTGCCCATCAGCACATTCATTTGTGGAAGAGCCACATTCAAGGCGCCAAAGAGCCACCGTTTGCTGACCACTGGCACAGATGGTGTTGAAATGTTAATTATGGATTGTGTTAACATTTTATGAAGGAGCGCCAGTCCAATTCCTGAAATGTAGCACATTTTTGGATTGATGTCATGCACAGCAGACAGCAGGTAGCAGTCTGAGTGTTTTCTAAGCAGACAGCTCAACCGTCAGCCAATCAGAATCTAGTGGGAGTTACTTTATGCTATTTGAGTTGCTAGCTAGTCAACTCAACTTTTATGTGGCATAACTACTTTGTGGCAGTTGAAGTAGTGTTGTGACATCACCAATTTTTATGCTGTCATCCTGGTTGGTTGACGTTGGTCTCACCATGATCTACAATTTCTATGCATTTTCATCTCCCACTTCGTGTTACTAAAGGCACGTTTTGGCAATTTATATGGTAAATTGTGGTTTGACCACGATCTCATGTTTGGTCTGACCAAATTTTCGGTTCAACGACTGAGTTCACTTACAAAGAAAGGAATTCACTACAATAAGGAAATCAATTCCCTAAAATAAAAGAATGAATTTCCTAAATTAAAAATAATGGAAAGAAGCTTATATATCCTTCAAGCGCTCACGTTATTTTGACAGACATTCAAGCTCGCAAGGCGGCAAACTGGCCGCCTCTCATTTTTCTTTGCATATGGCAGTTTACTAGATGTTTATAGAAGGCATCATGACAAATCTAGTTAATTAAACAGATATAAACGAAATTAAATGAGAAACTAAACTAGATGTGACCTAGTGTGACCCTGATTCTGGTACCTTGATACTGGGACCATGATATCTTAACCATGATACTCAGACCCTGATACTCAGGCCCTGACACTGGGGCCCTGATACTTGGACTCTGATCCTAGGACTATGATAGTGGGACCATGATAGTAGGACCCTGATAGTGGGACCCTGATTCTGAGACCCTAATCCTGGGACCCTGATACTGGCACCTTGATACCTTCACTCTGATACTGAGAAAATGATACTGGGACCATGATAGTCGGACCCTGATACTGGGACCATGATAGTCAGACCCCGATACTTGGGCACTGATACTGGGACTCTGGTAGTGGGCCCCGGCTAGTTGGACCACAATGGTTAAACCCCAATAGTGGGACCCTGATAGTCGGACCATGGATCTGCAGTGCTTTGTCCCATGGAGCCCCAAAAATCCTGCTATAGGGAACCACTTTCCTATGAACTTGCAAGGCAGCAGAATGGCCGTTTGTGTAATCCTCCACAACCCCAGCTACTTTGAAAACGAATTGCTCCAAAATGACATGAGTTGGAAAAAAAATTTTAATTGCAAGTTGTGACCAAATATACAACTTGAGAATACTAGGTGGTCCCAATCATTTATTCAGTCCTGCTACAGTGGCACAAAATTTTATTTAATTTGGCGGCCAATTTGCCGCCCATGCGAGCGCTTGAAGGTTAAGCAGCTAGGGAAGGGGGACAAAGTGGGATGGATATCATATTTGATAGTTAGCTGTAACAAGGGGACTAACCTAGGTTGGGGACTAACTCAAGCAGCCATAACAGTCAGAACCCTCAGGAAGCTGCTTATGGGAGATGAGGAGGTAGATATGGAGAATGAATGTATGAGATGAGATATATGTAGCACCAAACGTTCTTTACCAACCAACCATGTTGATATTAATGTGGGCTTGCACTACTTCAGTGATCTCACAAGAACTAGTGTGTGCAATGCAACTTGGCTGTACAATGAAGGTGAAACAAATCAGTAGCAGGCTACTGTTAGCTACACTGGTTTGGCAAGGAGATCCTTATGCATATCTCCCCCCTCCTCCAGGTGGGTCTTTATTAACCCACAAAGGTGACTTTCTGGACAGAATTTGAGGACGTGGTGCACTTGCTAGAAGCTGAGGTAGGGCAGTGTAAAGTGAATGAGTGCTTAGTTATTGGTGGGGACTTTAATGACCATGTAGGCACAGATAACCAGTTAGAATAGAATGGTAGCAAATCCTCAACACAGCAAACTCACTTGGCCTTGCTCTGGCAAATATGTGGTTTAGGAAGAGGGACGAGCACCACCAATAACTTTCCAGATGCCACAGAGAGATTTCTTTATTGTTAGAGGGTTGCATAGATCAGAGGTTCATGATTGTTGGCCACTCCCCAGTAAAACTTTCCAAAGAGAATGTTGCCATAGGCTACGTATGTTATAGAAATCCTAGTGAAAGTGGCAGGCAAGGCACATTCTCGAAAAGTCAAGCAGGTATCAGGTGGTGGCAACTACCCACCAAAACGGAGGAATTTATAAAAGTGCACAGGCAGGTAGACTGGGATTGGGAAGGAACAGCTGATGGCATGTGGGACAGTGTAACCAGAAAATTTAGAACTTGTGGGAAAGCCATTTTGGGGCAGGGTAGAGTAGGAGGCATAGTCCAGGGAAACAGGAAGACATGGTGGTGGAATGAGGAGGTAGAAGCAGCCATCAAGCTAAAGAGGGCTGCTTTCCACAGGTGCACAGTGGTCTGAAATCATGTTTTAGCAGGACATGTGTAATAGTTCAATGAAGTAAGCTTAACATGAGATGTAGTTGTAAATTTTTGAACAAAATATAATTTTATAATTCTGAATACAATGTTTTTTCAAGTGTCAAATTACTACATTGAAGTTGGGGAACCTTAAGGTACTTGTACACGAGGAGAGTTTTTCAGGCGATCTTGTCTCCTAACTTGCAAAATTAGGTCTCCTAACATGTAAAGTGCCAAGAAAGCATTAAAATCTCTGATATAAAATGCTCTCCTAACTAACTTTGTGAAACTGTTCTCTCCTCATGTAGACAACAGGAAAATAAAAAAAACTCAAACTGTCAGGAGATCAAAAAGTATTCCAACATGATTGAAATACTTTCTGGTCTCCTGAGAGAGTCCTTCCTGGCTAATAGGGTGAGTCAATTATATTGAGAAGGGAGATATTGAGGTTTTAAATTATTTATTTATTAAAATATTTATTCATTGAATAGAAAATCAAAGAATCTTGTTTTTGGATTTTTGTTTGAATAACTCTTAATATTTCATTGAAATCTTCTAGTTTCATTCTTAGGGAATTGTTGCAGCATTGAAGATCAGAGATTGATAATTCTCTCATCATATTTCTATATGCCCCAAATTGATTTCACCTTGCTATCCAGTCTTTAACCCATGTCCTTCTGTTTCTTTTATTATTTTTATGTTTTCTTATATAAAGTATTGCAGCACATGCTGCAGCAATTTTTGACCTGTGCACTGACATTTTTCACACACACAGCATCAAATGTTCCTAGAAAACTCCCAGTTTCATTTTGATCTCTTTGGACACTAAAATCTCCTCACAGTGTAAATAGTAATGAGATTTCTCCAGGAGATAAATCAGGAGATCAACTCTCCAGTTGATTCAGGAGATATCTCCTGTCATGTAAACAGTTGCAGAAAGTTAGTCTCCTAGAAAAATGTTTTAGCTAGAAAGTTAGGAGACTTTAATCTCCTCGTGTACGAGTACCTTTACACAACATCAGAGATCTGATTCACTGCATGATGAATCCACATACTCTTTGTCACTGTCAGAACCTTGTTGGAAAATAGGGAGATTTATTTTTCAAATCACCTGCTGGTAAATTTGGTACCCTGGATTCAATGTTATGTCTCATTTCATTTCTTGCGAAGACAGTATTAGCACGAGAAAGTTGTTTAGTGAAGAGAAAATCTAACAACTCCTTTCGTGTCACACCTTCCTTGATACCTCATGGTAATAAAAATTAACCTTCCGTCCTTGTGGACGGAAGGGCAGGTTTCCTAAGTAATTAGCATATTTTATTTCTGGTTAAACAATGCAACCAAAGTTAGTACCAACATGGTTGGCTGGTCAGAAACACTGGTTACTAAGGCAGAAATGGGAGCAGGATGTCCATAAGCATTTGGTAGTGTCTGGGGTGGATGGGGACCTGGTGGGAGATAAGCAGGAGTGGAGGACTAGACCCTGCAGATCTGACCCTGTCATAGGTGGGATAAGGGTATGGTGATGATGATGTCTTCTTGGGTAATATAGAATTTTTACAGCATGTTTCCAAATTATTTTCATTGCTAAAGCTTTATATGGATGGTATTTAATTTAATATCCATAATAATGCCGTTAAACTGAATATTTAAGCCTTGAAAATCAAAAAGTCTTTTTGGGGTCATCACAGACCCCACCTTGTAATGTGTGCCAGAAATCATCACCTTGTCGACAGAAGGTTAAAAATAAATAACTTCCACAGGCCTGAGCACTTTAGGAAGGGTGTCAAAAAAAAAGGTAACAGACCACAGAATGATCCTAAATCATTTCCAGAATGGAAGAAAGGGTACTATTTTTTTCCTCACAATGTCAAGTCCCAAAGAATTATTAAAATGTCAGTTGTTGTCCTCCTAAGCTACATGTGATCATATCTTGACCCCTGTTAACTTAAAAAGACAATTTGGAATGCTTATAGTAACCTGAAGCTCATAATGCAGCAAAAAGAATTCCCAATAAACTTTGTAAAATGCCTGTGTGAGAGCACAAAACACAATGACCTGAATCATGGATGAAGCAAAACATGCAACATCTTCATAAATGTGGACTTTGTAAGCTTTTAGTGCTTTTAAATGAAAAGAAATTTAATTGATTGTTGTTCATTTAAGACAGGAGATGATTCATTCACAACAAAATGGCAATTATTTTGTAATTTGCTGACATGAGTTTTTTCTTAAATGTCCCGCTAAATTTGCATTTCTGACCACTGTGAGGTGGTGGGAGATAGGGGATGTAGGCAATAGGATATAGGCAATATAGGCAGGCCAAGACCACTGCTGGGATGATCGTTGCCCTGGCCAAGCACCAGAAGTATGACGCTCTCTATTAGCAGTTAGGGACAAAAGTGGGGGAGAGAAGTTTTCGAAATGGCCAAGGCTAGCAATAGGTCAGCTAAAATTATACACCAAGCCATAATAGTGAAGATAGGCTACTGCTCTCCCCACCAAAATCCTCTCGAATGCTGTAGGGGGAGATGCAGACCTTCCCATCTATCTTGCATTGGCTGGGGTGGCGGACTGTGTAGCAGGAGGAAGTAGCCAGGGTACTTAGGAAGATGAAAGATCAAAAAACTGTAGGCCCAGACAGAATCCCCATTGAAGTGTGGTATAGCCTAGGGAGGATAAGTATGGGGTGGTTATGGAAACTTCAGTAAGATGGCTAGTGGTGGTAAGGGGAATCCCTGCAGTGCATTTTGGGGATGGCGATTTAGTCAGCCCCTGGGTGTGCTGAGGGAAGGAGTGAAATAAAATAGCTCCCACAGACCAAATCCCCCATGTGCCTGGGGAAGAAAAGGCACACGAGGTTCTTGACACATAGACTGGATTAAGCCACCATCGTGGTTTCACATGGTCGTCTTGTTTTCGCCTGGATAAAACCACAGTTGTGGTTTGATGTCTTCTCAGTTCGTGTAGGCCAGGGGTCAGCAAACTGCGGGTCTCTTTGGCCCCTTGAAGGCGGCTCTTCCACAAATGACTGTGTTGGTGCACAGGCATGCACAGCAGTATCGTTCGAGTGACATGACGTGGCACAGGCGGTATGTGGCGCTTGGAAGGCACAATTGACTAAGGCCCTTCGTCCAATACCACAATGCAACTGGAACTAAAGTTAATTGC
>JAAFCE010008833.1:5592093-5657653 GCA_013389805.1 Trigoniulus corallinus
GAGAGAGGAGGGAGAGAATGAGAGAGAGGAGGGAGAGAATGAGGGAGAGGAGGGAGAGAATGAGAGAGAGGAGGGAGAGAATGAGAGAGAGGAGGGAGAGAATGAGAGAGAGGAGGGAGAGAATGAGAGAGAGGGGGGAGAGAATGAGAGAGAGGAGGGAGAGAATGAGAGAGAGGAGGGAGAGAATGAGAGAGGAGGGAGAGAATGAGAGAGGAGAGAGAAGAGAGAGGGGGCGAATTGCGTCTTAACGTGGGAAATTAAGCTACAGCCCCTATAGCGTTTACCATGTCTGTCACACGAAACTAGTAGATCAGCAAAATTTCCAGGTGCAGGAGCTTACCCCTGCCGTCGGTGGAGTCCCCCAACCAACAGTAACTTTACTATGCGTCCTAGTGGAACAGAAATGGGCTCCCTCTTTCCACTGCAATTAAATATTTTACAACACTTATTGAATTGCTGGCAGTCATCATCATATCCTCCTCCCGCCTGTGGCAGGGTAGGGTCTGCAGATTCTAACCCTCCACTCCCTCCTATTTCCCACCAGGTCTCCGTCCACCCCACACACCGCCATGTCCCTTCGGATAACCTGTTCCCAAGTCTGCTTCGGTCTCCCCCTTCCACGGGTGCTACCGGCCACCTGCATTCCTGGAAGACACCTAACGACCTCCTCCTCCCTCTTCTCATGACATGACCATACCATCTCAGCCGATTTTCCCTCATCTTTTCAGCAATGTCTACCAACCCCAGGCTACGTCTAATATATGCATTCCTGATTCTATCAGCTCTCGACACGCCACTCTTGTACCACAGCATACGCATCTTGGCTACTTGCAATCTATTGACATGACTCTTCCTCACTGGCCAACATGCTGATCCATAGAGCATAGCTGATCTAACCACTGTCCTATAGAACTTCCCTTTCAACTTGATTGCGACTCTCCTATCACATAGCACTCCACTTGCCTGCCTCCATTTCAGCCACTCCCATTGATCCCATTGATTCAGCCATTCCCATTGACCCCATTGCTTTGGAACGTTGATCCTAAGTACTTTACATCTTGCACCTTTTTTTTTTATCAGTTCACCCCTTGAACGTACCTCACCGTTATTTCCCTGGCCTTCCCAATTGAAAGCTAAATACTCTGTCTTCTTCATGTTTATCTTTAGCCCTCCCGTTTCCATTGCTTGTCTAACGTCGTTTAGCCCTTTCTCAATCTGTTCTCTGCAGTCACTAAGATTCCCAATATCGTCCGCAAATGCCATGCACTGGGGAGCCCATTCTCCTACTCCCGTTAGCAGTTAATCCATAACCAGGATGAAAAGGTATGGGCTAACTGCGGACCCTTGGTGCACCCCAACTGTCACTGGAAACCCCCCCCCCCCCCCCGGTATTTCACCAAGGTGTCCTTACCCTGGCATTGGAGCCATCATACATATCCTGGATTATATGAATAAATGCTTCATCTACCCCCCTTTTTCGTAGTACTTCCCAAACTACCTGTCGATGGACACTGTTGAAGGCCTTTCTCCAGGTCAATAAAGATGGCATGAAGGTCTTTCTTGGTTGCCCTATACTTTTCTACCATCTGCTGCAGGATGAAGATTGGCTTCATTGTGGACGTACCTGGCATAAACCCAAACTGATTTCCACAGACACTAGTCCTATCCTGGAGGCGACGCTCCATTACTCCCTCCCAGAGCTTCATGGAGTGGCTCGTTAGCTTTATACCTCTGTAGTTGCTACAGTCTTGGTCATCCCCTTTGCCTTTGAAGAGTGGTACTATCCAACTCTCCCTCCATTCGGATGGCATTTTATCTCTGCTAGCTATGTTACTGAAAAGCTTCCCTAGCCATCTGGTACCTGTCTTCCCTTGGCTGTGCCGCACTTGAATGGGGATTCCATCTGGACCTACAGCTTTTTGGCCTTTTATCTTCCTACGTGCCCTGACTAATTCCTCCTCTGTTACACTCTCCACTACCCCTGCTGATGCAGGACAGGTGGAGTGGTCCTCATCTCTCCCCACTGCATTCAAGAGGTTCTGGAAGTACTCCTCCAACCTCTTCTTTACCTTCAGTGAGGAGAGCAGGATCCTACCCTCGCTATCCTTCACAGTTATGGCTCGGGGTATATCTGTAGCTGCCCTGTCTCTAGCCTTGGCAAGTTAGAAGACATCTCTCTCCCCTTCCTTCATCCGTAGCTGCTCATAGAGAGCCTCATACTTCTGGTGCTTGGCCAGGGCTATTATCCTTCTAGCAGTGGTCTTGGCCAGCCTATATTGAGTATTTGACTCCTGGCCCCCTGGCTCCCGCCACCTGTGGAAAGCAGCCTTCTTTTGCTCGATGGCTGCTTCTACCTCCTCATTCCACCACCATGTCTGCCTGTTTCCCTGGACTGTGCCTCCTACTCTGCCCTGCCCCAGAATGGCTTTCCAACAGGTTCTAATTTTTCTGGCAAACCTGTCCCACATGGCATTAGCTGTCCGTTCCCAATCCCAATTTACCTGCCTGTGTACTTCTTGTAGAAATTCCTCTGTTTTGATACGTAGTTTCCACCACCTGATAACCTGCTCACCTTTCCAAGAATGTGCCTTGCCTGTCATTTTAACTAGGATTTCTAAAATGAGTAGCCTATGGCCACGTTCTTTTTGGAAATTTTCAATGGGGAGTGTCCCAGCAATCATGGACCTCTGCTCTATGCCGCCCTCTAACCATGAAAAAATCTATCTGAGACATCCCTTGTGGTTACTGGAATGTGATTAGGCGCTTGTCCCTCTTCCTAAACCAGGTATTTGCTAATGCAAGGCCTAGTGCATTCACTGTCAAGAATTTGCTGTCCATCTATTTTAACTGTTCCATACCCCCATCCCCCATGGACCCTCCCATAACCCTGGTTATCACTGCCCACATGGCCATTAAAGTCCCCACCAATAACCAGGCGTTCATTCCCCTGACATTGCCCTACCTCAGCCTCTAGTGAGTGCACCAGATCCTCGAAATCTGTCCTGAAACCCACCTTTGAGGGTTCATCCAGGCCTGCCTGGGGAGCATATGCGCTGATGAGGTGGAGCACTACTCCTCGCCAAACTACTGTGACTAACATTAGCCTGCTATTAATACGCTTAACTTATTGAATTCTTCGCAGTATTTATCGAAATGCATTAGGATGTGGTCACTGTCATTCCTGACCCACTGAGTGTCAACGACACCGAGAACGCACAGGGAACCAGGGGAGTCGACATCCGACCTGAATGCAGTTAACTTTCCTCGCTGAGTCACTCCGAGGACGAGCAGGCCTGCCTCGGTGAAGCAGCATTAGCGTCCTGGACTACTACGTCACTTTTACCGAGGTTGATGACCTTTGAGGCGAGAGATAGACCCTTCGTTCTCTTACCGCTGCATGGGAAGTAAAGCCATTTCTCCGTGTGGGGCTTATGATGCCATTGGCACGTAAAAGAATATTTTCTACACGGAAAGTGTAGTTCGACATAATTTCTAAGTGTGGATTCGATTTAGCAACAGTTTCATTGAAGAAAAATAGTCTGAGATATACAAGCATAAGGTTGGCATGCTGCTGCTGCCAGTCGAGCAAAACTGAGCACCTAACCGTGTCATTGGCGGGATAAGGGTTAGGGATGCTGTAGAAAAGGATCTCTTTTCTATGCAGGTGATACCATACGGTTTACGGAAGTTTCGCCCCCGGAGCTTTCGCCCCCACATATTTCGCCCCTCGGACGTTTCGCCCCTGGGAGGGTAAATGGCCTGCTTTTTTGTTGCTCTGTTTACTGTAATAATAATTTTAATAAAATAAAAAAACCACAAACATTAAGCAAGACTGTCACATAAAAAAATGCAAACATAAACTAAAATTCGAAATTGAAGGCTATGCATTCAGAAAGTCTATTAAATTTCTATCGTTGATGTCCTCCACAATGCATAGAATTCTTGCCGAAATTGATGAATTTTTACCTTACCTATTCCTTGAAGCACTCAGAAAAAGGTCCAAACGAACAATGCTGTTTTCCAGTTAAAAACAGAATAACCAAAAAAAAAAAAAAACCGGCCAAAATATGGTAACAATCAAGGGCTGGCATTGACGATATTCACGCTATTTATGCTAATTTACACTATTTGCGATATTTACGATATTTATACTGGCATTTTACCTTACCTAAAACAGAATAACAAAAAAACGGCCATTTGCCATCCCAGGGGCGAAATGTTCGGGGGCGAAAGCTCCGGGGGCGAATGTTCCGGATCCCATACCATGGACTCCACGTGGGGCTATGAATAAAAGGCGCAATGCAGACCTTCTCTCTTGCTTAACAAGCCAAACGCCTTTGTCAGGATCGAACCGCTGCCATCAATGTCCATCTGCGCTTTTCAGGCGAGGTCATAATTTCCTACGAAATGGGAATAATAAATATCCGGATTTTAAACCCGTGAGACGCAGACGCTGGGAATTTATATTTCATGACCTATTAATACCAAGACATGACTTCCTCCTGGTTTCCGCGGTATTGATTTTTGGAGAAATACACGTATGTCAAACCTTCATTATGACATCATAAAATTCATGACCCAGAATTCGGCGCATAACTGTAGCGCGACGTCCGACAATTACAACGCCATTACAATTTGTATTCGCTTAGAGGAAGGTTCCATGTCTTTCAGGCCTGGTGGTCCTCTAATGGCAGAGGCCAGAGAATTTACCTGTTACTGCTTGTGGAATAAAAGAACAGGGGAAATACTTACCCTATTCCCGCTTATGGCAGAGTCGGGTACCCATCGTTGTCCCTCTGAATGGACATATCGACGTATGCTAATTCTAGTTCACTTCAAGCAGCCTCTATGTCCAGTTTGGCAGTGGAGAGACTAACTCTCATTGCTGAATAAGAACCAGAAAACTTCTAAGACCCTAAGCTATATACGGAACAGTATTTTAACGCAGCCAACTGCCGACCAAAGCTGAAATCCCTATGTTTATTTTATTTGATAGAGCAGTAGTTTTCAAACTGGGGTCCGTCGCATGTTGCCAAGGGTCCGCCAACAGGTCGAAATAATCAGTAAAACTAGTACATTTGCAAGGTTTACATTGGCAAGCTCTGCAGCCCAAATCAGGCGCCGCCTTCCCACTGAAGCAAGCACCATTGTTTATTTTAATAAATGCCTTCAGATATTGAGAGGCTCTAGGCTATTTCAATTTTGAGGCCCTTTTCAAGCCCTTTTGAAACCCTTTTCTTAAGTTTTGAAGCACGTTAAATGTTGAGGTCCTAGGCTTCAGCCTAATTAGTATATTGGTAAATTCGGCACTGTTGGCATGTGACAATTTGGCGTTCATTCAAATTTGGCTTATGCTTAGTGCTTAAATCAGTATGCCTACTCAATTTAGTCTTTGTTGTGAAAAGTAAACATGTTATTAGAAAAGTTCAAATAGAAGTTTTTAAAACTAAAGCAAAGCAAGGAAGAAATGGTAATGAAATGGAAACCAAAAACTTTTTAATATGATATGTCATAATCATCTGATGTCGCTTCTCCCCCCTCCCCCTCATATACTAAGCATTTGCAAAACAAGATCAGAATAAATGCACTAAGGTTACCTCTATTTATTGTTTTTTAGTTAGGCCCCTCTATACGTGACAAGACCTAAGGTAATAATCAGAACAATGGATGCCTGAAAGTCAACATGCAAGGTAATAGAACAATGAATGTCTACCCCAACTGTGTTATATGGGACCGTTGCAATGACTGTTGCAATTTTGAACAAATTTGTGCACCCAAGATATCGATTCATACTCCAAATTTGTATGTACGTCAAATTGTCATGCGCTAAATTCACGTGATTCCAACATAATGTGTATGACAGATGTGTATCACATAAATAATAATGTCGATTGACCACATTTATTAAATAGGGGTCTGCCATCTAGCCACAGAAAGTTTGAAAACCCCTGTAGCGCACTCCACCGCTGCTAAAGGGCAAGCTCCTACACCTCGGAATTTTGTCTCATCTACCCGTTGCATTGTGGAGAGGGTTGTTTTATGTGCAAATGGCATCAAACACCTTACGGGACTATGGTTTTACTTCCCCATTCGATGGAAGGCGAACCCAGAACCTCTCTGACGCACCCTAAAAAACCAACCCATCTGGATCCAGTATTGAACCTGGAACCACTGAAGGACTAATAGAGCACGCTACCTGCTGCGCCACTGAAGCGGAGTTTTCCGTTGCTGTTAAGGATGGTTTAGGAAACGTAGTTAATGATTCATTTGAAAAAAACATTTGCAAATAGTGGGGATGATTACCCACCAGTGTCAGTTGGGGACTATCAAGAGGAAACTTTTGTATAAATTAATGGTCCATAAGGCTATGGGGCATGATAACATTTCTCCATTTATCCTAAAAAGACTTTCAGGGATTGTCAGCTACTATTTGGTGGTAATTTTTAAAACGTCATTAGACAGTGTCATTGTTCCCTCCTCCTGGAAGCTGGCAAACGTTGTGCCAGTCTTCAAGTCAGGGGATACTGCAGATCTGAAGTGCTACAGGCCAGTCTCTTTGACAAGTGCTGTATGCAAGACATTTGAGCATATATTATTCTCACATATTCTGGATATTTGGAGGAAAATGGCATCCTTAACAATAATCAGCATGGGTTTAGTCTTGTCTGATGGACTATATTCAGAAAGCTCTTGACAGGGGTACGCAGGTTGATGTTGTTTTTCTGGACTGTGAGCAGGTCTTTGTCGTGGTACACAATAACAAGCTTGTTTCAAAAATGTCCAAGTTAGGGATTCATAGTAAGGTTATGCAGTGGATTAAGGCCTACTGAATGGCAGGCAGCAGAGAGTCCTTTTTATGGTTAGGCTTAAGAATGGACAACTGCAACATAAGGAGTCCCCCATTGAAGCGTATTGGGATCTTTACTCTGTATAACTTATGTTAACCTTTAACTTATGTTCACAACACCCCACCTCAAAAAAGTTAGGAGAAAATCAATTATAGTTATATTAGGGCTGTGAATCCTTTAGTAGCTTAGTTTTATTTAGCCCTCTACAACATCCAACAAAAATTGTGTTGAATTGATTATTTATTTTGATAAGGCAGGTGTTTTATCCGCTTGGGGTGCTCACAACACCCCACCTATGTACTTATGTAACATTCTTTGTAAAAATTTTTTGGGGGTCAAGCTTAATTTTTAATTAAAATTAAAATGCCCCAGATATACTGACACTTTCCTTACAGGCAGCAGTTTGGCCCATGCACAGGGAGGCGAGAAATTGATGGGGTTGTTGACCAAACATACAGAAAAGGGTCACTTGTCTATGTGTGGATGGCTAGTTTTTGTAGAGAGAATTTTTATATAATTTTTGGTACAGCTTAAATTTTTTTTGCAAAAATATATGTTATAGAGTGTGTAGTTAGTTTTTAATTTGGTTTCCCATTAAACGACATTGAGTTTTAAAATTCCTGTCAGTTTTTCTAATTAGTTAGTTTGAGGGTTGGGGTGTAAGCCAGGCAGCCATAACAGGTCAACCCCTTAGGAGGCTGCCCGCGGGAGATGAGGAGGTAGGTGAAATGAGAAGGAAGAGGGTTAATTTGCAGCACCCAACGTTCTTTACCAACCACCCAAGTTGGTATTGACGTGGGTGTGCGCTGCTTAACTTCAGTGATCTAACGGGAACTGGTGTGTCCAACGCAACTTCGCCGCACCCAACGCAACTTCGCCGCACCTGCGAAGTCATGATATGCTAATTTTGTTGCTAATTGATAAAAAAATTTTTTTCTTCTTATTTTTAAGCATTTTCAAAATTTTTTTTTGCATATACAGTATTTCTTTGCTATGCCCTAATACTTATAATAAAATTTTAAAATAATTATTTTCGTTATGCAATCTATTTTTAGGGGTGGGGTGGTGTGAGCACCCCACATATGCATTTATGAAACTTTTAGTCACTTATGTACTTAAAGGTTAATGATTGCAAAGGTAGTGAATGAGGGGTTACCTTCCTGCACAGAATTGCAACAGAACCTAAACAAGATATATGATTGGAACAGGAAGTGGGAGTTGCCATTAAACCTCCACAAATGTAGCTTTCTTAGGATAAGCAGGTCTAGAAAGCAGAATGATTTCACTTATTGCATAGGTGGTGTTAGGGTTAATAGGGTTGAGACCCATAAGCACCTTGGAATTATTCTAAACAATGAGGGCACCTGGAAGGAGCAAACTGGAAGACTGGCGTGCCTCCGTTTGGTTAGAAGAGTGCTGGGGGACAGCACAAAGGAAGTAAAAGAAATAGTGGAAAATTTAGCCCCTCTGTGTAGGGGGGGGGGGGGGGGCTAAATGGGCTTTGGACTTCCCGGCCAGCAACAGTGCAACAAAACTAATAATCGGCAGTACCTTGGCATGAATAAGTAAAACAAAATTAGGTCGGGACCCAAAGGATCGAAGACGACAAAACATACACCAGTGACGAAATTCTGGCCGTCATGGGGAACACTTGTGTATGAAAGGTAAGCCCGGAATCCATGACTATACCAAGAACTTTGATTGGTTTAAGGAACTCTTGAGACACAGTAGTGCACATGGGCCTCATGAACACCCGAATCTGATTTCTCAGAATTCATCCGTAGGCGAGTTGTAGCATAGGAGTCGGGCAGGTTCTGCAAGAGAGCTGCAGACACGATCGAAACATTCGGGAGAGCCAAGGCACTAATGGCAAGCTCGAAGAGATTGTCATCTGCATATGCCCAGAAGTTGCAGGGCTCACAGCAGTGGAAGATCCTCCCCGTCACAAGATTAAACAAGATGAGCCCTACAACTGACCCTCGTGGGACACCTCTCCCCAGGCGCCTCACCTCACCAAGACCACGAACCGTCACAGTACGCCCGTGTAAAAAGCAAACTAGGTGGTTAACAACATATGAATTTAGGGAAGTGAATTTGAAATGAATTTACAAAGGTACCGCATCATGCAGAATTCGGATAACACTGGAGGTTTCTGAGTCACACGAATAGGAACACGAGGATATATTGTTGTGAGTTCAGGAAGACTCGTAAAGAGGTTTCACAAAGAAATCCAAATAACATGTAGCTATGTGCGTCGGCATTGGAAACATTGTAGGCTGGAACTGTCTTGTCAAAGCCCAAATGACCCGCATCGAGGTATTTGGGTTGAAGTGACGATTCTTGGCCTGGCGTACATGCTGCATATAAAATCCCTCGTGGCCTTATATGTGTTAAGCAGCCGAAGATCTTCCGGGTTCTTCTTCCAAATTTCGTGGTACGAGGTCACCGCATCAAGAAGAAGTGATAACATTGGGGACCACCAGCGCCTCGGGGCATGAGAGAAACAAGTGACGCCTAGTGGACAAGGTCTGGAAAGCTCCTTCGAAGCAGGGTGCAAGTAATTGACACCTCACCTCAAGGTCAGAGACATCTGCAAAAGGACTAGTAAGTTGTTCCCCTAACACACCATTAAACATGGGGACTTTGTGGCCAAGTAATTTGTAATAAAACCAGCTAGGTTATTGGAAACACTCAAGGTAGATGAAGGCCAAAGCTGATATTTGGTGAAGGGGGGATAAAGACCAGATGCGAGATAGGCGGGAGGGGTGGGGCCGAACTCGCCGACCCGACCCTGTCACAGACGAGATAACCGCTCGGGGCCTTCAGTTGCCGAGTGGTCGAATTGCGTTGGACGCCTCAGTTCTCGGCTGATCACTGAAATTAAACTCAACCCCAGGTAGTGCTCGCCAGGGTGACCACTTGGTAATACCGGATACTGCTAATACCTAAAATCGTCGCAACAGCGTAATGCCGGTTTAGACTCTGCATTACTACTACGCAGTGGAAGGAGGCTCTGATGACCGTTGTAGTTGAATGAACCGAAACACCAATGAAACAAACTGAAGACGCACTTCGCCCTCTTCTCTTCCGATTGAAGTCATCTGCCCCACCCCCCGACTTCTCCACTTCCCCAACCCATCGCGTAACATGCTATAGCAGGGGTGGCCAACTTTTTTGTACATAAGATCTACTTTTTATCATTAAAATGTGTCGCGATCGACGTTTTATCTTAAAAAAATATTGCGATCGACTTTTTGTCATAGGCGTTGTCAAAATGGGGAGGGGGACTGGACCCACATCGGTCCAGTATCGAACCTAGAACCACTGACGCAGACCTAGAAACACTAAGCCACTACGTCACCGAGGGGGGGGGGTCTTGCCAACACATCGCGAGTGATCGACCAAAATTGGCTTTGCGATCGACTTGTTGGCCACCCCTGTACTATAGAACCGGTTGTTTTCTTTTGCCTCAAGTAGAGTTTTTCAGGTTTGTGATTGCCACGGGAGTCTCGCACACTGACTGAACCTTACTTTCCTCTGCCTTTTAGCAAATTATGAGTTATTGTTTGGTTGTTTGTTGGTGTTTTAGGGCCCTTCAACTACAAGGTCATTAGAGCCCCGTCCACAGTGTAGTTCTGATGCAGGGACTGCACAGACACTACACTAATGCGACGATTTTGGGATACTAGTGGTACCCAGTTTTCCCAAGCGGCCACCCATGTCAGTACTAACTGGGGTTGCGTTGCTGAACTTCAGTGATCACACGAGAACTGGTGTGTCCAACGCAATTTGCCGCTCCCTAATTGTTTGGTATCATTATCGAAATTGGAACATCACGTGTTCGATATGATTCATGGTTATGTTTGTTGAGTTTGTCATAGAACTTCGTGAGGGAAAGCCGTGTGTTGTTCAAATGTCCTGAATTCTTGTGTTCTGTCTTCGGTGAAGGAGGATGACTCATTTGAGAATGTCGTGGGTCGGTGGTTCCATGAGTCACTGCACCCTATACTGCTCGTGTTGATGGCTTTCTAAACACCTTAATAACCGCTATGCTCGACATACATGACTGGATATGGTTGTCTGACTGGTTTCTTGTGCGTGGTGACAGTCCATTCCAAAGCCGAAGGGTAGGCAGTGTGTTGCCGACGGCTGCGGCTACCACACCATTGACGACAACTTTTCAAGACTTCCGAGATTGAAATGCGCTAGCAAACGTATCTAACTGGCAGGCAGGGAGAGTCAGACAACCATAGAGTTCTCTCTGTGACCTTCAATACGACAAGTGCGAGACGAAGGGTGGGGTACAAGTTAATAGTATGTGGTCCCCATCATGTGGAAGCTTCCTTGAGACGGTTCTTTTCTTTGGAATACCTTACAACTTCATCATCTATATAGGGCACTAAACTCTATGACCGTTAAGCAGCAGTCTGTCTGCATTTGAGGGTCAGTGCACATAATTTGGTGTGAGACGGTGAGTCCTTCGTAGTGCCACTTGAATAAGATGTACCCTCAGGGGGCGCTAGTGTGCTGCCTTGCATTATGCTGGATATTTTTAGCAAAAGTAGATGATTGTCAAACCACATACATTTGGCAATCTGTAGTGAATACATAATATTATACTGGATGTTCAACGGCATTGGGAAGGAAAACGACCTACGCCTTGATGGTGTTGTTGCCTAGTGAGCTCATTATGCTGATTAATGTTGACCGATTTTGGTGTTGTAATTCGTCTGCGGATCACTAGTTAGTGTGCTTGGGGTTAATGGTTGCAGGATCGATCCCTTGGCTTCTTTCGGACGAGAAGGATGCGTAAGTGTGCCTTCCATGGAATGGGAAGCAGTGCCTTGCATGCGATTGGTGTTTACGATGGTTTCACTAAAAAGTAACTAATAAGCGTTTTGCCGCCTATGACGCATTGGGGTACCCGTTTTTGTTCCAGTGGTTTGTTTCGTGGTGTTTTCGAACCCTTCAACTACAATGGTCATTAGAGTCCCGTCCACTACGTATTTCTAATGCTGATTCTACATAAACCCTACGCTGTTATGACGATTTTTGGGTATTAACAGTACCCGGTGTTCCCGAACCGTCACACATGCCAGTACTAGCTGGGATTGTGTTCCTTTCTTCAGTGATCACATGATAACTGGTGTGTCGACGGCAATAACGCGGGAGTGGCGAATTGCGTTGGACACACCAGTTTTCGTCTGATCACTGACGTTAAGCATCTCAAACCCAGTTAGTATTGACATGGGTAGCCGCTTGGGAAGACTGGGTACTGCTAATACCTAAAACTCGTCGAATTACTGTAGTGTCTGTTCAGTCTCTGCATAAGAACTATGCTGTGGATGAGGCTGTAATGACCTTGTAGTTGAAGGGCCCTAAAATACCAACAAACATACGAACAACAACGGAATACAGTGGGTCCCTTATCCCATTGGGGCACTATTGTGTTAGACCAGTGTTTTTCAACCAGGGTTCCGTGAGATCCGCCCAAGGGTTCTGCCAATGGCAAGGTAAAATATAAAAATAACAATGAAAACACAAGAAACGAAAACGACTTTTTGTCTGTCGAAGATGAACTTCGGGCCTCTCTCAAACATTAGGCCACGAATTTAACTGCTTAGGCTAACACACACACACACCTGTATGAGTTAATGTTTTTTCTGTCACTGTATGGGGTTCCACGAAAGGTCTAAATGTTCCAAAGGGTTCCATAAGAAGTCTAAATGCTCATCATCTCACCCTTCCCCCGCCTGAGGTAGGGTCGGGTCTGTGGGTTTCCATCCTCCACTCCCACCTATCCCCTACCAAGTCCCCTTCCACCCCATATGCCACCTTGATCCTTTGACCCCACCTGCTCCAACACCACCTAGAGAGTAGGCCTAACATCAAAGGGCGTCATTACTGGTGACGTCATCACAAGAAGACCTCGTGGTTTTAATAAAAAATATCCGTGAGTATTAGCTAACACGTTTTTTTCGTTTATTGTGCCTTGATTTGAGGCATTAATTACCAAATATATATATTATTTTGCCAAAAAAAATGCCATCACGTTGTTGTGTGCCATCCTGTCGTGGAAATTACTCAAAAAATGGATTAAAAGTGTCTGTGTTTAAGTTTCTTAAAGATGATGAATTGTGTTAAAAATGGCTAAGAGCTATACCAAGGAAAGAATTTGTACCAACAAGTGCTTCAAGAGTAAGTTATTTTGCTACAAATATGGCTAGAAAAAAATAATTGCTAAAAAATTACAGCATAGAAAGCTCAACTTCATTGATATCATAGGTTTGTGAACTTCATCTGGCATCCCCACTAACAACTCAGTCAACAATTCCTGCAGGATCCAGACCCGACCCTGCCATAGGCGGGATGATGGCATGATGATGATGATGTAATTTAATAAACATTTGTATTTATATTTTTGAGAATAAAATTTATTTTCCAATTAAATGGTGATTGCATTTCAAAGCAAAACATGCCCTTCAATAAAAGTAGTGTTAATCTTTAGCATCCTAATTTTCTAGTGTGTGCTCTGTTCCTTCACTTGTCATCACTTTCTCCCTGATTTTGTTTTTCAAACAACCAACCCCCATTGGAGTAGTCATTGGTTCACATTTAATAATGATGAATTTTTGTTACCAGATTTTGATTTGGTCATTTATGAGCATTGTTGGAAACTATTATTTTCTCTTTCACTCTGTCTTTTTATGTGCTTTTTTTATGATGCCACAAGAAAAAACCAAAAAGGACGTTTGTGAAGCATAATTTTCTTAGTTTGTTTCTAGTGATAATAATTGACGTGCAAGTTATTCTACAGCTTTCCTCACTGCAATCCACAATCAACACTACACGCATAGGTCTCTCTGTAGGTCGTCTCCTTGTGACGTCACTCACAAGTGATGAGGCCTTCTCTATAGGTGGTGTTGCCTGCTCCCATGTACGTTTTGGTCTTCCTCTACCTCTGGTGCCCCAACTACCTGCAGACCAAGGTTACTATAGATAAGGTTGGCCATTCAGCTTCATTTAAATATTTTGCTCCTCACCAGTTAGCTCCTTCCCCTACGTCATTGCAGAAGCAAGCAGTAGCTTAAGAGCATACTTTCCATATATTTTAACAGGTTTTGTATAAGCTATTGTTTCCCTAATTTTGTGTCAAATAATGGAACAAATAGGAAAAGTAATCGTAGGTAGATTGAAAAATACAGTCGAAATTTCGTTAATAACGACACCGGATATAACGTGCAATCGGATTTAACGAACAAATAGTCAGAAACATGAAAAGCAATACAGAAAAGGCATTAATGTTGCTTACAACGAACACAATGGTTAGAACGTACAAATCGACTAGAGAAAACACATTTCTAGGGACAGTGTTTCAGCTGATTTCTGTCTTTGTCCATGACAGCATGCAATGAGAATAATTCTCCATCAAGAAACGACATTAGAACAGCAATGGCGAAGGGGGTGCTGAGGTGAACATGAAAAAAACAGAGAACTTAGCTTTGAGTTGGAGCGGTCAGGACCAAGGGAGTGTAGTTCGTTGTGGCAATGAGGTGATACCAGCAGTGCAAGAGTTTAGCTATCTAGGATCGGTTTTTCAGAACAATGGGGAGATAACTCTGACGTTACCCATAGAATCAATGCAGGATTGCTGAAGTGGATACAGGCAAGCAGTGTGCTATGTGACCGCCGAGTCCCAATTAAGTTGAAATGTAAAGTTTACAAAACGGTAGTTAGGCCCACTATGATAAATGGAACGGAATTCTGGGCAGTAAGGAAAATTCACAAGAGGAGAATGCAAGTGGCCGAAATGCGAATGCTGTGTCATGTGCTGACAAGAGTCTGCAACGTGTACATTAGAGGTAGCTGGGGGTTGAGAAACATCACAGAGAAGATGTGAGAAAATAGGTTGAGATGGTATAGGGGTGTGATGCAAAAGGGGGCAGAGGAGCTTACATGGTATATTATGGGACAGCTGGTGTCATCAGTTGTAGGGGAGACCTAAGTGAACGTGGTAGCTGGTTGTACAGAGGGACATGATTGCGTGTGGGGTAGATGAATGCCTAGTGGGGATAGACAGGAGTGGAGGATTAGAGCCCACAGATCTGACCCTTCTATAGGCGGGATAAGTGTATGATGATGATGAATTCATACAGTATGTTTTTACAATAGTTATAACATACTGTAATCAATATAACACCGTTAACAAGGATCCCTTTATTATAAACAATAGTATCGCTTTTAGCGAACACCGGCAACAACGTACAAAAGCCATCGGTCCCTTTAAGTTCGTTATAAACCAGCTGTTATAAACGATTTCGACTGTACATTAAAATTTAAATTTCACATATTTCCTAGCAAACAACCTTCCGCAGTGGCGTAGTGGTTAGCATGCTCAGCAACTGCATCAATAGTTCTAGGTTTGATACTGGACCAAGGTGGGTCAGCTTCATTCAGGCAAGAGAGAGGCCGCAAGTGTGCCTTCTTTTGGATGAGAAGTAAGAACGTACGTAGTTGCACGTAAAGAACCCTCTCTACTATGCAACGGGGAGATGAGGCAAAATTTCCAGGTGTAGGAGCTCGCCCCCTGACGTCGGTAGCATTCCCCAACGAACACTAGACTGACAATAAATAAGTGTAGGGTTGCAGCTTTGGCCAGCAACCGGCTGCAGGAAAAACTATGACCAATATATTGCCCTATGTCCTTTCAGAAGGACAAGATGGGTACCCGACCCTGCCATAGGTGGGAAAAGGGTTAGCGTTACTCTTTTTAGGACGAATAAACATTTATTGGATTGTTATTTTGAGTAGCCAGTTTTTTTTCAACTTTACTAGCAAATAAATTAATAGAAATATATTTACTAGACATACTTCAGATACAGTATACAGTATAGTGTGTATTGCTAAAGATGATCATTTTTCTAATTATTTTAAATAAGGAAAATAGCAAAAAGTAATCATAAGTAGATTTAGAAATATATCAGAATTTGAATCCAACATTTTATAATAGTGAATAAATGAATAGTCGTCATGATCATCATCATTGGATCTGTGGGTTCTAGCCCTCCACTGCTGTCTATTCATCACGTCCTCGTCCACCTCACACATCACCATATCCCTATGCACAACTTGCTCCCACGACTAATTCAGTCTCCCCCTGCCCCAAATGCTTCTGACCACATGCACCTAATGAGCTCCTCCTCCTCCCATCTTCTCATTACGTGTCCATAACACCTCAATCCATTCTCCTTTTTAGCGATGTTCCCCACCCCTAGGCTACCTCTAATATACTTGCCCCTAATTATATCAGCAGTTGACACTCCACTCACGTATCACAGCAATCACAACTTGGGTACTTGCATTCTATTTACTTTGCTCTTCTTCACTGCCGAATACTGATTCATACAGTATAGCACAACTGTTCTAACCACTGCCCTGTAAATCTTCTCTTACAACAGGGGTCTCAAATTCATTTTGTTGGAGGGCCATATTGACGACAGTGAAACTTTTTGCAGGCCACGTGTACTATGACTGATTTGTAACTACTATATAAGTACTATGTGCATAAAAAGTATGAAATAATGTTCAATTCAATTAGCTATACGCGGCATCATGCTGTATGAAATCTACTTACACATTAAATAAATGGAAAACAACAATTGCTAAAATTACACAATATGCATATCAAATAATTTTAATTTTTTGAAACTGTAGAAACAGACATTCTTTTTCGTGATTCTGCAGCAACAATTTTAGGATCAAAAGGAAGGGATGTTGCACTGATCTTGGAGAGGGCTTGTAGATGCAGTGTTGAAAGTCGTGTTCTGTGCTTAGATTTAATGTGTTTCATTTTTGAAAAATATTGTTCATAAATGTAGGTTGATCCAAACATTGGCATGATATTCCATGCATTTTTTCAAAATAACAGGAAATCTGTCCCTTGACAATTGACAGTAAAATTCTGAATTAGTTGACTGAAAGAAAAATGCTTTCAGCTCTACATCACATTGTAAGTCAATTAATTCCAATTGCACATCACTTTTGGTCACTTCTGGATCAATGCTAAATGGAGTAACAAATAAATTCACTTTGCTACTTATTGGTACAAAATCTTGGAATCAGAACTCAAATTCTTTCTGCAAGCTAATTAGTTTGTCAATATACTTTCTCATTGAATCTGTTCTTCACTGACAACTTCTTTTCAAAAAGGAGTAGCTTTGTTTGAAATCCTTTAACAAGGTCATACAGAGAAGAAATGTGGTTTCCTTTTGCTTGGAGGCAAGTGTTCAATTAATTCAGGTGCTTACAGATATGCAAGAAAGCAAGATCACACAACCACTTGGCATCATTCAATTCTGTAAAACATTATTCTTCCTCAACAAAAATTCCTTGATGGGAGCCAGAAGTGCACAGAAATGAGAAAGAGTCACTCCCTGACTAAGCCAACGGACCTCATTGTGATATAACAGATCAGCATATTCAGCTTCTATTTGTTTTAGAAATGACACAAATTGACAATCATTCAGTGCATGAGCCCGAATGAAATTGACAATTTTAATGACAACCCCCATTACATGATACATTCCTAAAACTTTTGAACAGAGAACCTCTTGGTGGATTATGCAGTGGATGATCACAATTGGTGTTGCAGTTGGAAACTTTTCCAAAATGTGTTCTTGAAGCCATACTCCAACTCCTGTGTGTTGGCCACACACATTGCAGGAGCACCATCTGTTGCCAAAGCTGAAATGCAATTGACTGGAACTTCATACAGTTCCAAAGTCTGCAAAAGTTTATCAATAATTTCAGTAGAACTTGCCTTCCCTTCCATTGGTACAATATTAAGCAGTTCCTCAATCTGGTGAAAATCACATGTAACACCTCGAATAAAAATTGCAAGTTGAGCTAAATCACATGCATCTCTACTTTCATCAATAGCAAGTGATATACGTTCACACTCAGAAATTTTTTTCTTTATCTGAATGCTAAGTTGTGATTTAGGTCAACAACTCAATCTGCAACAGTATTTGGTGACAAACTGATGTTCTTAAACAGCTGAATTTTTTCTGGACAAATAATTTCTATTGATTTGAGAATGCAGTCTTTCACAAAATCACCCTCTGTAAATGGCTTTAATGACTTTGCAATAAGTGGAGAAATAGCAAAGCTTGCTTCAACAGCAGATTCCTTCACCTGTTTTGCCTTTGTGAAATGCAACTGTTGCCCTTGTAATGAAGATTTCAGAGTTTGCACTTTATCAAAGTGGCCTTTCTCATCAAGATTGTTGAACTTCTTCTTGTGGACAGATTCATAATGTCGTTTCACATTGCATTCCTTTGGGACAGCTGCTGTTGAGCCACATATCAGGCATGTTATCTTTTCATTGCATTGGGTGAAAAAGTACTGAGCTTTGCATTTAATTTGAAATACCCTGTTTTCTTCATCAATCTTCCACTTTAAGGACATCTTATTTTTGTATTTTGAAGAATGTTGAATCACCACAACCTAGAAGCTGTAACCCTGTAGTGTAGTCCTTCAAATGCAAACAGCATTTCACATATGCACACCTATACACAGAAGTTCTTGGATGCACAACACCAAAGATTAACACAGGCAGATTTAAAAATTAAAGCACAAGTTCACTGTCTACTATCCAACTCTTTACTATCTGGCCTACTTAGAAATAATAATTCACCTTTAAGAAAATTTCTAAGGCTGAAAGCAGTGGAAGGTCATAGTCCAATCAGTGCATTTGCTTACAACAGTTTTGGGCAGCTGGGAGAGGGTAACAGGGAACAGTGGGACAAAAGAATGAAATTGTGTGAGGTATCTAATATTAGACAACTGGCATAGATGGTTGTGATCTATTGTATTGTCTACTTGTTTTATTTAATCAATTGTTTATCATTGTCAGAGGTTCAGATAGTCCATTCCACTCCAGTATGTGGCAGGAATACAAAAGAAATTCTAAAAGTAAACTTCTTGCTGATTTAATCATAGTTTTTCTGATTTAATTATAATTCTGAAAATTATCTGCGGGCCGCAAAACAGACCGTCGCAGGCTGCATATTTGAGACCCCTTTAGACTTACAACTTCTTTGGGACCTTCCTATCACACTGGACTCCCGTTTATGCTTATTTGTGTAGTGATTTGGGATCCGGAACGTTCGCCCCTGAACATTTTGCCCCTGAGTACTTTTGCCCCCACACATTGCCCCTTGGACGTTTCGCCACCCGAACATTTCGCCCCTCGGATGTTTCGTCCCTTGGGAGGGCAAATGGCCGTTTTTTTTTTTTTTTGTTATTTTTTGTTATTCTGTTTTAGGTAAGGTAAAAATCAAGGGCTAGTGCAAACTGACACTTGAGTCAATGCCAGCCCTTGATTTTTACCTCATTTTGGCCGGTTTTCTTTGTTATTGTGTTTTTACCTAGAAAAACAGCATTGTTCGTTCGGACCTTTTTCTTGAGTGTTTCAAGGAATAGGCAAGGTGAAAATTCAGCAATTTTGGCAAGAATTCTATGGATTGTGGAGGACATCAACGATAGGAATTTAATAGACTTTCTGAAAGGCATAGCCTACAATTTCGAATTTTAGTTTGTTTGCACTTTTTAGGTGACAGTCTTGTTTAAATATTTATGTTTCTTTTATTTTATTAAAATTATTAAGATTGAGAATAATTCATTACTCCTATAACCACGTATGCTCTGCATGACACCTGTACTTCGAGGTGCAGCATTTTATAAGGGACAGCCTATATTTTCACAGCATGTTCTAAGCAGTTGAATATTTGATAAACTTCTGTTTGGGGACTAGCTCAAATTTCTAAATATCAGGAAATTCACTTTACTGTCTAATAAAAAAAATATTAATAAAATGGCAACCAACATGCAACATGCAGAGGGTGAATTGGATGATACAGTAATAATAAAAAAGTTAGAAAACCAGCTAGGAATTGGACTGACAGAGCAAATATATACTGTATTTATTCCAATAAACGCCGCGCCGTTTATTTATTTCGTGGCGTTTATGGTGCGGCGCTTACTAGAGGGTGGCGTTTATTAGAAGGCGGTGCTTATAAATTTTGTGATCCCTCATAGATGATAATGCTAAATGCTAAAATAAGTGACATATTTTCTAGGGGCAAACTAATGAAAAAGGAGAAAGAGGTCTAGTACTTAGGATCAACGTTCCGTAGCAATAGGGAAATACTCTGATGTGACCCATAGAATCAATGGTCGATGGTTGAAGTGGAGATGGTCAACCAGCGGCCTGTGTGATAGGAGGGTCCCAACGTAGTTGAAAGGGAAGTTTTACAGGGTCGTGGTTAGACCAGCTATTTTGTATGGATCAGAGTGTTGGGTAGTGAGGAAGAGTCACATCAATGGAATGCAAGTAGCTGAGGTGTGAATGCTGCAGTACATGGAGTGTCAAGAGCTGATGGAATTACGAATGAGTATATCTGAGGTAGCTTGGGGTAGCCTGGTATTCTTTTTTGCACATATGAAACCTAAACCACTGTTTGAAGTTGCCATTGTAGAAGTCCAACTTTGGGTAATCAAAAATCGAACGATGAAAAACTAATACAGTAATTGGGATGCGAATCTTTCAATAAGCGCAATAAGTACTGCAAGGGCAGCGGCGATTATTGGAGGGCGGCGATTATTAGAGGGCGGGGTGTGTTGTTTTTTTCACACTGATGATGCGGCGCTTATTAGAGGGTGGCGGTTATTAAAGGGTGGCCTTTATTGGAATAAATATGGTAATTCATAGAATTATATGATGCTGAGGAAGTGTTGTGGAATAGAAAGCTGCCCAAACTACAAATGCAAAGATGTAAAATATGCTGCAATTGAATGGATTACGAATAACATGATTTGGCGAGGGTGAGTGGAAAATTAGATTCCTGATTTTAGTGAGGGTGAGTGGAGTCCCGTGTAATAGGAGGGTCCCAAACAAATTGAAAGGGAAGTTTTACAGGGCAGTGGTTAGGACTACTATGCTACATGGATTAGTGTTGGGTTGTGAGGAAGAGCCACGTAAATAGAATGTAACTAGCCGACATCCGAATGCTATGGTCAGGGCTGGCGTGATGGGTGTATGAACAGGGTAACGGCACAGGGCCTGTGCATTCGGATTAATGAACCTATTGATAGAAGGGCCCCACTTCATGTTTTCACAGGGCACCACACAATTAGTTTGCACAGCGCCCCGCATGCGCGCCAGCACAACGCGCCGACCCTGCTGTGGTATACGAGGGGGGTGCCAAGATGTGATAGTCAGGAATGAGTAGTCTGGGTGTGTGGACATGACGGAGAAAATGAGGAACCTGTTGGGAGATAGGCGAGAGTTAAGGGCTAGAACCCATAGACCCCACCCTGCCGCAGGCGGGATAAGGATAGGATGATGATACGCTGGGTATATCTGCCACTACTACACCTTCCAAAGCCAAATCCGCCATCTTTCTTGTCTCCAGCTTGCTGTCCAAGTCACTAGCCATGTAAACCAACTTAGACCAAGTGCACTTGTACAAGTACACATGGTGCAAGTAACGATCAAAGTGCACTTTGACCATGTCAACCTAGCTGAACCCTTTAATGCTACACAGGGGTACTGGTATTATCATCATCATCATCATCATCATCACACCCTTATCCAGCCTGTGGCAGGGTTGGGTCCGTGGGTCCATTGAACATGCTATGACTGGGAACACCCCAGCCGGGCGTATGGAACCCACAGGAATACTGGCTGGTTGTCTGTGGGGGGATGCCGGCCTACCCCCACTGTTCCAACACCACATTTTACAACCAAAATATAAATTTTGGCAGGTAAAATAATGCTTGGTCAGTTTTAATATTACATGGTGTCTGACCTATTGCACAATAACTACAGTCCCTGGCCATATTAATGTGACCACCAGCTAATATTTAGCTGCAGAGGCATCTCTAGGGTTGGCATCACTCGGTGTAGTGACAACACGGCGTCACCTCTCCCCCTTCAAAATGTAGCTCTTTTCCATCTTCTGTTCTGGTGTCACCCCTTTTGTAATGGTGTGAGTGGTGTCACCTGGGGTGGCTGTCACCCCCTTGGGGACTCCACTGTCCAGCTCTAAACCACTGGGCCCGCCATTAACCATGTGCAGCCTGCCATGCCATCAGCAGGGCATCGGAGGAGGGAACAGCAATGCCGGTATCTTCTGGCAACCAGGCCGCCTGATTGGCATCAGCGTCCGCCCTCTCATTGGACATAATGCTGACATGCCCTGGGACCCACATAAAGGCCCCTGTCTTGCCCTGCTCATGAAGCATTGGATCATGAGAAGCTTATGAATAATGAGAAGCCTGGATGATGGAATGTCTGCCACATAGGTTGTGCAACAGCTGAATCGCTAAGTGTCCAAAAGCATTTCAAAAATATTACAAATGGAGAAAATGTCTAGTGGTCACATTAATATGGCCAGAGACTGCATAATGCAATAAGGAATCAAATCATGCCCGAGCAGAGGTACTGGTGTACCCCAGTGTTTTTCTTCCTCCTCTCTGTTCTGTGGGTGACCCTGGCGCAATGCGATTCACACTATTTTCACATGACAGGTTGAACTTCCTAATAAGTCACAGATGGGTGGTTAATTGCTTTTCATTATTCGAATAAGGATGGATGGGGTACTCCTTTACCCCTGTGTAGCAACTGTGTAATGTTTAAATGATCATACGACGTGCAGGAAATGCCATATGCAGTGCATAAAGAGCAAAACATTCATTTGCTTTAACCACCGCATTAAAATTGTTCAAATTGTTTATAATGATATTTTTCTGTTTCTGAGCATTGCAAGGAAGCAAGCAATCACACTATCCACTATATGGTGTAAACATCAGTGCAATAATTTGCTGTCAAGTGCTCTCCAGATAATTCTTTCAGCCACTACTTGCACACATTTTCTCGACTCATGTAAAGGCTTGCACAAGTTTCAAAGAGAAGTTTCAAAGAAAAGAAAAGTTTCAAAGAGAAAGTATTCTTTAGCATTTAAATTTTTGGGAATTTCTGCAGCTGAGAATGATGGTAATTGTCCTGTGGCTAAACCTCTACAGTTATCTAAATGTAGGGTGAGGATTTAAATTTTAAATGAACCATTGATTATTTTTCTTAATTTCATTTTGCCAATAAATTCAGATTCGGGAGTGGTGTCAGCAAAAATCAAAATTAATGAAATCAATTGAAATCAACTTGAAAAAAATGAAAAAAAATCATTTAATTGCGGTATTAGCAGGGAGTGCTTCCACGGTGACGTCAGAAGCATACCTAAATATGATTTGCTATCGCTCTGAATGGCTAACCTTATCTGTAGTAACCTTGCTGCGCTGCAGACCCTCAATGGACCTCAGTGGAGGGAGAGGGGATTCCAGTGAAACAACAGTTTCGTTATTTAGGATCAGTTTTCCAGAGCAATGGGGAAATAGATTCTGACGTCACCCGTAGGAATAATGCAGGAGGACTGAAGTTGGAGACAGGCAAGTGGGGTCCTGTGCGATCGCCAGGTCCCAATGAAGTTGAAGGGTAAAGTTTACAAAACGGTCGTTAGGCCCGCTATGCTGTATGGCTCAGAGTGCAGGGCAGTTAGGAAGAATCATTAAAGGCAAATGCAAGTGCCCGAGATGCAAATGCTGCACTACATGAGTGGGGTGTCACGATCTGACGGAATCAGAAACAAGTACGTTAGCGGTAGTTGGGGTGGGAGACATTGCGGAAAGGATGAGAGGAAACCGGCTGAGGTGGTATGGGCACGTGTTGAGGAGGGGAGAGGAGGAGCTTATTAGGTCCATTGTGGGACTGTAGGTAGTTGAGGCCACCAGAGATAGAGGAAGACCAAAACGGACGTGGGATGGGAGCAGGTGGTACAAAGGGACATGGGGATCCGAAACGTTCGCCCCCGAGTACTTTTCGCCCCCGAACGTTTCGCACCTGGGAGGGCAAATGGCCTTTTTTTCGTTAATTTTTGTTATTCTGTTTTAGGTAAGGTAAAATGCCAGAGTAAATATCGTAAATATCGCAAATAGTGTAAATTAGCATAAATAGCATAAATATCGTCAATGCCAGCCCTTGATTTTTACCATATTTTGGCCGGTTTTTTTTGGTTATTCTGTTTTTACCTGGAAAACAGCATTGTTCGTTTGGACCTTTTTCTGAGTGTTTCAAGGAATAGGTAAGGTAAAAATTCGGCAATTTCGGCAAGAATTCTATGCATTGTGGAGGACATCAACGATAGAAATTTAATAGACTTTCTGAATGCATGGCCTACAATTTCGAATTTTAGTTTGTTTTCATTTTTTTTTTTATGTAATAGCCTTGCTTAGTGTTTGTGTTTTTTTTTATTTTATTAAAATTATTATTACAGTAAACAGAGCAACAAAATAAAACTGGCCATTTACCCTCCCAGGGGCGAAACATCCGAGGGGCGAAACGTTCGAGGTGCAAAATGTGTGGGGGCAAAAAGTACTCAAGGGCGAAATATCGGGGGTGAAAAGACGGGGGCGAAACTTCCGTAAACTGGGACATGGGGGCGTATGGGGTGAAGGGGGACCTCGTGGGGGACGACCCTGCCTTAGGTGGGAGAAGGGCGAGATGATGATGACTTTGTAGGAAAGCTTACTCATACTTTGTCTACACGTTTTGGGTCTAACCTGTTTCTTTTCAAATGTTATTGTATTTCCTATTTTGGAAAATACTCTTTCAGAAGGGACAGATGTGCCTACAATTCAAAAATACTTTTGGGCCAAGTTTGAGAGATCTGGATAAATCGCTGGATTCCTTCACCAGAAATCCATTGGATTCACGTTTCACTCTTCAACAGGCTGCTGCAGATATTCACTGAAAGAAATGTGCAATCCTCTGCAATACTGTCGTTTGCAATAATTCGTGATGTTACCAAAATATCATGAAATGACCAAATACAATCTGTCATATCCTCACCTTCAGATGATTCTGGTGCAAGAAAAACTGATGGATTTAATTTTAGCTATTTATAAATTAGTGACAGCAGATGGGCAGTAGTTCAAAGCTATCGATAGTTATGGAAACTATCGCGATACTATCGAGGTAGCCAAACATTCGATTGTAACGCCATCGATTGTCATAAACCAATTGATACTATCGATATTGCAATACTATCGCGCATCTCTAACCCATACCACCTTAAACACTTCTTTTATCTTTTCTGGAATACCTGCCCACCCCAAGCTACTTCTAACGTATTCGTTTCTAATTCTGTGAAATCGTGACACCCCACACATGTAGCGCAGCATTCACATCTTAACCGCTTGCATTTGCCTTTCATGGTTCTTCCTAACTGCCCAACACTCAGAGCCATGCAGCATAGCGAGCCTAACGACACTTCTGTAAACTTTGCCCTTTAACTTTATTGGAACCCGGTGGTCACACAGGACCCCACTTGCCTGTCTCCACCTCAACCATCATGCATTAGTCCTATGGACCACGTCAGAATCGATTTCCCCATTGCTCTGGAAAACTGATCCTAGATAGCGAAACTCTTGCACCATATCACCTTACTTAAGCTGTGTGTTATGCCGTCTAGTTGCATGTTATAACTATTTATTATATCCGAGGAGTTGTGTGTTATATGTAATATCCGAGTGTGTTATAGCCAAAAAATTATTATATACTCACGCAATAGCGCTGGCTGGGACTTTCTCTTGTGTGTTACTGTATAAGCCGAAAAGTGTTATAACCAGGGTGTGTGATAGCGAGGGTTGACTGTATATGTATTTGACGTGAACGGTAACCGAAACCGGAACGAGAAAAAATAACGGTTCGATGCCCTGGGCACCAGACAATACCCCGATGCCATAACCGCCTTATACAACGACACTAGAAGGGCATAATTATGGGCATCCAGGAGCTTGAGCTGCCTGGCTGTGACCCCTTAAGGGACGCTGGTGGCAATTGTAAATATTACGGAGATAATGATTCGGATGCTTTCGTGTAATACTGGACGGTCAGCTGCCCTTATGAACCACCATTGCTTTCTTTATTTTTAGCATTGTTTTGAAAATCATATTTGCGATACTTCAAGAGGAAATTCTGAGAAGTATTGGGTCGAAAAGTGACCGCGGTAGTACGTGTAGTCACCAAATATCACTTTCTCTATAAGTGATATGATTTATTGCTTTATAAGGACAAATTCGGTGAAAAGCATGAAACTACTGTTTTAATGAGGTCGTCGCACTGAAGTGGAGTTGTTCACGTCCGTCTTTGAATTCCTAAGTTAATTGATGTCAATGGAGTGTTAAACGTGTTTGGTCGCCGCCAAAAATGTAGATTTATGATGTTTCTTCGGCCATAGTGGGATTTGGTAGTGGAACACAGGTTTTTTTTTGTTCAACAAACAATGCGTCCTAAAGGCGGTTGATTAACGAGATAAATATCCGCACTGGAACATGTTCCTTCGGCAGCGCAAAAGAGTAAACTTATCCGTTTCATTGGTCATAATAGCCAACTCCTTTTTTTGACCCCATAGGACGAATAAACATTTTTGGGTCGGCTTCTTTCGGGCGAGAGAGAAGTCGCGAGTGTGTGCCTTCTTTCGGATGAGAAGTAAAACCGAGGTCCCGCATGGGTGTACGATGGCGCTTGCGCGTAAAAGAACCCTCTCTACTACGCAACGGGTAGATGAGGTGTAGGTTCCCAGGTGTAGGAGCTCGCCTCCTGGCGTCGGTAGCATTCCCCAACGAACACTAGACCGACGATAAATAAGCGTAGGGGGTACAGCTTTGGCCGGCAACCGGCTGCAGAAAAAAAAACTATGTCCAATATATCACCCTGTGTCCATTCAGAGGGACAAATGGGTACCCGACCCTGCCATAGGCGGGAAAAGGGTTAGGCGTTACTCTTTTTAGGACGAATAAACATTTATTGGATTGTTATTTTGAGTAGCCGGCTGCCGACCCAAAACTAACCTTTCTGCGTAGTTCTCGGCCGCCTACTTCCTCCACCGACACGACGGAGGTGAGCTCCTACACTAGAAAATCCTACCGATCTACTTGTTACATGTAGAAAGAAAGGGTTCTGTTACTTGCAAGTTGCATGCTACACACCCCACAGAATCCCGACTTCTTATTGGGCAGAAGGCGTACTTGGAAGCCTCCCTCCCTCTAGAAAGAAGCGAACCTGATACCGCTGGCACAGTATTCCAGCATGCTGAGATGACTATCATGGTTACTTTAAAGGGGGAAGCCCCCAGTTGAATAGGAAGTAAAACCTTTGTTCTCTGTGGTGTAGGATGGCACATGCCTTTTCGAAAGGAGCGGTCGCATTGCATTGGACATACCGGTTTATCTTCCATTGGTTATCCATGGATTATCTTCCAGGGGTTATCTTCCTTTGGGTAGGAAGTAAAGACTTAGTCCCTTGTCGTATTTACGATGTCACGTGTAAGTTAAACTCCTAGTTACGTACAATCAAAATATTTGCGTAATTCGACATTATTTCCATGAGTAGGACTCGTCCCCTTGGCGTAGCTAGACGAAAAGTGTCCTTATAATGGGAATTGACCAATTTTAAGGGCGGTTTACACGCTACGTCTTAAGGCTGCTACACACTATCCAACTTGTTGGGTCAACCTCCCAACCAACCCAACTAATTGCATAGTCTGTAGGCGTGTTGTGCGACCATTCCGACGGTTGGGCAAGTTGGTTGGATGAAACCATCCAACTGCTGGCTCCTCCTACCAATCGCCCGACACATTGTATAATGTGTGTCGTGGTTGGCCCAACCAGCCAACGAAAGAAGCGTCATTCTTTTGTTTTACTCTCAGTGAACATTTTAAGTACATATTAGATAGTTAGGGCAAACGACGTAAACGTAAAATTTACGTCGTCAAAGTGTTTTAAATGATGCTCGTCTGCTAAACTGTACTTAAAAAATAGCGGCAGCGTCGATGCTTATAAACGACCAACGTAAAATTTGGCGCATGCGCGTGTCGCTACCTTATGCCCGAAAATCAAACGGAGTCGGTAAACATATGGCCTAAAACGCGTCGATTTGTAGGGCACTAGTGTTTTTTTTTAATTATTATCATTTTTTTTAATTAGATGGTAAGATGAATTAACAGATATTTAGAAATTTGAGGCTGTCCCCAAACAGAAATTTATCAATGATTCAACGTGCCGTGAAAACATAGGCTGCCCCTTGTATAACGCTGCACCACGAAGTACACGTGTCATACAGAGCAAACGTGGTTTTAGGGGTAACACTGCACTGCCAATTCTTAGCCATTTAGAGAACGTCGGAGACATGTTGCTTGTTCGACAACCAGGCTAGTTATGACAAATTGGGTTATTCTGTTGGACAATGTGTAGTCTACCTCCAAATTGGTCGCACCGACTGTCGGCATGACAAGTTGGATAGTGTGTAGGGGCCTTTAACGTACATTTTGTTGTAAACGACAAATTGTATCCGTGAAGAGGGAGTGTGTAGACAGCAAAAGGGACGTCTTATTGAATATGAATCAAGTTGAAGGTCAGAAAGGAGAACTGATGGACAGGGCATCCTTTTCTAGAAATTGTACAATAAAATGGAGCGTGTAGACACAAGATGTCACCTTTCAGTTCATTTCACTCCATGTTGGACTACACCAGGGACGTCAAATTGGTGGTCCGTGAGCTACATGAAACCCTTTATGCCTAGATTGCAGCCGTCACAATCGAAATGATGTCCATAGTATGTTACAGCAATGGGTTGGGAAGTCAGCCAAGCAGCCATAACGGGCTGGACCCTGTGTAGGCAGATTGCAGGTGAGGGAGAGGTTGGAGTGGGGGATTTGGCAGAGGGTCAATTAGCAGCACCCAATGTTTCCAACCAACCACCCATGTACTGTATTATGACATATCCGGTCTGCTAATCAGAGAGCGGGACAGTTGCCCCCATTGCAGTTGAAAGGGGTAGCCAAGGGGAGTGGTTAAATTCCCCCATGGGCCTTGATTATAAAATTTAAAACTTTTTGAAAACGAATATAGTTAAATGCTATACACCCTTTCAACAGTCGTACCCCCCCTCCCCCTTCAGAAAATCCTGGCTCACCCTATCGACAGTCATATCCCCCCTTCAGAAAATCCTGGCTACACCAGCAGCGCCATGTGCCATACTTGAATTCAAAGTTTTATTTTACCATTTCAGGAATTGTCATGTCACCGTTGAGCTGGGCCTCCTGGTACTTTGTTCTCGTCTGATCACTGAAGTTAAGCAATGCAAGCCCAGTTAGTATTGACATGGGTGGTCGCTCGGGAAAGCTGGGTACTGCTAATACCCAATAATCGTCGCATTGGTGTAGTGTCTGTGCAGCATATGCATTAGAACTACGCAGTGGATGGGTCTCTAATGACCTTGTAGTTGACGGGACCTTAAACCCCAACAAACAAACAACAAACAATCCTGGTACTTTGGAAAATAAAAGTACTGTATATTGGGCAGTGTTTTTCTGCAGCCGGTTTCTTATTTATCGTTGGTCTACTGTTCGTTAGAGCATTCCTCAACGTCAAGGAGTGAGCTTCATCTACCCATTACATATTAGAGAGCACGTGCGGATCCAGGGTTGGGTTTTTGGGGTTGCAACCCCCGCCCATGCGCTTAATATGTGCGGGCTTTACCTCAACCCCCCCTCCCTTGGCAAAAATCCTGGATCCGCCACTGGTAGAGAGGGTTCTTTTACCTGCAAACTCTAGAATTACAAGTTGGAAGTGTGATTGAAAATGGAGTAAAAGACGTTGCCGTGTAAACCCCTGACAAAACGTACATTTTATGCCTAGTTCCGTATCACCACACTTCAACGCTAATCACGTCGCCACTGATGACATTTTGATGACGTTTTGTGCTAGTGCGTTATGAAGGACCGCCAGCGCAATTCCTTAAGTGCAGCGCTTTATTTGGAGTCACCGCATGCCGCCGTCATGTCTTACATTATCCTCCGCCATTTTTCAAGCAGACAGCTCAACCGCCAGCCAATCAGAACGCAGCGTGACGTGTGCGATGCTATGTGAGTTGACCACTGGTCAACTCAACTACCGTCACGCATAGCTGCTCTGCGGCGCCCCAAGTAGCAGTGTGATGTCATCATTTTTTGTGCTGTGTCGTCTGATTCAACGGTTGTAGCATTAGCTCGTGGGTATACGGAACCAGGCATTAGAGAGCATGAGTGATCCATTTTCGAACAATGCATGTTATGCAAAGCAGACGAATATCTTACTGCGCATGTGCAACATTCCAAAGTAAAATTAGAAACGTGTGTTTGAGCATATGCTGAAGTAATCATACGTTCTACATAGGTTTAAATGAACGTTATGATAAAATGGCGGACCCATTCAAAATTACTAAAATTATTTCTAAGGAACCAAGTTTCATTTTCCAATCAATAGAGGGCAGGATGATAAAGATAACGTGTGGTTCCAGAGCACTCAAACTGTGTTTTTCACAGAACCATACGTTCTACTGTGTTTTTATGTTGTGTAACACACGTTGTTCTGTAACGGATCACTCAAGCTCTCTATTATTTTCCGTTTTGTATGACCGACAAAACGTATGTTAAGTCGCAGCGTGTAAACCGGCCTTTAAACAGTCAAGGGGCTGCAGTATTAGGCTAGCAGCTGGTGTATACCTCAGTGTCTGATACTAGACACCTATTCAGATAGACGACGCCTTCTTTGTTGAAATAAGTGATAATGATTAACTTTAATGAAAAATATCTCAAAATGACGATTTATGGACTTCATCCCCGTTTGGGACTGAGCGCCTCAATTTCAGGTTATAGCTTTATGCCACACAAATAACATCCTAAGCAATTTAAGTGTTTGCTAAAGTGATCTGGGCAGCTGAACTTTGTACCTTTATCCCACCATAATTATATCAGGTAACGTATAAAAAACATGGTTGAACACTTTGAGGCACTCAAAAATTGCCTCAAAGTGTTTGGCCCGACCTTTGATGTAGACACCGGAACACAGTTTGTTAAAAACTTTCCAATAGTTTATTGCATGTTCCCAATTCACTAGAACGATGGTCTGAGGCGCTGCTATAGACCTTTTGAGAGAAATTAGAAAAGTTAGCTGTAAGGGAAAGTGCTGTAACCTGTGGTTTCTTGTGTGTGTAAAATTTTAACCACTTATGTGCCTCAGATTTATCTCAGTGACCTAAGGTTTGATTGCTTGACTGGTAAGTCCACGGTTGCAGGTTCTAGACCAGGGATCGTCAACCTGGTTCTTACCGCCCACTAGTGGGTGGTTAAGCCCTGAAAACGGAGTGGTATAGCTTGGTGGTGAACATTGCATTGTTCTTGTGAGATCAAACAGCATTGATAGCAGGGAAGCTGGAGCCTCTGTATCTTTTTACAATCTGTATTTTTTTACAACAACCTTTTGTACCATGGTGGTACAACAAGGAATGCTGTGGTATGCTGCATCCTATTTGCAACAAACATGACGCATATATTGTGTATCAAATCACTGTGATTGTCTTCACTTTTGAGTTACCATATTATCTTGCGTTATAATACGCAGTATTAATGCACCTAATGAGCTCCTCATCCCCTCTTCTCAATACCCCAGGTTTTTACCTGTGGAGGATTGGCAGAGGTTAGTGAAGAGGGCTCCACATGTGTACAAAACCCATCCCCTGGCAAATCCATTCTTGTACTTGGGGACACAAACTTAAGGAGTGTTGATAGCTGGGCTCTACCAGAAGGGCTACAGAGAGGATGTGTTACTGTTGCTTCCCTTCCTGATGCAAGGTTGGAAGACATAAAGGGTAGGATTGAAGGACTGCATGACGATTTTACATATAGGATCAAATGATATAACTCTTGATAAACCTGCAGTTGAAGTACTGAAGGGAATTATTGATATAGCTAAAGAGGTAAAAAGATGTAGGCCCAAGGCAAGAGTTATGCTGTGTCCTGTTGTGGAACAACAGGATAAAGGCAGGTTAACTGCAGCAAAGGCCAGATGGATCAATAATAGGATGTTTTCTGAAGGTTAGGCTATTGGGGCAAAACTACTTGATTACAGAGCATGTCTCTCAATCTCCAACATTGGTTTGCTGTTGATGGGTTTCATTTTAATGCAAGGGCTGTCTCAAGGATTGGTAAAAAAATGAAGGAGTTTTTTGTCGATTTTTTAGGAAAGGTACCAAGTCATCTTATGCCAGGTTGAGTCAAAATATCAATAGGAAGGGTATTAATAGGGGAGGGATAGCTAAGTCTTTAGCAGTAAATGATCCATTGACTTTGCTTGTTGTGAATTGCAGAAGCATAGTTAATAAAGTGCTTGAGTTCAATACTCTTGCTGCCACATCAGATGCTGATATCATAATTGGCACTGAATCCTGGTTGAGGGGAGACATCAAATCAGCAGAGATCTTCTCAGATAAGTTTGTAGTTTATAGAAAGGATAGGGAAACAGGCAGAGGGGGTGGAGTCTTTATAGCAATAGATAAATCCCTGGAGAGTTCTAGGGAACTGCAATATGAGGAAGATTGTGAAATGGTATGTTGTCATGTTGCAAGCTCTCATGGTGGGGGAATATATGTAGTTGACTTCTGTCATCCACCAGGTGATGATCCACTCCCACTTACAAGACTGTCACAATCATTGGAGCATATATATCAAAAGAAGAAGGTACCACTAGTAATTGTTGAAGGGGACTTCAATTTACCAGGGTTGGATTGGGGCTGTGTGCAGCCTAATTCAAATTCCAGGTTATCAGGTGCTCTGAACCTATTTTTGGAACAGTTGTACTGTAATGGATTGGAACAGATTGTGACAATGCTTACTCATGATAAAGGAGGAATTTTAGATTTAGTATTTACAAGTGTGCCCAGCTCTATCAACACTGTAGAGTGTATTGAAGGAATTAGTGACCATGCAGGGGTAAGGGTGGAGATAGCTAAAAGGTTACCTAGACAAGTGGCACCAGACAGGGTGGCATACCAATACAATAAGGCAAATGGGGAATATTTTAAATCATATCAAGAATATGAGTGAAATGATTATTTATACCATTGTTAATACCTGAGGTGTTGAGGAATCTTGGCAATGATTCCTAGCCCTCTTAGAGAAGGGCAAGCAGCTAGCTGTCCCCACTAAGATTAAAAGGGATAATACTTTTCCTGAATGGTATACAAAAGAGGTGAAGGTGGCTTTGCAGAACCAGCGAAAGGCTAGGAATGCACTTAGGAGAGGGAGGGATGCCAATACTGAGTTAGTTTATAAGAAGGCCCGGAAAATGGTTAAAGTGTATATGAAGAAGGCTTACAAGAATTTTCATGAAAACATTTTGGGAGACAGGCTTAAGAAAAATCCAAAAGCTTTCTGGGGGTATCTGAAGAGGTGTAGGAAAGAGGGTTATAGGGATACAGTGGTTAATGATAGTTCAGGAAATGTAGTTAAGGATAGTCTTATGATTGCAAATGTTTTCAATGATGCATTTGCAAAAAGCTTTGCAACCAGTAGGAGGAACTTCCAGCTGGTACTTGATAGTGATTCTCCAGGGGGAATGGATGAGGTTACTATAACTAGGGTGGGAATTGAGCAACTACTATGCAAATCAGTGGTTCATAAGGCTGCAGGTCCTGATGGCATTTCTCCATATATTATGCAGCGACTTTCAGGGATACTTAGCTATTACCTGGTGGAAATATTTAGAAAGTCATTAGACATGGGTATTGTTCCATCGTCATGGAAACTCGCTAATGTGGTACCAATTTTCAAGTCAGGAGACACAGCAGGCCCTAAGTGCTATAGACCAGTTTCATTAACGAGTGCTGTATCCAAGGTTTTTGAACACATCCTATTCTCCTCTATTATGGGATATCTGGAAAAGAATGGCATCCTTAGCAACAATCAGCATGGATTTAGGAAAGGGAGGTCATGTGACACCCAAATGGCTTGCTTGATGGATTATATTCAAAGGGCTTTAGACAACAGAAAGCAGGTTGATGTTGTATTCTTAGACTTTGAACAGGCTTTTGTCATGGTGCCCCATGATAAGCTGATTTCAAAAATGTCAAGTCTAGGGATACATAGGAAGGTTACTCAGTGGGTAAGGTCCTATCTGCTTGATAGACAACAGAGGGTAATCTACAAGGGTAGTGCATCTGAATGGAAACCAGCCACATCAGGGGTACCTCAGGGAAGTGTTTTGGGCCCTTTGTTGTACATTCTCTATGTGAATGACATAGGATTTGACATTAGTTCCTTCCTTGAACTATTTGCAGATGACACATGTACTGCCCGGGTGTTAGATGAGGGGTTATCATCCTGTACACAATTACAACAGGATCTCAATAAGATTTACAATTGGTGTGTAAATTTGGAACTGCCATTGAATCTGAAAAAGTGTAGGATTCTTACAATATCTAGATCTATGGAGCTACTTGACTTTGATTACTATATAGGTGGAGTTAGGGTTGAGAGAGTTGGCACCCATAAGCATGTTGGAAAAATTTTAAATAACCAAGGTACCTGGAATGATCATATAAATAAATTAGCTGGGAGTGCTGGTCAGTTCCTCCGTCTGATTAGTAGGGTCCTTCAGGACAGCACAAGGGAGGTGAGGGAAACAGCATATATTTCAATGGTGTGACCAATTATGGAGTATCGTAGTCGAATTTAGTTTCCCTTCAGGCAGGAATTATCTTGGGAGATTGAAAGGATACAGAGGAGGGGAGCAAGAATTGTATTTTACAGGTTTTCTCACAGGGATAGTGTTTCTGACATGATCAGGGAATTAGGTTGGGAATCACTAAGCCAGCAGCGAACATCTTACAGCATAAGTCTGTTTATCAGACTGCTGCTGCTGGGGTGTGATGGACCTCTGGTGGGATGTGTGTCCCCTGCTAATTACAAAGGGAGAAAGGATCATTCGTATAAATTGAAGGAGATTAGGGCACAGTCAGACAGACACATATTACTGGTCTTTCTTACCAAGGACCATTCGACAATGGAATGGCCTTGGAAAGGATAAGGTGGAGGGCCTAATAAAAAGCCACCCTACCATTACTAGTGTTGTAGAGGGATCACAGGAATTTAAGCCTGGGGTTTTGGGAGCTTTTTGGTAATATATGTAAGAATGAGAGTTGGTCTCTCCACTGCCATATTGGCCAAATAAGGCTGCTTGCAGTGTTGTGAATTAGAATTAGAATGTGACCATACCTTCAGCGATGTCCACCACCCCCAGGGTACCTCTAATATACGCATTCGTAATTTTATCTGCTCTCGACACGCCATTCGTGTACCGCAGCATTCGCATCTTGGCTACTTGCTTTCTATTTACATGGCTTTTCTTCACTGCCAGCACTCTGAACCATATAGCATAGCTGGCCTAACCACTGTCCTGTACAACTTCCCTTTCAACTTGATTGGGACCCTCCTATCACAGGACTCTGCTTGCCTGCTTCCATTTCAACCACCCCACATTGATTCTGTGGATCACATCCGAGTCTATCTCCCCATTGCTTTGAAATGTTGATCCCAAGTACTTTACCTGCTGCACTTCTTTACCCATTTGCCCTCGAGTGTATTTCCCTGTCGTTTTCCTGACCATCCCAATTGAAAGCTAAATACTCAGTCTTATTCATGTTAATCTTTAGCCCTCCCTTTTCCATTGCTCCTCTTATATCATTTAGTCCATTCTCTATCTGCTCTCTGCAGTCACAAATTTTCCCTATATCATTGGCAAATGCCAGGAACTGCACGGCCCATTCTCCTACACCTGTCAGCAGTTCATCCATAATCAGGATGAAAAGGTATGGATTGAGTGCTGAGCCTTGATGAACCCCAACTTTTACTGGGAAGCCCCCAGTATTCCCCCTAGGTGTCCTTACTCTAGTTATGGAGCTTTCATACATATCTTGAACTATTCGAATGAACCCCTCTTCTACCCCCCTTTTTTGTAATACCTCCCAAACTACCTGTCGTGGAACACTGTCATAGGCCTTCTCCAGGTCGATAAAGATGGCATGGAGATCTTTCTTTTCTGCTCTATATTTCTCTATCATCTGCCTCATAATAAAGATTGGCTCCATTGTGGACCTATCTGGCATAAACCCAAACTGATTTCCCCAGACACTGGTTCTATCCCTGAGGCGACGTCGCATTACTCTCTCCCAGAGCTTCATGGTGTGGCTCATTAGCTTTATACCTCTGTAGTTACCACAGTCCTGGACATCCCCTTTGCCTTTGAATAGTGGTACTATCTGGCTCTCATGCCATTCCGATGGCATTCTGTCTCCAGCAGCTATCGTACTGAAAAGTTTCCTTAGCCACTTGGTGCCTGTCGTCCCTAGGCTATGCCACACTTGAGTGGGGATTCTGTCTGGACCTGCAGCTTTTTGCCCTTTCATCTTCCTAAGTGCCCAGTCTACTTACTGTACTGTTACACAGTCCACCACCCCATCTGATGCAGGATAGGTGGTAGGGTCCTCATCCCTCACCTCAGCATTCAAGAGTTTTTGGAAGTATTCCTGCCACCCCCCTTTACCTCCAGTGGGGAGAGCAGGACCCTACCTTCACAGTCCTTCACTGACATGGCTTGGGGTATATCTTTAGCTGCTCTATCTCTAGCCTTGGCCAGTTTGAAAATTTCTTTCTCTCCCTCCTTTGACCCTAACTGCTCATAGAGTGCCTCATACTTCTGGTGCTTGGCCAGGGCAATGGTCCTCTTAGCAGTGGTCTTGGCCTGCCTATATTGAGTCTTAGATTCCAAGTCCCCTATCTCCCATGGTTCCCATCTCCCATCACCTGTGGAACGCAGCCTTCTTTTGCTTGATGGCGGCTTCTACCTCCTCATTCCACCACTCTGTCTGTTTCTGTGGACTGTGCCTCCTACTCCACCCTGCCCCAAAATGGCTTTCCCACAAGTTCTACTCTTTCTGGCAACCCTGTCCCACATGGCATCTGCTGTCCCTTCCCAGTCCCAGTTTACCTGCCTATTCACTTCTTGTAAAAATTCTTCTGACTTGGTGGGCAATTTCCACCACCTGATAACCTGCTCTCCTTCTCATGTGTGTGCCTTGCCTGCCATTTTCAGTAGGATATCTAACATAAGTATCCTCTGGCCACATTCCTTTTGAAAATTTTCACTGGTGAGTGCCCAGCAGTCATGAACTTCTGCTCTGTGCCACCCTCTAACTATAAAGAAATCTATCTGTGACATCCCTTGTGGTGACTGGAATGTGATTAGGTGTTTGTCCCTCTTTCTAAACCATGTATTTGCCAAAGCAAGGCCTTGTGCATTTGCTGTGTCAAGGATGTGCCACCCTTCTGAGCTAACTGTTCCATAACCCCATCCCCCATGCACCTCCCCATGACCCTGGCTTTCTTTGCCTACTTGGCCATTAAAGTCCCCACCAATAACTAAGCACTCATTCCCTGGACATTGGCGTACCTCAGCCTTCAATGAGTGCACCAAGTCCTCAAACTCTGTCCAGAAATCCACCTTTGTGCCTTCATCAAGACCTGCCTGGGGGGCATATGTACAGATGAGGTGGAGCATTACCCCTTGCCAAACCACTGTAACTAACAGTAGCCTGCTGTTGATACGTTTCACAAGGGTATGCCCACCCCATTCCATCCCCTTCACTATCTGAGTATATTAGCTTGTATCCCTCCCCCAGAGCCCTTGATCTATTCCCCATACACCAGGTTTCTTGGAGGAAAGCTACCTGAATCTTCCTTCTCTTAAGGATATTGACCAATTCCCCTGACTTGCCAGTTAGGGTCCCCACATTCCATGTTCCTAATCTAATGTTTGCCCCTATGTTTCCTGAACGCGCCCTGGCTGGGGTTACCCCAGTCAGGCACCTGGAACCCACTGGAACATTGGCGCTGCTTGCAGTGGGGGGATTCTGGCCTACCCCACAGAGGACACTTGGCGTGCTACGGGGTCCAAGGTCCCAACCCCCGTGACATTGTGGGCTGCTGTTGGCAGTGGCCTGGAGCCTGCCTGTGCAACCCTGCCATGTGTTTGTGCTTCAGTCCCCCACCACTGATCTGGTGACTTGTGGGTTGTTCATCTTTTACCCCAAATTACATATAACCACACTAAATAGATAATAATGAATAAATTAAATGATAAAAATAAAGTAGAATTTTAATTAATTAAATTTGGCACCCGTCACTGTTGATGCAGACGAACGTATGCTGGATGTTTAAGGGATAAATCCCAAAATTCTCAGATCAACGGGAAGCACGCACAGATTCACATGTGCCATCTAATGGTCTACTAATACAAGCATGACCATGGATATAATAACACTCGTGTACTACTAAAGAAACTAAGAAGTACTGTAATAAAATGAGTGTGTCCAGTTATGTCCAACAATGCCAATATTAAAACCCTAAAAATTCTTCAGAATCGGCATCTGAAATAACTGGCAAACTTAGCCTGCGTATTATACATGGGTATTGAGATTTTTAATTCTTGAAACTTGAGGTGCGTATTATGTACCGGTGCATATTATATGCAAGATAATACGAAGAGAAATCGACAAGGAGGCTAAAGGCCTGAACACAGAGCAGTATACTGAGGTGGTCGCCAGTAGTAGAACGCCACGCTACAAACCCTTAGTCGCATTGCACAAGACTGCATGTGATGGGCACAAAGGACGTGGTATACAACAGTGTTCCTAGCAGTATCACTGATGTACAAAAAGTTGTGACAAAATACAGATTTCAATGCAGTCGTCCAGCAGTACCCCACCAGTCCTGTTACCACAGCTCCATTTGACCTCATGAGAACTGGATACCAGCACTGTACCATTGATGGTATGCTGCTGCATTCACTGCTACGTTATAGCGCTCTGTGTTCAGGTCTTTGAGAGTGAGAAATAAAAGAAATAATTTCTTAACCCTTAACATACACACTGGGGTATGACATACCCCACAGAAAATTAATTTATGAATAACTTGGTATTTTAGTGGTTTCTCATTATTTCATGTAAATTCGCTTTGCAACACCCTCAAACCATATGAATAGTGAAAAATTATATATATTTTCTCAATTATAAGTTATAGCCTGAAAAATGCCTCCTGGGGTAAGTCACATCCCAGTCTGTAGGCTACAGTTGCATTTCATACATGTTGTATGCTTGGTTATTTTTTGTTTTAATGCTGCTAATGCCATTGAAAGCTTTTTCACTGTCGTTCAAAGTTGCTTTATGATATATAAATATTTTCTAATTTTTATATGCAAATTTAACATCCAATTGTCATAATACAGTAAAACCTCTCTAAAACGGAACCAGATCGTTCCCGTATTTTTTGTCGTTGTTACAGTTTCGTTGTTAAAAGGTGGGAGCACTTCAAAAAAGTGCGCCCCAAATAATTTTAAATATTCAGGCATCTCTTAGTATAAATCTAACTAGCAATTACAATAGGTCCTCCACTGCCCTTTAGACAATGTCCTATGTTCAGTGGTTTATCCAACTGCAGATTGGACTGGCAGAATAGAAACGGGAATAGCAAATGCAAAAATGCCTCATCAGTTGAAAAGTAGAATCATGCATCAATTAAAAGATGCGCCCCATTGAGGCACTGAGAGGGGAGCAATGGCTACATTGCTCCCCTGGATCCGCTACTGCCCCCACATGTCTTTTAAAGTATGTTGTCGTGCCTTCACTATGGGGTAGCTCTGTGTGCCCCTAATGGCCCCTAAGACATCGGTGCATGTACAGTCGCACTCAAAATTAATGCCTGCATTGTAGTGTATTATTCATAATATATTTCGTCTTAGTCAAGTTATTTATGCAAACGGCCCCCAAAACTTATTCCGTTTCCACGTTAGGTAGTTCTCCGGATTAGGATAGTATTTTCATTGGGAAATTATTCCGTTCCGAAATTTATTTTCCGTTGTGCCAGGTTTCCGGTTTATACGAGGTCCGGTTTAGGCAGGTTTTACTGTACTACCACATTTTAATATTTTTTCTTAATTGTTGTTTTAAAGTTCAATATAATTTCCTGAAAAATCTAGTAGCTGTTTTATAATTTGGCTTTGGTTGCTTTATTATAAGTGACCATTGAATTATTAAAGGTTTTTTAATTAAAAAAGTGTATTCCAAAATCTTAATGTCAACTTTTTTTTCAAAAAATTGATGTCATATATATAATATACGCCAAAAGTATGCACATCATGTATGCATTTCATGAGTGTGTATGGCAAGGGTTAATAAGGCTGATAATAATGGTTTTAAGCGTTGAACCCTCTAAACGTTATTTCACCGTTATACTGAATTGAATTACTGACATGCTGATGGGTAGAAAGGTAATTTTATCATATAACATGTACACACGTGGGTGGTAGAAATAAAAAAAATTAACTCATGTTCTAGGCCAGCGTTTCCCAACCTTTTTTTTTTGGCTCGCATACCACTTGGTAGTACATCACACTAAATTGTACCATTTCGTAAAAATGATTGTTTTTCGTGAAATGGTGTTATTGTGAGTTTATTTTCTAATTCTAATTGCATACACTGCAAGCATCCCTGATAGGCCAAATTGGCAGTGGAGAGAATGACTTTCATTTCTAATTTATAACCCATTCAACCCCCAAGGAACCTGAAGCATAACATCTATTCAGCCAAATATTGCATACCTGCTATAATAGCACCTTCTTGAAGAAACTTACATTATCCTCACTGTGAGAATTCCATTGTCGAATGACCCTTGGAAGAAAAGACCAGTAATACAAGTCTATTCATGTCCCAACCTCCTTCAGTTTGAAGGGATGATCCTTTCTCCCCTATAGTCTATCAGAGATAAGCTGCCCCCCCAGGGGTACCCTCGTATCCTAATTTCAGCAGTCTGTGAAAAAGTTTAATGCTGTCAGATACCAGTTTCTCATGTAGTGAGTCCCACCCTAATTCCGTGATCATGTCTGAGACACTCAACCTATGAGAGAAGCGGTGCAGCACAATTCTTGCAGCCCTCCTTTGTATCATTTCAATTTCCCAATATCACCCCTGCCTAAAGGGAAACCAAATTGGACTACAGAAATCCACTTTTGGCCGTCATCATCATCATTGTACCCTCCTCCCGCCTGTGGCAGGGTCGGGTCTGCGGGTTCTTATCCTCCACTTCCCACCTATCCCCCACCAAGTCCCTCTCCACCCCGCATGTCTCCATGTCCCTCAGCACCACCTGCTCCCACGTACGTTTTGGTCTTCCCCTACCCCTAATGCCTCCAATCACCTGCATACCCATAATGGACCTAATAAGCTCCTCCTCCTCATCCCATGCCCATACCACCTCAACCGCTTCTCCTTCATCTTTTCCGTGATGTCTTCCGCCCCCAAACGACATCTAACGTAATATTTATGGTCTCTGTCGTCTCGTGACACCCCAGTCATGTTGCACAACATTCGCTTCTCAACCACTTGCATTCTTCTTTCATGGTTCATCCTAACTGCTGAACACTCTGAGCCATAAAGCAAAGCGGGCCTAACGACCGTTCTGTAAACTTTGCCTTTTAACTTTATTGGGACCTGGCGGTCACACAGGACTCCACTTGCCTGCCTCCACTACACCAATCTGGCATTAATCCTATGGGTGTCGTCAGAATCTATCTCCCCATTGCTCTGGAAAACTGATCCTAAATAACAAAACTTTTGCACCACTGGTATACCCTCACCGCCACAGCGTATCTCACCCCCTTGCAGCTGGCCGCTAAAATTGAAAGCTAGATAATCCGTCTTCGTCATGTTTTCTTTAAGATCCTGTATTCCATAGCTGTCTTAATGTCTTGTAGGCCCATTTGGGCATCCTTTTTAGACCCTTCAAGCTTTCCCACATCATCAGCGAATACCAGGTACTGAGGGACCGATTCCCTTATTCCCGTCAGCAGCTCATCCATTACTAGGGTGAATAGATATGGGTTAAGTGATGACCCTTGATGCACACCAACCTGCACCTTGAAGCATGCAGTGTTTCCCCATGCTGCCCTCACCCTAGCAATGGAACCCTCATACATATCCTGCACTATCCTAAAACACTCCATAGTACCTACATGCCTTCTACAGTCAAGTACTCCACTATTGGCCATACTAATGTAAAATAGTCTAATTTCATTTGCATTATAGTTTTTATAGGGTGACCATATTTTCCTATTTCCACTTCTATACTGCCAGTCCAACCTGCAGTGTGGTAAAACGGCTGAAGATAGGATATTGTCCAAGGGGCAGCAGAGGACCTTTTATACTTCCTAGCTATATTTATAATAAGGGATTCGTAATACAGTTGGGTCTCTTTTTATGCAGTATCTTTTTATGCGATTTCCAAGTTGCATGGTTTGCATTTGATTAAAAAAAAATTGGCCAAATATGCACACTGTATGCTTGTTCAGGAAGTATAGTCAGTCTAAGGCCCATGACACTGATAAAATCCACCGACCATTGTATTAGCCAGTCAAAGAAGTTTTAGTCTGTCAGAAATTTGCATACATAATAGGGGGTTCCGCACTTGTACATGACACTTAACAATCATATCATTATCATCATGCCCTTATCCTGACTGTGGCAGGGTCGGGTCTGCAGTTCCACTGAACATGCTCTAAAATTAAAACTTATTTTGGAGGTGATTTGAACATCTTTAACCATGATGATATATAAGAACTGCTGGTGGATGATGTCTTAAATGACGATGATGTTATTAAACTAACTTTAGGTGCAGGATGGTGTAATACCTCAAAGTGACCCCGGACACATTGAGGTAATTTAACAAATATTTCACAGTGTCCGCTTTCACGTCTAAGGGTAAAAACATAAAGAAAGCAGGTTTCCTGCTTGCATATACCCATTAATAAAGCAGGTTCATACTAGTCAGAGCTTGTAGCTCGCGCTGGTTAGTTTTTACAGGAATGAACTTACAGGTTGTTAGCGCAGATTGAGGTTATGTGCAGTAAAAATCACGAAGCACAATTGAATAGTGAGGCTTTAATCTCGGCTGTTTTTAATAAAACATCTACAGTGAACAAAAGAAGTTCAAACTCCCATAATATTTTTGATATTTCCAGAAATGCTTTTATTATGTACATGAAAATAAATCCTAAATTTCAGTAACAATGTAAAAAGCAATTCATGTTATAAAATGGTGATATTCATAATCATCATACCCTTATCCCACCTGTGGCAGGGTCGGGCCTGTGGACTCCGGACACTTTGCCGTGTGACACCGGCATCCCCCCACAGACAACCCAGCCAATATCCTTGCTTGTTCCAGACGCCTGACTGGAGTGTCGCCAATCAGAACATGTTCAGGGAACCTGCAGACCCGACCCTTGTGCAATTGGGATACTGGTAAGACGATGATGATAATGGTCAAAACAAAAGTCTTCAGAGAGTGAGAAAAAAATGTTTGTGAAAATGTATTGTCTATATAAAGGAGATCTATTGCAAAGACAGTCGTTTCTGATAATGAAAGTGATTTACAAACAGTTTGCGGATGGTGTATATTCTTACCAGATAGACAATTGAATTAAAATACAGTTTTATTTAAGATTCATATAAATCTTTTTCAGCTTCCCAAAGAAATTTATTGAGAAACCTATTTTCTTTAACATCAACAAACTTCTTTTATGCGGTTGTACATTCATTCTAATTCATTATTTCTGAGTTATGGGAATTTTAAAAATTATGGAACGTATCCCTAATTTTTCCATAGACTTATAGTCTCATTTTATGCTAATTCTTTTTATGCGATTTTCTGAGGAACGTATCCCCCGCATAAAAAGAGACCTGACTATCCACTATTGGTAGGGTTGCCATAATTGTCGGACCACCGACCGGGACATCCCCCCTTAATAATAATTTTTTAACAAAATGGCAAGAATTGATATTATAAACATTCATAGCTTTATTAAAAAAATCCATGATCCTTTCACTAACGCATTGAATAAATAAAATATTTTAGAGGACCCAAAAAAATCGTTAGGATCAATCAGTGGCGGATCTGGTGGAGGTAGAACTTCAAAAAATGTGCACCCCAAATATTTTTAAATATTCATAATCCCTGAGTATACACCTAGCTAGCAATTACAAAAAGGTCCTCTCCTGGCCCATTGACAATGACCTATCTTCAGTGGTTTAGCCAACTACAGATTGGACTGCAACTGTTGGACTGGCAGTATAGAAATGGGGATAGCAATGCAAAAATGCTTCATCAGTTGCGCCCCTTTCAGGCAGTGAGGGGGGAGCAATTGCTGCATTGCCCCTCGTCTGGATCCGCCCCAGGGTTCAATGGTGGATCATTCCCGAACAGTCAGTTTCACTGGCAAAATGTGATGTGCTTTCATGGACGAATCTGTACCAAATCTCTAGGCATGTACTGTTTATGCGCAGTACTGAATGCAATCATATTATCAGAAAATAATTGTTTAACATGCGAAAATTTTAAATCGACCGGGACAAATAACTGTCCGACCGGGACACTGGGACACAGACCTCAAAACCGGGACATGTCCCGGTGTACCGGGACGTATGGCAACCCTAACTACTGGCGATACCAGTGAAAAATAGCCTAAATTTATTTGCATTATAACTTTTTTAGAGTGATCATATTTTTCAGAACTCAAAATGGGACTCTCCACAAAGAATAGACACCCTCCCCCCGCTATTTATAAAAAAGAAACGTGTTGCTCGTCCAAAGATTTTTGCTCAAATATTCATAATAGAGAGTTAGTGGTGAACATTGATGATGACAATACGAGGTCAAATGAGGCAACAGTGTGCTCACGAAAGGCAGACCAGCAATTGAGCTTGCACATTTGCCTCATTTGACCTCTTATGCTGGGTTCCCCCGACTGCGCTACACTGTGCCATGCTGTGCTCGGCAGAATGTGCAAAACAGCACATAATGGATAAATGTGTTTGCCGTTGAGCTGTCTGTTCCATGTTGAGTGTGTGCATGTGTCTTTTGGTTGGTTTAAAATTTTTGAATCAGTAACTCATATTTTTTTTATTAAACAGTTATTCATTTTATTATTAATGATCATTGAAATCAAATATGATAATGAAATCACAATTGCGTCTAAAAATAGCTGCTGTCCAAATAGACACCGTCCAAATTGCTTGTGCATGAACAAGCCGATTCGTTTGATGTACCCACATCCAGTGGATCGTGTTCGCTAATGTTAGCTTTGCACAATGTTGCACTGTTTGCCATTAAAACCGATCGCTCAGTGCAGCGCCGCATGGCGATTTCTGGTTTGGCACAGTGTGGCGTGGCTGGTGTGGACTCAGCATTATTGTTCATATTCTCATCGTCGACGTTCACCACTAAATCTCTATTGTTAAGGAAATTGCCAATCATTGACTATACATATTAACAACTTTACTGTATAATTTATTAATTAATATAATTTTTATGAATTACAGGAAAAAACGTTTCTATTATATTTTCATGATTTATTTTTTTTCTTATTTTTTATGTCCGCCATCAAACTTTGCTTCCGTGTGGCCTGCTTTCAGTGACCTTGTATGTTACGAATGATATTTTTATTGCGTTTAGTGGTGAAAAAAAATGGTGACAGAGATGTAGCACTGGTCTCACGAATTTTTCCACTGAGTTCATACAGCTCTGCAAAAGCTTTCCTTGCCTCTGGCAAGTAAAATCAAATGACTTTTACTACAACAGACAAAAATGCCGGTTACACTCATGGGGACTGATCGCCATCCTCATGGGAGTGTCTTGCTTTTCTGTTTTTTTTTTTGGGTTACTAACTCTAACAATTTACAGTACGTGTCTAGATCCATACACAAACAATTGTCCCAATCTTCCGGTTCCTGATATAGTTCGTGGAGAGCATTCATTTAGGAGAATGTCCCTCTCTTTAGTAACCACTCCACATACTTATTTATTCTAATAATGGATGAGCTGCTGTCAGAAATAAGGGAATGGGACCCCCATTGCATGATATTTGCCGATGATAGGGGGAAGCTTGTAGAGTCCAAAGAGGAGGCACAAAAGGGCCTACAAGACATCCAAATAGCACTGGAAAAGGGGAGCTTGAAGGGAATATGAAGAAGACAGAATACCCAGCTTTTAATTGGAGTGGCCAGGGACCAGAGGGCGATGTTTGCTCTGGAAGTGTGGTGATACCAGCGATGCAAGAGTTTAGATATTTAGGAAGTGTTCCACAGAAACAGTGATATGGACTCAGATGTGACCCATAGGACCAAGGCAGGATGGCTAAAGTGGAAACAGGCAAGCAGAGTCCTATGTGTCTGCTGGGTTTCCAATAAAGCTGAAAAGCGAAGTTTACAGAACCGTGGTTAGGCCAGCTATGCTGTATGGCTCAGTGTTGGGCCATGAGGAAGGACCATGAAAGGAGAGTGCAAGTGGCCGAGATGTGACTACTGCACGCCATGAGTGGGGTGTTGTGAGCCAACAGAATCCGAAATGATTGTTAGAGCAGTGATTCTCAACCTTTTTTCGTCAGGTACACTTTTAATAATTTAAAAATTTGGCGATACACTAACAAGGACGCATTTCGGGGCACACAAACGCCAAAGAAAATATATAAGTTGTAACCTAACCCTATGCAAAAACTCGCCTCGGTGGTGGAGTGGGCAGCAAGCTTGGTAACTGCGTCCATAGTTTTTGGTTTGATACTGGACCAAGTTGAGTTGACTTTTCCGAACGAGAGAGAAGCCCTGAGTGCGCCTTCTTTTGGATGAGAAGTAAAGCCAAGGTCCAGTGAGGTGTACGATGGTATCCTCTTTATTTTGGAACAGGTAGAGAAAGAAAAATTTCCATGTGTAGGAGCTCACCCCCTGACGTCGATGGAATATCCCAACGAACAGTAGAGAGACGCTAAATATGAATATGAATATGTAATCCTTTGTGTCGGATACCTTGCTGGCGAGATCTTTTCATGCTAGACCCATATGCGCAGATCTCCACCAGCACCCCAGCAACACCTTTGCCTTTCGCACCCATTCCAGCCACTCCACCCCAGAACCCACCACCCCCAGAACCTCTTCCAATGTGGGGGTTCCCTAACCCCTTCTGCAGTGATCCAGTGCTGGACAGACCAGTATCACATGCCTGACGTCCTCCACCTGATCCCTGCACAATCCACAGCCCTCCTCTCCACCTGTGATCTTTGCCATCCTCTGTTTGGTCTCCAGTGACCCAGCTCTTGCCCAAAACAGAAGTGAGCTCTCCCACGTATTGTCGTAGATTACCTCCCTCTCTATGTTAAGCTTGTTCCCATACACCCTCAGCGTTTTCTTTGCAGCCCTTCCCTCCATACTCTGTCGCCACTGCCCTAACCCCCATTCCTTCACTTTGTCCTGTATGAGTCTTTGCAGCATTATTGCTCCCTCCTTGCCCTCCCTGGGGTGCAGTGTTATGCCTATCTTCTTTGACATCCTGTTTACCCTCCTCTCCCAGTTGGTAGATACCCTCATGTTGTTTACCCGTGCATTTACCTGCCATACTGGATTTTCCTTCTGTAGACCCCATATCCTGCATAGGTATACCAACTTACTAATCATTTCCCTCTGTTCAAATGTAGACCACCCCATGTCCCCCTGTATTGCCTCCACTGCTGTAAACCTATTTCCCCCTAAGGCCATCCTACCTAACCTTCTCTGGGCTATTTCCATACAGTCCATTACCTTTTTACTAATGCATAGGACCTCGTTTCCATATGTTAACCCTGGTACTGCTACAGCTTTCCATAGGCCCCTAACCAATTCATACCTTGAGAATGAATCGAATGCCAGTTTCCTTATTAATCCTTCTCTGGTTTTCAGCTTACAAACGATGTTTTCTTCCATTGCTTTCAGGTATCCCCTATCATTTGTAAGTTTAACCCCCAAGTATGTAACCTCTGACACTACATCTATCTCCCTCTCCCCAAGCTTGATTGGTACCTGATTGCTAGGCAGCACATTATCCTCTCCTATGATCATCAGCTTTGTTTTGTCCTGACCAAACTCCCTACTGTACTGTTCACAGATATCCAGTTCTTCCTGGAGTTCTCCCTCTGTCTCTGTCAGCAGCACTATATCATCACATTGGAAGATGGCAGGCAACTTGATACCATCCCCCAGAGAAACCCCAGCCCTCTATCTTGGAGCCTAATCTCCAGTTCATTGATGTACACTAGGAACAGAATTGGTGATAATGGACAGCCCTGTCGCAATCCGTTGTCCATACCTATCTGTCCTGTATTTATTCCCTCCCAATGGAAATCATACCTAGTACCCATATATAGCTTCTGGAGCAGTTCCACTAGCACCTTATTAACCCCATACTTGGGAAGAACTGTCCATAGCTTCTCTCTATCCACTTTATCATATGCACCCTTAGCATCCAAAAAACAGAGGTATGCTTTCCATTTCTTTCTTTGAACTAACTCCATAATCTGTAATTATGTACAGGCTATCACCTGTTCTGCACCCCCTTTGGAACCCATTTTGGAACTCCACTAATTTCCCTGACCCTTCTATTATTGTACCTAATCGCCTCCTTACTAGCCCAGCAAATAACTTATACATGCAACTGTTTATAGCTACTAGCCAGTAGCTATCCAAACATTCCTTGCTCTTTCCCTTGCCCTTGTACAGCATCACTACCTGTGTGATGCCCCAGTCATCTGGTATTTTCCCATCCCCTAAACACTCATTAAATATCTTTAAGAGCATTTCTCTGCCTTTACTACCTAGTGCTTTGAGAAACTCATTCGGTATCTTGTCCTCCCCACAAGCTTTTCCCAGCTTCAATGCATTGATCTCGTTATCTAATTCTACCCTAGTAAAGCAAGCCTCTCCAGCTGATGATCCCCAGCTGGTTGTTATTCTGTGTGGCCCTTCCACCACCTTTCCACCTGTAGTGCAGAACCCACGTCCATATTCCATCAATACCCTCCTAATGCCTTCTCTACTGGTTATATTCCTACCATCCTTATCTACTAAGGCTTTTCTACCATCCCCTACCTCCTCACTCCTCTCTGTACGTCTATCCCTGACTTATCTCCAAAATTTCTTTGTCATCTGTTTCCCCCATCCATGATTTCCCTCCATTCCTCCTATCCCCCTCTCCAATCTTCCTACCCACTAATTCCTTTGCCTCTCTTTTCTTTTGCTGGTACGTGTCCCAAGCTTGTCTAATACTTTCCTCATCTCCCCCTTTAACTGCTTGCCTATGCCTCCTATTGGCTTGACGTCTACTTTCAATAGACTCCCATGCCTCAGCATCCACCCATGGATTTTTCCATTTAATCCCATTCCCTTTACATCTTCCCTGGTCGACAACGGGTTGTGGGAAACACTGTCCGTTATATATCCCTCGTGTCCATTCGGAGTATCAAGATGGGTACCTGATCCTGCCATAGGTGGAGATATGTACACCCTATGCACACATCAAGCGGGTGACTAGTACACTAAACTACTACATAGTTTTGTTAGCCAGTAGTGAAGGCTGTAATATTCATGCCCATTAGTTCAGCCAGTCCCTCCTAGGAAGGCAGAATCAATGGAACTGGTTGTCTGACGTCCCTTAAGCTGGGTTTTATGCTGCGTGCAACATACTTGCTGCAACTATTTCGTCAGGCTTGCAGCAAGCTCGCCCGTCTCGCCCTCCCTGTTTACATTTAGCAAAACATTGCGCGAAGCAAGCATGCAAAACGTATCTATAGCAACACTACACGAAGTGGGAGTGCCGAAACCCTTTGATCAAGGCCCTGCTTTGATGCGCGTCCAAAAGCCGACAGTGCTGCGTTCACCACGAGGCTGCCTCACGCGCAGCATGTCGCAGCATGAGTCTTGCCTCATGAAACAGTTGCGCGCAGTGTAAACCCAGCTTAATGTATGGGTATTCGCAAGGGGGGCAGAGTGTTTGAGAATTGCTGTTAGAGGCAGCCTGGGGGTAGCAGACATCGCGGAAAATGGATGAGAGAAAATAGGTTGAGATGGTAGGGGCACGTAATCAGAAGGGAGAGGAGGAACTCATTAGGTCCATCATGAGACTGCAGGTTATTGGGGACACCATTGGTAGGGGAAGATCAAGACGGACGTACGAACAGGTGGTACAAAAGGACATGGTTGTGTGTGGGGTGGATGGTGGACCGGACCCAGCCATGGGTTGGAGGTGGGCTAGATAATGGGCACATAGTGCGATTCAGTTCTTCCTCCATGGTGGTTTCAGAACGGCTGAGCAATTAGTGTGGGCAAAAGTTTGAGCTATGCAGCCGAACGATTTGCCCGTCTTGTTGGCGAATCTTTGCAGATTTAGCAAGACTGGTGGCAAAACGTTACTTGTATACGTGTATATCGGGCTTAACAGAGCGTCGGAGCCGCTAGCCTAAATTGTTCGGCCGCCTTAAGAAATACTGTACGTTGCTTAAATACCGTTGATTAAAAGAATGATACTATTTATATTTTATTACTGTTAAATTTTAAATTTACAACTCGGAAATTTTGCCGTCACTTCAAAATCTCTTTTTAGCCCATTCATACATCCGCCCCTAAACTGAGGGAACTTTCAAATGAGCCTTTTATAGAATGTGCAAAACGCTGCTGCAGTGTGTAAGGGTGCCAACATAGCCTGTGCGAGCTTTTGCGTGGCTGGGTTCAAAAATATTTTGCAGGGCCTTTTGTAGGAAAATACATTTTACATTTTGTAATATACAGCAGTGGTTCTCAAAGGTGGTGTTCCGTGAAACCACTTCAAGTGTTCCGCAAAAAAATTTAATGCACAAATAAAGGTGTTGGAAAAAAAATATGATACAATTTAAAATGTTTGGATGGGATTGTAATCAGCAAACGCAAATGACATAGTTGCTCGTTTTATAGTTATATAAAGTGGTAGTAAGTACCAAGGTAGTTGGGATGCTTGTGAAAAAGTGGGGGTGGAAGAAGAGTTTATTTGAATACCCCAGGATATGGGTGATGGCTTCATAGCCAGGGTAAGGATACCTTGGGGGAATACTCAGGGCTTTCCAGTAAGAGTTGAGATGCACCAAGGTTCGGTACTTAGCCCACACCTTTTCATCATGGTATTGGACGAACTGCTGACGGGAGTAGGAGAATAGCCCCCCCTAGTGCTTGGCATTTGCTGATATTGGAAAACTTGGTGACTGCAGAGAACAGATAGAGAAGGGGCTAAACGATATTAGAGGGGCAATAGAAAAGGGAGGGCTAACGATAAACACGAAGACAGAGTATTTAGCTTTTAATTGGGAAGGACAGTAACATCGCGATGACGTACGTTCGAGGGGCAAACTGGGGACATAGTTGCAAGGGGTAAAGTACTTGAGATCAACCTTCCAAAGCAATGGAGAGATAGACTGATGTGACCCGCCGAATCAATGTGGGAGAGGGTGGCTGAGGTGGAGACAGGCAAGCGGAGTCCTGTGTGATAAAGGGATCCCAATCTAGTTGAAAGGGAAGTTCTACAGGACAGTGGTTAGGACCAGCTATGCTATATGGATCAGAGTGTTGGGCATTGAGGAAGAGCCACGTAAATTGAATGCGAGTAGCCCATATGCGAATGCTGTGGCATATCCAGAGCCGATAGAATTAGGAAGGAGCATATGTGGAGCACCTGTGGTGGACATTGCCGAAAAAATTAGGAAGATTAGGCTGAGGTGGTATGGACACGTCATGCGAAGAGGGGAAGAGGAGCTAGTCAGGTGAATTCCAGGAATGCAGGTGGTCGGTAGCACCAGGGGCAGAGGGAGACCAAAGCTGACGTGGGAACCAGTTGTCTGTAAGGATATGACTGTGTGGGATGGACGGGGAACTGGGGGAGAACTAGACGAGAGTGGAGGGCTAGACTCCGCAGACCCGACCCTGTCACAGGAGGGATAAGGGTATGATGATGATGATGTAGTAAGTACCAAGTGTAGAAAGTTTAGAACCTGCTTTAAAGTTTATGTTGAATTGTGTTCCGTGCTAGAAAATGTCACAGTTTAGTGTTCCCTGACTTCAAAAAGATTTAGAACCACTGATATAGAGGCCCGCGCGTGGGACCGGGTTCTTGCGAACGCGCGAACTCACCTTGCGCCTCTTCTGGGTGCCAAGGATACATTCGTTCTGGCGATAGCTTAGATAGCGATTAAGGTATTAGGTCGGATACCAACAACATAAAAGCCACCTGTCAGAAGTTCGTCACTTAGTTTCTTCGGTACTCTTTGACTTTGTCCATCCCATCTTCCTGTACCCCATTGTCTATCCTTTTGTTTTCGCAGAAAAATCCCCTGTACAAGTGGATGGGGTACCTCGATCCTGCAGACGGGAAAAATCGGTTAGGTAAAATAGACAAATGCTGATGCAGGTGCGTTAATGATCGTTTGCTGGACTGTCACTCGTAATAATAACAGATCAATTGTGTTTACATAATGAAAATGACCTCTAGTTACTACCAGTAGAAATCGATAAATGGCGATATTGATACACATACTGTGTCTGTTTGAGACTTCCTTAAAGTAAATGCCCACAAGTTAGGATGACAATGTAATTTCCAATGTTATATTCTTCCTTGTGCTTTTTTGTAGCATGAATTTGCCTAAGGTATTTTGTTTACCGATTAAGTTTATTATTAATGGAAGTGTTGAGTCATAATCGTAAACTAAAAGGATCTTCACTAAAGACACATGGCTGCTGTTGGCTTCTGACGAGGAGTTGATTGGAAAACAGTGTCAACAAGGGATTGGAAACCAACAGTTTTGCACGTAATTTACGTCGTACACCACAGAGATAGGGGTTTCAACTATCCTCATCTTTGGATCATTAATAAAACTATCGGGTTTTCTTCACTTACGGCGTTAGGCGAGATAAAGCAGACAACTGGAAGGAAGTCAATTACGAAATGACGGACTAACCATGTTGCTGGTGTTGATGTTTTTAATCGCTTACTTCCCACGGCTTTAATAATTGTAAAAATCGATACAGTATATGCGTTGTTTGTGGGTGCCATCACGTTCACAATTCGGGCATCTAGTGGTATTTTTAAGTGCTGGATTTCTTGTTCGTTCGTGTTTTAGGGCCCTTCAACTACAAAGTCATTAGAGCCCCGTCCACCGTGTAGTTCTAATGCAGAGACTGCACAGCCACTACACTAATGTGATGATTTTGGGGTATTAGCGGTACACAGTTTTTCCAAGCGGCCACCCATGTCAGCCATGTCAGTGATGAGACGAAAACTGGTGTGTCTGTTGTTGTTTGTTGGTGTTTTAAAGCCCTTTAGCTACAAGGCCATTAGAGCCCCGTCCATTGTGTAGTTCTTATGCAGAGATTCCACAGACGCTACTCTAATGTGACGATTTTTGGATACTGGTGATGCCCATTTTTCAAATGCGGCCACCCACGTCAGTGCTAACTTCAGTGATCAGACTAGAACTGGTGTGTCCAACGCATTTTTCCGCTCCTGATTAAGTGCTGGAACACGTTTGTAGTAGTCTTCCGCGTTGACTCAAAGTTGCAGGATCAGGTCTCACCGAAATACCGTAATTATTCTAATAAACGGCGCCCTCCAATAACCGGCGCACCTTTCAGCTGAAAAATATAATAAACGGCGCGCCGTTTATTTCAAAACTGTCTGGAAGTAATCGTGCAAGTTAACTTGAATTTTTTAATGATTAACCCTTTAATGCTACACACCCTTATCCAGCCTGTGGCAGGGTTGGGTCCGTGGGTCCATTGAACATGCTGTGACTGGGAACACCCCAGCCAGGCGTCTGGAACTTGCAGGAATATTGGCTGGTTGTCTGTGTGGGGATGCCGGCCTACCACACTGTTCCATCACCACATTTTACAACCAAAATATAAATTTTGGCAGGTAAATTAATGCTTTGTCAATTTTAATATTGCATGATGTTTGACCTATTGCACAACAACTATACTGGAATAAGGAAACAGGCTCATGCCTGAACAGAGGTACTGGTGTGCCCCAGGGTTTTTCTTCCTCCTCTCTGTTCTGTGGTTTACCCTGGTGCTATGCGATTCACAGTATATTCACATGATAAGTTGAACTTCCTAATAAGTCACAGTCGTGTAAACTAAGCTTTAGTGCAGATATTGTTGAAAGAAAAGTTTCAAAGAGAAAATATTCTTTAGCATTTAAATTGTTGGCAATTTCTGCAGTTGAGGAGGATAGCAATCGTCCTGTGGCTAAACCTCTACAGTTATCTGAATCTAGGGTAAGGGTTTAAATTTTAAATCAACCATTGATTGTTTTTCTCAATTTCATTTTGCCAATAAATTCAGATGCAAGAGTGGCGTCAGGAAAAATCAAAATTAATGAAATCAACTTGTCCAGCTAAAAAGTTTTCATTTATAAATTGAATAAAAATAATACACGGCGCCCTTCAATAAACGGTGCAACAAAAAAGGCCTTTGTAACAAATAAACAGTGCGCCGTTTATTAGAATAATTACGGTAGTTGTGTTTTCGAGCGAGAAGAAAGCCTCATTTGCTTCTTCTGTGCTTCGTTTATAAGTCCTCTTTCATATGAAGCGATTTAGTTACGCTGCATTTAGTGCCACGTTACAACCTTTCACATATAAGCACTTCTCTGTAAAGCTATTCCCTCTTTAAAAAAAATGAAATCCTACAGTGAAAACGCGCCCTGATGTGAAAAGATCAATTTATGCCTGATTCCGTTTACCCACGCGCTAATGCTATTAGCGTTGAATCAGACGACACAGCACCCAAAGTGTTGGTCACAACGCAACTTTGGGCGCTGCAGAGTGGCTATGCGTGGCGCTGCATTCTGATTGGCTGGTGGTTGAGCTGTCTGCTTCAGAAACACACCATATGTGCTGTGCGTGACGTGACTCCGAAAAAATGCGCTACATATAAAGAATTACACGTGCTCCTTTCTAAAGCACTTCCACAAAACGTCATCAAAATGTTGACAACATCAACGCGATTAGTGCTTAAGTGTGGTGATCCGCCATAATAAATGCAGGCTTTGGGTCCATTAGACCCCACTAGCATGTTAACGTAAGTTTAAATTTTGCACCCAATTAGCATACGGATTTTATTTTATAGCACTATGTAAAAAATTTTTGGATTAAACCTCTTTACATTAGCTGTCTAATGTTAGTTTTTTTTTCAAAATTTGGCATTTCATTTTTTAAAAATAATGATTTATATTCACTTATGAATGTCATGCATTTTAGGTAATTGTTATGATAAGTATACCCGCTGCGGTGGCATAGTGGTTAGCACGCTCGGCAACTACGCCAGTAGTTTTAGGTTCTATACTGCACCATGGTGGGTTGGCTTCTTTCGGGCGAGAGAGAAGCCGCGAGTGTGCCTTCTTTTGGATGAGAAGTAAAACCGAGGTCCTGTGTGGGTGTACGATGGCACTTGCACGTAAAAGAACCCTCTCTACTACGCAATGGGTAGATGAGGCAAAATTTCCAGGTGTAGGAGCTCGCCCCCTGGCGTCGGTAGAATTCCCCAACGAACACTAGACCAACGACAAATAAGTGTAGGGGTGCAGCTTTGGCCGGCAACCGGCTGCAGAAAGAAACCATGACAAATATATCACTCTGTCCATTCAGAGGGACAAATGCGCACCCGACCCTGCCATAGGCGGGAAAAGGGTTAAGAGTTGCTGTTATGATCAGTATCTATTGTAATTTAATAAAGCAGAGGTTCCCGAAATGTACTCTAGTTGTACAATTACGAAAGGGTCGCTAGTTGTATAATTTGTTCTCAGGCGCAAAGTATTCTAGGCAAGTAAACTGCCACAATGAACAGCAGGGGCGGATCCAGAGGGGGAGCAATGCAGCAATTTCTACGCCCGCAGTGCTTCAATGGGGCGCATATTTCAATTGATGCATGATACAGCTTTGCAACTGATGAGTTTGTTTGTTGGAGTTTAAGGTCCCGTGAACTACAAGGTCATTAGAGACCCGTCCACTGCATAGTTCTAATGCATATACTGCACAGACACTACACTAATGCGACGATTATTGAGTATTAGCAGTACCCAGCTTTCCCGAGCGACCACCCATGTCAGTACTAACTGGGCTTGCGTTGCTTAACTTCAGTGATCAGACGAGAACTGGTGTGTCCAACGCAACTCGCCGCTCTGCAACTGATGAGGCACTTTTGCGTATCTTATTCCGATTTCTATACAGCCAGTCAGTCCAAACTTCAGTTGGCTAAACCAGTGGTTCTCAATCCGTGTTCCGCAAAACCACTTCAAGTGTTCCGCAAAATATGAAATGCCGAAATAAGGGTTTTGGAAAAAAATATATACAATTTAAAATAATTTTTGGATGGGATTGTAATCAGAAAGCTCAAATGACATAGTTGTTCGTGTTTTAGTTATATAAAGTGTACAACATTCTTTAAAATGTATGTCGAATTGTAAGTGTTCTGCGCAAGTAAAATGTCGGTATAGTGTTCCCTGGCTTCAAAAAGATTGAGACCCACTGGGCTAAACCACTGAAGATAGGGCATTGTCTAAGGGGCAGTAGAGGACCTATTGTATTTGCTGGCTAGATTTATTTTAAGGGATTCTGAATATATAACAATAATTGGGGCGCACCTTGTTTGAAGTGCACCTCCCTGAATCCGCCACTTCAGCCATTAGAGGGATAACGATCGGTATTCGATCCTGGCATAGGCAGGAAAAGAATTAGTACAGGGGTGGCCAACCTTTTCAGTAAGTGGGCCAAATCTAAGAAAAAGTATTCCCTGTCGGGCCCTGCACCTAATTTTTTTATTGTTGAATTATCCGAGCACCCTTGGCATCTGTCTCATTGCCAATGCCTTGCTGTGACTCTGCAACAAGGCGCAAAATTTAGAGAAGGTTCACCAATCAGAGAAGTTTGGAAACCCCAGAACTATGAGCATTTTAAATATCGGATAGACTGCATGTCAGGGAAGTATCTCTAGAATGGGATCACGTCAACTTGGCATACATACCGATCTCTTTGGTGCACAAATTTGTTCAAAATTGCAATGGTCCCGTATAACATAGTTGGGGCAGGCATTCATTGTTCTATTACCTTGCATATTGACCTTGCAATTGCAACGGTCATAACAAATTGCAATGGTCATAACAACAGTCATTGCAAGGTAATAGAAACATGAATGCCTACGTTGCATGGGACCGTTGCAATTTTGAACAAATTTGTGCATGCAAGAGATCGGTATGTACGCCAAATTGACGTAGACCCCTTTTTTGTGAGGCGTTTAACTACCGTTGAGTCAATGTTGACTTACTGATAGGCGCATTGAATTGGCGCCTAAGTATCGATACTACTGTCCCCTGGTGCATGTCGCTTCAAAATAAGGATTTCTTCTATTTTCCAGATTTAAATGATGTTATTAATGAAAACATAATTTATACATCTACGAAGAATATATACCGTGTTTCTTCGAAAATAAGACCTACCCCGAAAATAAGCCCTATCATGATTTTCTAAGATGTAAGTAATATAAGCCCTTCCCCGAAAATAAGCCCTAATAACAGAAAGAGGGGCTCAGGGGCTGAGGGGCTTACGACCTCAGCTGGTCGTAAAGCTGCCGACAGAGATTGACCGCGGTTATCAACCATGTCCTCAACTTTTTTGCCACAGTCGGAACAACCATGTTGACAACTCCTAACCGCTTTCCCCCTTGTGGCAGGATTGGGTACCCATCGTGCCCCTCTGAATTGGAGCAAGGGTGGGAGCGGCTTATTGCGTTGTGGCTTATGAAGTTAATCAACGTAACCCCAGCTAGTACTGACATGGGTGGCCGCTTGGGAAAATAGGCATCGCGAATACCCAAAAATCGATACATTATTGTAGTGTCTGTGCAGTCTCTGCATTAGAACTATGCAGTGGACGGCGCTCTAATGACATTGTAGTTGAAGGGTCCTAAAACACCAACGAAAAAAAGACACAAGGGTGATATATTCGACAGCGTCTCATTCTATTGGCCCGTAGGATCGATTCTCCATGCTGGTATATCGATTGCACAAAAGGAGTGTAAAAATATTTTCTTGATACCCTGTATAATTGACTGTTGTGCAGACGTGCACTACATTTTAAAATTTAATGTTGCTCACCAAGGTTTTCGAAGGATCCATTAAGCATTAAATAGTGCCAACAAAAATGGAATTTTAGTCGACTTTTTTAAATGTTGCACAATAATAATCACCAAGCATGCTGTGACGTCAAAGAGCTGCAATTGCCAATTATTGTCCTGTTAGACGTTCATGATAAATACGCATCTAGTGGTTTTCGGCGACTTAGATGAAATAATGACTGGTGAGAGGTAGTTTTGGGTTATAGTGTGGTAAGGACTGCAAAATCCGAGACTGGTAATGGGTTGTTTTGAGGTAAGAGCAGTACAGGCCCAGACGTCCATTTTCCGGGCCTTACAATTTTGGCACTTCTTAGTTATTTTCTCGGGGCCTTGCAAGTCCCCCAGCCGGTCCTGGGTAAGATATGGGCGCAGAGATATGGTCTTTATAGCCCCAGTGGGTATGGGTCGACAGTTATGACAGGTTCGGGAACTTACTTGTGAGGATGGAACCGGGAACAGAAAGGCGATCTATTGCTTGAAAATATTTGCCCTGGGCTGCAGACTTACTGCAACATATCCTTATTACAGTAAACCTCTCTAATTGGTACACCTGAGGAATCCAGCCAAAGTGTACCCAGGAGAAGGGTGTACCCATAACAAGGGTATGGCTATGGCACCTTGTAATAATGGTTCAAGTTTTATAGATACAGTACAGTATACGTTAATATTTTGTGAAATATAATATTATTTCTGCAGTGTGTATGTATGTACAGTAAAACCTGTCAGATTGAGCACCTTGATACTATGACCACCTCTCTACATTGAACATATTTCTTTGGAACCAAACATTTCCATAGAGATTACATTAAGCACCTGCATACTTTGTACATTGACCACTCTAAACCAGTCCCAGAGCAGCAGGTAACCTCCACAGTTTGAACATAAATGCCTATTTGTATCATGCTAAAAGTGTTAGAATCTCGAAATTTTTGAATTTTTTGAAATAAACTAGGAAGTTTTTAAAATGAATGTTACATCACTGTAATTTGGCCCTAAAATAAAACAGTTAAGGAAAAACAGACTATGTCTATTTGCAACAGACATTGGAAGATTTGGGCCTTGAATTATCCTTTTGCCAATCCCCATTGCTATCAACTATTCGATCACCCATAGAAATAATTTGATTTGAAAACGTTACTCAAACACTTTCCCAAGGCTAATCGAAAGTTCACAGTTGAATTTGGAGCAAAAGAAATTTGTAAGTAAATGTGTAATACAATGGTGTATTGCAAAGAAAGTTAGCAGCTGAATTTTACATGGGGCCATTGCTCATATAAAAGCATGGATAAATAAGTTAATTATGATATTAAATCTAAAAATGCTGCTGAGGAAAAGTGGCGCTAATGATGAAGTGAATGCTTCTGTCTTTAGTTTCTTTTTGGACTTGCAACAGAAAAAGATTCCTGCAGTATATCAGGACCAATGCTGCAGGAAAACGCCCTGTGTTTCAAGGGTGGATCAAGGAGGAAGCAATGGCTCCCCCGTCAGTGCCTCAATGGTTGGCACATTTCAACTGATGCAACTGATCCAACATTTTGCATTGCTATCTCCACTTCTATACTGCCATTCCAATCGTTGCTGTCCATTCTGCAGTTGGCTAAACCTCTGAAGATAGGATACTGCCTAAGGCGCAGTAGAGGACCTAATGTAATGGCTAGCTAGATTTATACTAAGGGATTCTGAATATTTGAAGTGCCCCCATATCTGCTGCTGGATCCGTTACTGAGTGTTACTACCACTTTGAGAATTGAAAACATCAAGGCTAACAATGCATGGATGGAATGACTTGGGGAAAAGACAGTATTCACCTTCCATATTAACGTATGTGGGGATTCTGTAGAAGCTGACGCTACTTCCTACTGCCTCACCTTGATACAATGAGCAACTGTCTACATTGAACACTTTTGAATGGAACGGCAAGTGCTCAAATGGGTTGTTTGTCTACAATCATGCAGCCTTCTTATTAATTCTTCTACCCAATGCAGAGCTGCAAAAGCAACTTCTAACCCTTTTCCTGCCTATGGCAGGATCGGATACCCATCTTGTCCCTCTGAATGGATGAAAGGGTGTTATGTACGAGTATTTGACAGTGTTTTTCAGCAGCCGGTTGCCAAACATCTGCAACCCCTATGCTTATTTATTGTTGGGCTACTGTTCGTTAGGGTATTCCACCGACGCAACGCCAAGGGCGAGCTGCCTGGAAATTTTTCATCTGTGCATCCATAGGAGAGAGGGTTCTTTTTACTTGTAAATGCCATTGTACATTCAGAGGCGGCTCGTGGGGCAGGCAAACCTAGGCGGCTGCCTAGGGCGGCAAATTTCATAGGGGCAGCTGATTTCAGAGGTACTTCCTTGCCATGCAGTCTATCAGTGATTTAAAATGTTCATAGTCCTGGGGTTCCCAAATTTCTGTGATTGGTTGAGCCTTTTCTAAATGTTGTGTGTGCCCAGGGTAGAATAGGCACACTGCATACCTGCATGTCGTAAGAGGCGACTAAAGGGGGTGACCTTTTCTGGCCCCTGACTGGACAACACCACTATCGTCTTTGCCCATGACTTGTGTTCTGGACATGACGATACCATCATTGTGGTTGTTCGTGTCCTATCTGTGTCAGTTACTTGATAACTGTCTGACTTGTCCACGGTCAATGTAGGTTCCTTACTGAGGTGACCGTAAACAAACGCCTACCCGCGTGTTTGCCGTGCGTGGAGACCCGTGCCCCTGGGAAAAGCGGATCCTGGTGGTTGAGGAGGCATATGCCCTGCGATGTCTCTGAGCCACTTCACACTTGTGTTTTGGCTGACAGACATCGGGGACTAGGGTTGCGACTCACAGTCTCCAAAACATCACTTTGGCCACAGCTTCCAGGGAAAACGGGAGGCCAAGGCAGTAGCCCGGTCTTGGTCAATCGGCCGGGGGCGCATAAGTGGTTATGCCTCCTAGGGTTACTGTAAGTTGACCGGCAGTCAACCCCAATGCCAATGGTCCGGTACTCGGGGATTATGCCACCCTGACGGTATACTTCCCGAGCACCCTTGGCGACCCGAATGGGCGTCCCCTTGTTGGTCTCCGTTGTGGGTGAGGCCTGCGGGCAGCGAATTTCATAATTTAATCAAATTATGGCAACTCTTAAACCGAGGCTGGGGGCCTCATCAAATAACCCCACTCCTTTGTCTTCTTCTTCTACTTTTCTGTCTGGGACTTGTTCTTGTGTTGAGCCTGTAGACAATGGCCTTGGTTCCACCCAACTGAGTGGGCCGACTGCCGCTAAGCCTGTGGAGACGAGTAGTGCTCCAAGCAAGAGGCCACGTTCCCCCAGTAAGCCGTCTGGACCCCAGAACGATTCTGTGCCTTCTTCTGCATCGGCACCTGCCCTAAACAAGAGGCAACGACCTCTCAGCCTTAAGGTGCAGGGCTACACCGCCGATGCAAAGCATGTACCTGCATCTAAGGAGGCCTTAGGTGCAGTTAAATCCCCTTCCACCCCTTCTTCCTATCATATCCGATTTATTTCCATATTTGGGGAGAATGGTGCAGCTTTGGGGAAGGCGTCGCCCTTCCTTATTGCCAAAGCCATTATGGGCGTTGCTGGTGACGTGACTTCGGCCAAGAAGCTTCGCAATGGCACCTTGTTGGTGGAGGCATCTGCCCCTCACCAGATTGAGGCATTGCTTAAAATGCAGAAACTCGGTGATTTCCCCATTGTAGTCGAACCCCATCGCACCCTTAACACCAGTAGAGGTGTGGTGCGGTGCCCCGATTTATGTGGGGAGTCAGAGGAGAACATAGTGGAGGAGCTCCAGGACCAGGGTGTGGTGGCTGTCCGCCGCACCTTGGTTCGAAGGGATGGGGAATCCCACCCCTCTGACACCTTGGTGCTGACCTTTGATAGGCCCAAGTTGCCAGAATACATCAGGGCCGGCTACCTCCGCTTGCCAGTACAGCCTTTCATTCCGAGCCCCCTTCGCTGCTTCAAGTGCCAAAGGTATGGTCATGGCCAGAATTCCTGTTCTGCCAGGGCCATGTGTGGTACTTGTGGGCAGGGAGACCATTCCCCCGAGCCTTGTAAGACTACACCTTATTGCACCAACTGTAAGGGAAACCACATCGCCTCTTCTCGAGATTGCCCCACCTGGTTACAGGAACGTGCCTTCCAGGAATTGCGTGTCAAGAAGGGTATCAGTTTTCAAGATGCGCGGCAGCTGCTAGCCTTGCCGGGAACGCCAAGTCGTGGATTGTCCTATGCAGGTGCTGCAAAGGTGGCTGCTGTGTCATCTGTCTGCACCCAGACGGACATACTTCCACAACTCCCCCCACTCATCCGTTTTTTGCCCTCCCAGGCCCGCAGGGTCCACGGGATACCGGTCTGTGCTAGCATTGGCTGCCAGTCAGATCCCGATCCCATGCCAGAGGTTTCCTCTGGTTCCATCACTGCCTCTGGCCCAGCCTCCTTGGAGGCCACAGATGCCTCTCATCAAACAGAGGCATCTGCTTTGAGCAGCCCTCTTCCTGGCTCAGCCCAGCTGGCCCCCTCCATAGCGGTGGGTGAGAGAGGAGGGAAGAAACCAGGGACACCTCCTGCCCCCGCAGTGGGGCACGTGTCTTTGGTTCGTCCACCCAAGCTCTTTGGCCAACAGCAGAAGGCACTGAGTGGCAGCATGCCCCAACTGGGACATGATGAGGATTCCTCCTGTGAGATGGAGGAGGAAGACCCAATTGTAGGCACCCCTCCCTTGTCTGCTGTAGGACGGAAAAATGGGAGGAATTGAAATAAACATCCAAAGCCCACGTAATGGTAAATCTCCTTCAATGGAACTGTCGAGGTTTTTCCCACAAGAGGGATGAGATCACAATGCTGATCTGACGGCACAACCCCATCTGCATCTCACTCCAGGAGATCCTCTGCCGTAGTGATTCCCCAACTTCTTTACGGGGCTACAAGATGTATGCAGACACCCGGCAGCAGGGAAACCACCCTGTGGGAGGGGTGGGAATCCTTATCTGGAATGGATGCATGCACACCCCAGTTACTTTGCAGACGCCTCTCCAAGCCGTAGCAGTTTCACTGCAACTGAATGTGCCCACCACTCTGTTCCCACTGAATGTGTCCACCACTGAATGTTCCCTCTACCTGCCTCCTGGGATTGATATCCCATGGACAGACCTTGACTCCCTCACAGCCCAGCTTCCCAGACCCTTTCTGATTATGGGAGATTTTAATGCCCATAACCCCCAATGGGGCTCAGACAGTCGCAACACCCGAGGGCTCCTTGTGGAACAATGGGTGTCACACAATGGCCTCATTGTCCTCAACACTGGTGCCCCCACACATGTGATGACTGCCACTGGTGGTCTTTCCTGTATCGACCTCTCCATCTGCTCTCCTTGGTTGGCGCCAGGTCTGCAATGGGAGGTTCTGTCTGACCCTGGGGGAAGTGACCACTTCCCCATCAGGATTAGAAGTGGAAGTGGGGCATGGCCCCAACAACCACCACGATGGTGTTTGCGTCAGGCGGACTGGGAAGAGTTTGATCGTCGCATTCACTTTCGCCCACTGCGTGATTTTGATGGGGTCAATGATCTAGTGAGCCACTTCACAGAGGTGGTGATCAGGGCAGCATTGGCATCTGTCCCCCAGAGCTCCTGTAACCCTCCACGAGCACGGGTGCCATGGTGGACAGAGGACTGTCAGGGTGCAATTCGGGCCCGCAGAGGCTCACTTCGCCTCTTCCAGTCTCATCCAACTGACGCCAATCGTGTCAACTACCTCAGAGCCCGGGCATATGCACGACGGGTAATAAAGGACGCCAAACGCTCCTCATGGAGTTAGTATGTCTTCTCGCTTACCCACCACATGCCATCCAAGAATGTCTGGGAAAAGCTGAGAAAAATCCAGGGAAGGTACTTACAATCCTGTGGCTCTGGTCTCCTTGTGCAAGGGAGACATTTACTTCTGCCTTGTGAGGTGGCTGAGGAGCTGGCAAGGACATTTGCAGCCATCTCCAGCTCCCAGCACTACACTGCAGCTTTCATCAAACAGAAAGAAGCGGCAGAACGCCTTCCAATTAACTTCTCTGGTGGTGTTGCTGAGGGGTATAATGACCCATTTACCCCTTGGGAGCTGCGAGCAGCTCTTGCACGGGCCCGGGATACTGCCCCCGGTCCTGATAACATCCATTACCAATTGCTATGGCATCTACCTGAGAATGGTCTTTCCTACCTCCTTGAGGTTTTTAATTATATTTGGCAGCAGCACGACATCCCTGTAGGCTGGCGGGAGGCTATCATCATTCCCCTCCCAAAACCTGGAAAGGATAGTACCTTACCCACGAATTACAGGCCCATATCTTTGACGAGCTGTCTGTGTAAAACCATGGAACGCATGGTTAACTGACGCTTGGTGTGGTATCTGGAACGACACAACTTTCTCTCCAATGCCCAATGTGGCTTCCGTGCAGGCAGTTCCCCGGTGGATCATTTGATCTCACTGGAGACAGCAGTACGTGAGGCCTTTCTCCACCGACAGCACTTGGTGGCTATCTTCTTTGATGTGGAAAAGGCGTATGATACCACATGGCGCCATGGCATATTTGAGACCTTGCACCAGTGGGGGCTCAGGGGTAATTTGCCCCTCTTCCTCCATAGTTTTTTTGTCCAACCGGACCTTCAGAGTGCGTGTGGGTAACACCTACTCCTCCGCCTTTTTGCAGGAGAATGGTGTCCCACAGGGGAGCATCCTCAGTGTGACGCTCTTTGCTGTTGCGGTGAACGGTTTTCCCTCCTCCATTCACCCCCTGGTACAACCGTCACTATTTGTGGACGACTTTTCCATCTGGTACCAGGGTGCCACAATGCATGGCATTGAGCGTCAGCTGCAACTGGCACTCAATAGTGCCAATGAGTTCGCCACATCACGTGGCTATAAATTCTCCCCTGAGAAAACAACAGTCATGCACTTCTGTCGTAAGCGAGGGCTTCATCCTGAGCCTCAGCTTACCCTGAATGGGCACCTCCTCCCAGTTGTAGATGCAGCCCGGTTTCTTGGTCTCCATTTTGACAGCCGTCTGACATGGGTCCCACACTTGAAGGAGCTCAGGGCTAAGTGCCTTCACTCCCTTAATATTCTGCGGTGCCTGCAGGGAACTGGTTTTGGGGCAGATCGAACAGTGATGCTTCGATTATACCGATCACTCGTTCGATCACGACTCGACTATGGCTGTAGTGTTTATGGCCTGGCCGCTCCATCTACTCTTCAGATGCGGGACAGTGTTCATCATGCTGGGATCCGGTTGTCCATTGGGGCTTTCCGCACAAGCCCTGTGCTCAGCATTTATGCTGAATCCGGTGAGCCGCCACTGACTGTAAGGCGGCAGTGCTTAGCAGCTGCATATATTTTGCGGCTGAAAGGTCAGCCACAGCACCCGACACACCCAGTCGTTTTTAGTCACACTGTGCAACGACCATTCAATCGCCGGCCAGGGGTTCCCCCTCCATTTGGCATGCGGTGGATGGATGATCTTACTGGCCTGGGTGTGACCCTGCCTAGGGTGCAGCCTGTACTACCAGCCTCTGTGCAGCCCTGGACAGTACCTGAGCCGATTTTTAATTTAACACTCACTGCCT
>JAAFCE010008833.1:5657753-5865997 GCA_013389805.1 Trigoniulus corallinus
CGGCCGGGGGCGCATAAGTGGTTATGCCTCCTAGGGTTACTGTAAGTTGACCGGCAGTCAACCCCAATGCCAATGGTCCGGTACTCGGGGATTATGCCACCCTGACGGTATACTTCCCGAGCACCCTTGGCGACCCGAATGGGCGTCCCCTTGTTGGTCTCCGTTGTGGGTGAGGCCTGCGGGCAGCGAATTTCATAATTTAATCAAATTATGGCAACTCTTAAACCGAGGCTGGGGGCCTCATCAAATAACCCCACTCCTTTGTCTTCTTCTTCTACTTTTCTGTCTGGGACTTGTTCTTGTGTTGAGCCTGTAGACAATGGCCTTGGTTCCACCCAACTGAGTGGGCCGACTGCCGCTAAGCCTGTGGAGACGAGTAGTGCTCCAAGCAAGAGGCCACGTTCCCCCAGTAAGCCGTCTGGACCCCAGAACGATTCTGTGCCTTCTTCTGCATCGGCACCTGCCCTAAACAAGAGGCAACGACCTCTCAGCCTTAAGGTGCAGGGCTACACCGCCGATGCAAAGCATGTACCTGCATCTAAGGAGGCCTTAGGTGCAGTTAAATCCCCTTCCACCCCTTCTTCCTATCATATCCGATTTATTTCCATATTTGGGGAGAATGGTGCAGCTTTGGGGAAGGCGTCGCCCTTCCTTATTGCCAAAGCCATTATGGGCGTTGCTGGTGACGTGACTTCGGCCAAGAAGCTTCGCAATGGCACCTTGTTGGTGGAGGCATCTGCCCCTCACCAGATTGAGGCATTGCTTAAAATGCAGAAACTCGGTGATTTCCCCATTGTAGTCGAACCCCATCGCACCCTTAACACCAGTAGAGGTGTGGTGCGGTGCCCCGATTTATGTGGGGAGTCAGAGGAGAACATAGTGGAGGAGCTCCAGGACCAGGGTGTGGTGGCTGTCCGCCGCACCTTGGTTCGAAGGGATGGGGAATCCCACCCCTCTGACACCTTGGTGCTGACCTTTGATAGGCCCAAGTTGCCAGAATACATCAGGGCCGGCTACCTCCGCTTGCCAGTACAAAAAAAAAAAAAAAAAAAAAAAAAAAAAAAAAAAAAAAAAAAAAAACATGGCCAGAATTCCTGTTCTGCCAGGGCCATGTGTGGTACTTGTGGGCAGGGAGACCATTCCCCCGAGCCTTGTAAGACTACACCTTATTGCACCAACTGTAAGGGAAACCACATCGCCTCTTCTCGAGATTGCCCCACCTGGTTACAGGAACGTGCCTTCCAGGAATTGCGTGTCAAGAAGGGTATCAGTTTTCAAGATGCGCGGCAGCTGCTAGCCTTGCCGGGAACGCCAAGTCGTGGATTGTCCTATGCAGGTGCTGCAAAGGTGGCTGCTGTGTCATCTGTCTGCACCCAGACGGACATACTTCCACAACTCCCCCCACTCATCCGTTTTTTGCCCTCCCAGGCCCGCAGGGTCCACGGGATACCGGTCTGTGCTAGCATTGGCTGCCAGTCAGATCCCGATCCCATGCCAGAGGTTTCCTCTGGTTCCATCACTGCCTCTGGCCCAGCCTCCTTGGAGGCCACAGATGCCTCTCATCAAACAGAGGCATCTGCTTTGAGCAGCCCTCTTCCTGGCTCAGCCCAGCTGGCCCCCTCCATAGCGGTGGGTGAGAGAGGAGGGAAGAAACCAGGGACACCTCCTGCCCCCGCAGTGGGGCACGTGTCTTTGGTTCGTCCACCCAAGCTCTTTGGCCAACAGCAGAAGGCACTGAGTGGCAGCATGCCCCAACTGGGACATGATGAGGATTCCTCCTGTGAGATGGAGGAGGAAGACCCAATTGTAGGCACCCCTCCCTTGTCTGCTGTAGGACGGAAAAATGGGAGGAATTGAAATAAACATCCAAAGCCCACGTAATGGTAAATCTCCTTCAATGGAACTGTCGAGGTTTTTCCCACAAGAGGGATGAGATCACAATGCTGATCTGACGGCACAACCCCATCTGCATCTCACTCCAGGAGATCCTCTGCCGTAGTGATTCCCCAACTTCTTTACGGGGCTACAAGATGTATGCAGACACCCGGCAGCAGGGAAACCACCCTGTGGGAGGGGTGGGAATCCTTATCTGGAATGGATGCATGCACACCCCAGTTACTTTGCAGACGCCTCTCCAAGCCGTAGCAGTTTCACTGCAACTGAATGTGCCCACCACTCTGTTCCCACTGAATGTGTCCACCACTGAATGTTCCCTCTACCTGCCTCCTGGGATTGATATCCCATGGACAGACCTTGACTCCCTCACAGCCCAGCTTCCCAGACCCTTTCTGATTATGGGAGATTTTAATGCCCATAACCCCCAATGGGGCTCAGACAGTCGCAACACCCGAGGGCTCCTTGTGGAACAATGGGTGTCACACAATGGCCTCATTGTCCTCAACACTGGTGCCCCCACACATGTGATGACTGCCACTGGTGGTCTTTCCTGTATCGACCTCTCCATCTGCTCTCCTTGGTTGGCGCCAGGTCTGCAATGGGAGGTTCTGTCTGACCCTGGGGGAAGTGACCACTTCCCCATCAGGATTAGAAGTGGAAGTGGGGCATGGCCCCAACAACCACCACGATGGTGTTTGCGTCAGGCGGACTGGGAAGAGTTTGATCGTCGCATTCACTTTCGCCCACTGCGTGATTTTGATGGGGTCAATGATCTAGTGAGCCACTTCACAGAGGTGGTGATCAGGGCAGCATTGGCATCTGTCCCCCAGAGCTCCTGTAACCCTCCACGAGCACGGGTGCCATGGTGGACAGAGGACTGTCAGGGTGCAATTCGGGCCCGCAGAGGCTCACTTCGCCTCTTCCAGTCTCATCCAACTGACGCCAATCGTGTCAACTACCTCAGAGCCCGGGCATATGCACGACGGGTAATAAAGGACGCCAAACGCTCCTCATGGAGTTAGTATGTCTTCTCGCTTACCCACCACATGCCATCCAAGAATGTCTGGGAAAAGCTGAGAAAAATCCAGGGAAGGTACTTACAATCCTGTGGCTCTGGTCTCCTTGTGCAAGGGAGACATTTACTTCTGCCTTGTGAGGTGGCTGAGGAGCTGGCAAGGACATTTGCAGCCATCTCCAGCTCCCAGCACTACACTGCAGCTTTCATCAAACAGAAAGAAGCGGCAGAACGCCTTCCAATTAACTTCTCTGGTGGTGTTGCTGAGGGGTATAATGACCCATTTACCCCTTGGGAGCTGCGAGCAGCTCTTGCACGGGCCCGGGATACTGCCCCCGGTCCTGATAACATCCATTACCAATTGCTATGGCATCTACCTGAGAATGGTCTTTCCTACCTCCTTGAGGTTTTTAATTATATTTGGCAGCAGCACGACATCCCTGTAGGCTGGCGGGAGGCTATCATCATTCCCCTCCCAAAACCTGGAAAGGATAGTACCTTACCCACGAATTACAGGCCCATATCTTTGACGAGCTGTCTGTGTAAAACCATGGAACGCATGGTTAACTGACGCTTGGTGTGGTATCTGGAACGACACAACTTTCTCTCCAATGCCCAATGTGGCTTCCGTGCAGGCAGTTCCCCGGTGGATCATTTGATCTCACTGGAGACAGCAGTACGTGAGGCCTTTCTCCACCGACAGCACTTGGTGGCTATCTTCTTTGATGTGGAAAAGGCGTATGATACCACATGGCGCCATGGCATATTTGAGACCTTGCACCAGTGGGGGCTCAGGGGTAATTTGCCCCTCTTCCTCCATAGTTTTTTTGTCCAACCGGACCTTCAGAGTGCGTGTGGGTAACACCTACTCCTCCGCCTTTTTGCAGGAGAATGGTGTCCCACAGGGGAGCATCCTCAGTGTGACGCTCTTTGCTGTTGCGGTGAACGGTTTTCCCTCCTCCATTCACCCCCTGGTACAACCGTCACTATTTGTGGACGACTTTTCCATCTGGTACCAGGGTGCCACAATGCATGGCATTGAGCGTCAGCTGCAACTGGCACTCAATAGTGCCAATGAGTTCGCCACATCACGTGGCTATAAATTCTCCCCTGAGAAAACAACAGTCATGCACTTCTGTCGTAAGCGAGGGCTTCATCCTGAGCCTCAGCTTACCCTGAATGGGCACCTCCTCCCAGTTGTAGATGCAGCCCGGTTTCTTGGTCTCCATTTTGACAGCCGTCTGACATGGGTCCCACACTTGAAGGAGCTCAGGGCTAAGTGCCTTCACTCCCTTAATATTCTGCGGTGCCTGCAGGGAACTGGTTTTGGGGCAGATCGAACAGTGATGCTTCGATTATACCGATCACTCGTTCGATCACGACTCGACTATGGCTGTAGTGTTTATGGCCTGGCCGCTCCATCTACTCTTCAGATGCGGGACAGTGTTCATCATGCTGGGATCCGGTTGTCCATTGGGGCTTTCCGCACAAGCCCTGTGCTCAGCATTTATGCTGAATCCGGTGAGCCGCCACTGACTGTAAGGCGGCAGTGCTTAGCAGCTGCATATATTTTGCGGCTGAAAGGTCAGCCACAGCACCCGACACACCCAGTCGTTTTTAGTCACACTGTGCAACGACCATTCAATCGCCGGCCAGGGGTTCCCCCTCCATTTGGCATGCGGTGGATGGATGATCTTACTGGCCTGGGTGTGACCCTGCCTAGGGTGCAGCCTGTACTACCAGCCTCTGTGCAGCCCTGGACAGTACCTGAGCCGATTTTTAATTTAACACTCACTGCCTTCCCCAAAGCCAGTACCGATAGGTCAGTGTACCAGCAAGAGTTTGGACGCCTCTCTCTGACCTATCGGAGCCATGTTTTTGTTTACACAGATGGGTCGAAGGATGGCACCTCTGTGGGTTGGTCAGTCTTTACAACTGGTCATCTCATAGGGGGCCGCCTTCCCGGTGTCACCAGTGTCTTAACTGCAGAGCTTACTGCTCTGCACAGGGCACTGGAACTCATCCAATTTTTGAACCACCGACACTTTGTGGTTGCGACTGACTCCCTATCCTCCCTACAGCTATTGCACACCCTGTATAGCAGGAATACCATCGTCCAGGGTGTGCACAGTTTGCTGCTCTTGATTCGTCAGTAGGGCAAGACAGTTTTGTTTATGTGGATCCCGGGGCATGTTAGCATCATGGGGAATGAGAGGGCTGATGCCCATGCCCGTCATGTGACTCACCTACCAGATGTTCCTGACACTACAGTCCCCTCCTCTGATGCTCTCCCGATGGTGCGGTGGGCTGTCCATGGCCAATGGCGGTCCCAGTGGTTTTGCGGAGACCACCAACAAACTCCGCACCCTGAAGGACACCCCAGTTCACTGGGCGTCCTCATGCCACCTGTCACGGAGGAAGGAGGTTGTGCTTGCTCGTCTGCGAATCGGTCACACGTTCCTCACCCACTCCTACATATTACGGGGTGAGGATGAACCATGGTGTGACTGCTGTTGGGAGCCTCTCACAGTGGCACACATCTTCAGTTACTGTGAGAGATATCGTGAACTTAAACACCGACTGGGGGTCAGTCCAGAGCTCTCTAACTCCCTTGGGGATAACCCCCAGGAAGTTGAGAACTCTCTCGTATTTGTGAAAGAGGCTGGCCTCTTTCACAAAATCTAATACAAATGCTTTTGCGTTTTCCTTTTGTGTGTTTTGGCTTTTGCCTCTTTATGTTTGTATCCGTTTTTGCTTTTGCTTTTTATCTCTCTGTTTGTTTGGTTTTTGCCTGTTTTATCTTTGTCCTTTTTGGCTTTTGCCTTCCTTGTATTTTTGTCTTTTTAGGCTTTTGCCTACTTTTTTGTGTTTGTTGTTGGCCTTTGCCCTTACATTTTGTCCTTTATTTGTTTGGCTGTTGCCTTTTGTTTTGTTAATTTTATTGGGCTTTTGCCCTTATTTATTTTCACCATGGTGGGATGGCCACTTACACCCCACACCATGGTGATTGTCTTTCTGGGCCCTAATGACCATTGAAGTTGATGGGCCCTAAAACACGAACGAACAAATGCCAAGCACGTGAGGGGCACTTAGACAATATAGAACTGCATTAGATTCAATGAGGGCGGCGGCGATGCACCCACTTGCCTAGGGTGCCTGAAACTCACGAGTCAGCACTGCATACAGTACATGAGGCCGCGGTTTCACTTCTCATCCAAAGGAGTGCCCACTCGGGGAATCTCTCATGCTCAAAAGAAGCCAACCCATTTCGGTCCAATATCAGCTTAGAACCACTGCTGCAGCTATCAAGCACACATGGATGTACCCATTACAGATGTGGTTTTCTGAAAGTGGTGACCGATATTTACCCATAATAGAGGTCTAGTAATCATTTAAAGGCTGTGGACAAACTTTGGTGCCTGAGGAATTTGTACCGATATGAGGGGTGTACCATAGAGAGAATTTACTGTAATTTAAAGTCAGTCTGATTTCTTCTTTATGTCACACATGCCTTGGAGGCGAGAACCTAGAGGTGCTGTTCCACTAAGCAGTAGCTGCTATAAAAGTTGCTGTTATAAAAGTAACTATTATGTTGAACACCCCTACTCTTATACGAGTTGAACTGCTATAACAGCTACTTTTAGCCACACCTTCAAGTTGAAATTTTTCTACTTTCTTCCAAGTTGCAGTGGATTATGGGTAACCATATGGCGTCGACTGAAGAACACATTAAATGTGCCTTATCTTCACTGTTATGCAGGGCAGTATGTACACCACTGTAGGGTGACCATTCGTTCCAGATTTTCTGGGACAGTTCCAGATTCAAACTCTGCATCCTACATGGATACACATCCCAGAATTAACAATTCATTTAAAGATTTATCAAAATAAATTTAGTTTCTATAGTATTTCTACGTATGGATGGCTAAAGTGGAGTCCTGTGCAACTGCTGGGTCCTAATAAAATTTGAAAGCAAAGTTTACAGAACTATCATTAGGCCAGCTATGTTGTATGGCTCAGAGTGCTGGTCAGTCAAAAATGACTATGAAAGGAGAATGCCATTGGCTGTGATGTGAATGCTGTGCTACATGAGTGGAGAGTCATGAGCCAACAGAATCTGAATTGGTTACATTATTACATGTGATGAGGAGGGGAGGGGGATTTTATTTGTCCCATTATGGGACTGGGTTGATTGGTGGCACCAGGAGTAGGGGAAGACCAAAATGGAAGTGGGCAGGTGGTACAACTGGACATTCAAATGTGTGGTAGAGTAGAGGATAAGAACCCACAGACCCAACCCTGCCACAGGCAGTATAAAGGTGAGATGATGATGAATACTTCCACCTACAGATTGTATTATTTTTCGAGCATAATCACGTTTCAACAGAAACTGATTGACCCATTCCTTATGTTTGCCTTATATGTGAAGAGCAGCTACACATTGTATTTTTGTGGGCGCCATTTTAACATTTATAATAGTTCATAGTTGCATTTACCCACTTTTGTGCACTAATAGTAGCTTAGCAGTTACTCTTAGCACACTGCTATAGCAGCTACTGCTTAGTGGAACTGCACCTTAACCCTTGTGTTACTACCCAAAATTTTCCCCACAAGTTACTACCTGGGTACATGTGTACCCCATTGCAAAATGGCATTACTCTGACCCTGAAGATGCATTATTGGCGACATCTATTGATTTATTTATTGAAGAGGGGGGGTCGGGAGGAGCCAGCAGCAATATCAGGATGACCTACAGGTACCCGGAGGGGTACCTTTTCATCTTTGAAGACCGCATTGGTAATTTGGTAAAATTGCCAATGGAGAGCATGCTAATTCAGGCAACCTCTTGCTAACAAACTGCATGCATTTCTGCATTGACTACACCAGCAACTACTATTAGTACTGCTCAACGTGCAGGAGTGGATCAATAGGGGATCAATGCAGCGACTGCTCCCCCTACCCTCAGTGCTTTAATGGGACACATATTTCAACCAATTCAACTTTGCAACTGATGCAGTATTTTAGCGTTTGCATTTCCCACATCTACAGTATACTGCCAGTCCAATCTGCAGTTGGCTAAACCACTGAGCATATCAAAAAATGTGCACTCCAAATATTTTTAAATATTCAGGATTCTTTTATTATAAATCTAGCTAGCAATTCCAATAGGTCCTCTCCTGCCCATTAGATAATGTCCTATCTTCAGTGGTTTAGCCAACTACAGATTGAACTGCAACTGTTGGGCTGGCAGTATAGAAATGTGCCATCAGTTGTGCCCCATTAAGGCAATGAGGTGGAGCAATTGCTGCATTGCTCCCCATCTTGGTCTGCCCCTGGGACATTGTCAAAGGGCCAGTAGAAGGCCTATTACATTTGCTAGATGGATTAATACTAAGGGATCTTAAATATTTGAAAATACTTGGGTCACACTTTTTTGAAGTGCTCCCCTGATCCGCCTCTGGATCCAGCCTTGTCAATGTGATATACATGGACATATAATCGTTGTTGGTTCATCATGCAGCAACTAATAAATAGAGAAGAAAGACTTGAAAATCAGGTGTAAAATGTCAGAAACCTATTTTTGCAATGAACATTTTTTGACATTCTGTTTGTAAAAGTTGTCCACAATCTTAACTAACATGACATCCTTTGACATATTTTTAAGGATACAATAAACTGCTACAATTAAACCATAGCATTATCTTGTTTCATCCATTTAATGAATTTGTACCATCTGTAATATTCCTATGGGTACACGTGTACCCGGGTAGTAACAAGAGGGGTATATCAGTTAAATGTCACATCAATTAATATTCTTTTGTTAAAATCAAACATAAATACACAAATTCACTCTGAAACGTCCCAAATAATGCGATCTGGTTGGACAAAATGATCCTTCTCAAAGAAATTTGTTGGCATTATGGCGTACAGTATGTCCTGACTGGCTCTCGTTTGGAATTCGGTGGAAAAACGTTAGAACAATAAAGTTTATTTTAAAGATGATAAAATAATCACTAATTTATGGCTAACAAAACTAAAATAAATCACTTAAAACATCAAAACAGATATTCACTATTTAAATAGAGGTGAAAATGAACGTCTCCAAACTAGTGCCGCTTCTCAACTGTCTGTCAGACTAACTGAAATTCTCTTTAAGTTCTCTAAACTCAAAACTGAAATTCTGTCATTTCAAATGACAAAACGAAAAACTGTTTAAATTAGCCAATAAACAGCAAGCTGCACAGAACGTGCAACAATCAGAAAACGAGAGCATGCATGGAACATTCCATGGAACACGCTACCGCATCAATGCAAAGTCGAAAATGGGTACTTGTGTATGCGGGTAGTAACACAAGGGTTAAAGGTAGGGTTCCACTCAGCAGTAACTGCTATAAAAGTTGCTGTTATAGTAGTAACTGTTATGTGGAAACCCCATACTATTATGAGTTGAACTGCTATAACAGCAACTTTTAGCTGGACTCTCAAGTTGAAATTTTTCTACCTTCTTCCAAGTTGCAGTGGATTATGGGTAGTTTCAAAATGGCGTCAACTGAAAAACATGCAGAACATGTTATCTCCTCACCACCATGCAGGGCAATATTAGGGAGTTTTGTGTCCCCGTTACGGGAATAGAAAATACAGTATTGAATATTGGAAAATTTCAATTCGGTAGAAAACTTAAAAAGAGTTTTAGTTTTGCGTTACGCATAGTGGGGCACGCACAGTGGCGGCATCTACTGGTGAAGGTTCCCAAATCTATCGCCACCATTTTTTTATACAAGAATGCGGCACACGCATGTGCTAGAAATTCCCATATCTGGTTTGTGTACAACGTGAACGAAGCCCTGTTCACGTAGCTCCGGAAAGGAAAAAAAAAAGGCTTACTTTTTGAGACGCATGTGCAGATGCATTTTCGTCTGCTAACATGCGTTACGTAAGCGGTTGACGGCAACACAAAACTCTCTATTAACACCAGAGGAAGTTATCAATTTTATTCATATCTGTGAAATTTATGAGTGTTTATAGTACATCACCACCACCATCATCATAATAATCCCCTCATTCCACCTGTGACGGGGTCGGGTCTGTGGGTTCTAGCCCTCCACCCCACACACTGCCATGTCCTATCAGACAACCTGTTCCTACGTCAACCTGGGTGCTTCCGACCACTTTCATTTCTGGAATGCACCAAACAAGCTCCTCTTCCCCTTTTTTTAATGATGTGTGCAAACCACCTCAGCCTATTTTCCTCTATTTTCTCAGCGATGTCCACCACCCCAAGGCTACCTCTAATATACGTATTCCTAATTCTATCAGCTCTTGACATCAAACTCATGTACCACAGCATTCGAATCCCGGCTACTTACATTGGATTTACGAGGCTCTTCCTCACTCCCGAACGCTAATCCGTATAGCATAGCTGGCCTAACCACTACCCTGTAGAACTTCCCTTTGAACTTGATTCCTATCACACAGAACTCTGCTTGCCTGTCTCCATTTCAGCCATCCTGCATTGGTTCTGCAGGTCACATCCAGGTCTATCTCCCCATTCCTTTGGAATTATGGAACATCACCATCAGCAGTTAATAAGTTTTTTTAATGAAACGTCTTCAATATAGAAATAATCCTGTTTCAACAGAAGCTGATTGACCCACTCCTAATGTTTGCGTTTATTATTTTTTGTTTTAATTTATAAATACTTATTAATCCAAGAGGAGCATCTGCACGTCATATTTTGTAGGCGCCATTTAAACTTTTATAATAGTTCACAGTTGCGTTTACCCACTTTTGTGTGCTAATAGTAGCTTGGCAGTTACTCTTAGCACACCACTATAGCAGCTACTGCTTAGTGGAACCCTGCCTTAACATTAAAATTTTACTAATGTCACTTCATGTCAGAGGGGTCTTCCCTTCTGATGAGCCCACATTGAGGAGTTACAGCCCAAAAAAGTGGTTTGGCCGGTTCTGCTATATACTGTATCACTTGTTAAACAGTGTTAAAGAACATGAAAATCCAATAAGAATAGCTGAGATGCTCATGCTGCGGTACATGAGTAGGGTGCTCAGGGCAAATCAAATTGGGAATGAATACATTAGGGGTAATTTGTTTGTGGAGCACATGAGGGAAATTACGGTCTATTGAGATGGAAGGGGATGAGGAAGAGGAGTTAGTTAAGTCCATTACAGGAGGGAGGTTATTGGAAGCATCCGGGGTTAGAGAATGACCAATGCAGGCGTGAGAGCTGGTTGTACGAAAACGGTATGATTGTGTTTGTTTGTTGTTTGTTGGTGTTTAAGGTCCCATCAACTACAAGGTCATTAGAGACCCGTCCACTGCATAGTTCTAATGCATATGCTGCACAGACACTACACTAATGCGACGATTATTGGGTATTAGCAGTACCCAGCTTTCCCGAGCGACCACCCATGTCAGTACTAACTGGGCTTGCGTTGCTTAACTTCAGTGATCAGACGAGAACTGGTGTGTCCAACGCAACTCGCCGCTCCCTTATGATTGTGTCTGGGGTGCGTGGGGATCTCACAGACCCAACCATGTGCCCTAGGCCGGAGAAGGGTGCAAAAGATGATGCACATTCCCGTCCTCTACCTCATTCCTGCTTTATCCTCTCCCTTCCACCATTTTCTATTTTCCTTATTCCCCTGAAGTAAAAAAGGTGGAGGTGGATCCGTACGATGTGTACATCGCCAAAAATATGAAGGAACCTGCATACCTTATATAATGGAATTGGAACTTAAATTTGATTAGTAATACCTAGCAGCCATAGGTACTACACCATATTTTACAAGCTGCCGAAATAACTCTATTACTTTATATGGCTTTAGGTAACTATAATGGCTTCCCCCTGCAATAGAGATGTCACCGAATTTATTGAATTCCATGTGACCTCTTTCTCTAAAAAATATGGTAGTCATTAATTCAGCTTCTAGGATGGTGTGCACGGCGTTGACATGTCAAAAAATTAGCAGATTTCAATGCTGCAGTTTATTTTTGCCCCCCCTCTCCCCCCCCAAAAAGTATGCGCAGCATTTGTTAAAATGCAGCGAAATTCGCTTCCAGCCTTCTATGACAATACAGTGGTTCGCTGTTGGATTATGATTTCCTATTCGAGAAGCGTCTAAATGCACACAATGGTGTTGTAGTGAAGTGTTTTTCCGCAGCCTGATGCCGACCAAAGCTGCAACCCCTCTTTTCGTTGGGGATTGCCACCGACGCCAGGGGGCGAGCTCCTAGACCTGGAAATTTTGCCTCATCCACAGAGGGCTCCTTTATTTGCAAATGCCATCGTACATCACAAGGGACCTCCGTTTTATTTCGCATTCGAAGGGAAGCTCACTGGAGGCCTACTTCTCTTTCCACTCTAACCATGTGTCCTTACCTTCGTCTCTAACCACTCTGTCCTTTACCGAAACATACCCTCAAAGCTTTGTGTCCTTTCTGAAACGTTGCCTTAAAGCTCTCTCTCCCTTTCTGGAGCATTTGGAATATTGCTCTTCTGGAATATTGCCCTTCCGGAATATTGCTCTTAGGCGGCTTTCACACCAAAGATACAAGACAAGACATGTGCCTCCTGGATGCAGGAGGCATGCGACTTCGAACACCAACACATATAAAGCGACGACGTCTTTCACACCGAAATGACATGTGCATCTTACGTCCTGGAAGCATGAGGCACATGTTCCTTGAAAACCGGTTGGTTGGTTTTATGCTTCCTGCCTCTTTGCCTTTTTGGTCAGCGTGTGATTCCCCTGTATTAGAAGATTTGCTCTATTGCGTTGAACACACCAGTTCTTGCCTGATCACTGAGGTTAAGCACTGCACCCAGTTAGTACTGACATGGGTGTCGCGTGAGAACACCGGGTACTTCAAATACCCAAAAATCATTGCAACAGCGTAGGGTCTGTGCAGACCGCATTAGAACTATGCAGTGGACGGGGCTCCAATGAACCTTGTGGTTGAAGGACCCTTAAACACTAACAAATCAATGAAAATCTGAATTAGCACATGCGCTTTCCAATGTGTAGGGAGGGATGAATCCTAAACATGTTACCTCACAATCAACAATGTGACACAACATTTATTGCTGCCTTGGAAGAGTACCAGGCACTGTATGACACTGCATCTTATTGCAACCAGGATGCGCATGTGCGAGCATGGAAGGGCCCTTTTCATAAAGAAAAGGTGGGGAACAGCTTAGTGATTTGGACACACCAGTTAGTACTGACATGGGTGGCCTTTTGGGAGCGGGAAAGCTGGGTACCAGTTATAGTCAAAAATCGTCACATTAGTGTAGTGTCTGTGTACTCTGCTTTAGAAGTGGGAAGGGCCCTGTAACACCAAAGAACAGATCAAATTCATAAAAAAATATAGAATATTAATAAAAAAAAGTTATTTTTATTCTGATCTCTTTCCTGGAGAATTTTCTGCTGACCTCACTGGTTTCAAAGAAGGAAATATGCCGACGTCCAATAGGCAATGGGTTGCCATATTTGGTAGGCGGCCGCTACGTAAAAATATCGCTATTTGTTTACGTTTCAGTTTGATCTCCATGTTACCATAACAATGCTTCACTGATCTACTGAAATTTTCAGTGCTTTTCTTTTTCATATCGATTTTTCGCGAATTACGATAGTTTCGTCATCACAAACGTCCATTGAATTCTGTGTACAACATTTTAATAGAAGCAGTAATGAAATAATTAAATTTATTCTGTTACTTTTATTATTTTTGCCATCACAAGCAGTGTATTAAATATACTCAATCAAGGATGCTTTCTAATTGTTTGCCGATTGTGCTCTTTTAACTGTACACCTCCTAAAAAGACACGTCGATGAAATGAAAATTGCGTTGCGCCGCCATCATTCCACATCGTTATCAATCCTATGGCAGGGTCGGGTACCCGTTCTCTCGTTAGAACCGGGAACATACCGTATGATACTGTATATTGGACTGATATTTTTGCTCAGGCAGCTGCCGACTTAAACTCCAACTCCTACTCTATTAATAGTAACCCTAGTAAATCCATACCATAGTAAATCCTAGTTTCTCCATGGACGCTAGAGGTCGAGCTCCTGTGCAATACAGTCAGGTCTCTTTTTACGCGGGGGATACGTTCCTCAGAAAATCGCGTGAAAAGAATTCGCGTTAAAAAAGACTATAAGTCTGTGGAAAAATTGGGGATACGTTCCATAATTTTTAAAATTCGCGTAACTCCGAAATTATGAATTAAAACTAATGTAAAATCGCATAAAAAAAAATTTTGTTGACGTTAAAAAAATGGGTCTCTTAATAAATTCCTTTGAGAAGCTGAAAATAACGTATATAAATTCTTAAATAAAATTGCATTTAAATACAACTCGTTTTATGTTATAAGAAAGTAATATAAATTTACATGTTTTTAATCACTATCACTATCTGATAAGAGTATGCACCGTTTGTGAACAGGTTCCAAATCACTTTCATCATCAGAAAAAACTAATTGAATAAGAATAAATTCTACTAATCATCATCAGAATAAATTCTACTAATTTTTTATGCAATTCACGATATCCAGAAACACAGTTCTGCAGCTCGCGTTGGAATTTAAAGGCGCTTTCTGCATAGATGAAGACCATCTCGAATTATTTTTGAAGTGAGAGGGGTTGGGGTTTTCCTCAATATCACTCATTTTCTGAATTTGCTGCATCTAAAGCTAGTGCAACAATCTCATCATCATTTAACACATCATCCACCAGCAGTTCTTCTATATCATCATGGTTGAAATTATTAAAACATTCTCTGCCAATAGCATGTGCTAAACTTATAATTTCCTTCCAAAGTGTTCATGTTTCAATGATTGTATTGCTTGTAATACATCCTGGCCAAACCTTTTTCCAACAGGCATTTAGAGTTGCTGGTTTTATTTCAGCAGAAGCAGATGCAACTTGAATTATACAATCAAATATGGAATATTGTTTCCACACGTCTTTTACTGTCAAGGACTCATTTTCTAATTTATTCAATATGAATTTGTAAGTCCGCTTAATGTAATATTTTTTGAATGTTGAAATTATGCCTTGATCTAATGGCTGAAGAAGGCTTGTTGTGTTGGGTGGAAGAAATACTATTTGAACATTTGGATGTTCTAACTGTAAATGACCTGGTGCATTATCAATAATTAATAAGACTTTAAAATCAAGAGATTTTTCTTTCAAATAGACTTCCACTTCTGGTAGAAAGCAATTATTATTCCATTCTGTAAAAACAGTTGTTATCACCCAGGCTTTTGGGTTAGCCATCCAGTGCACTGGTAATTGTTTTAAATATTTGCCTTTTAGGGCACTGGGTCTCAGAATGAATATGAATATATAATCCTTTGTGACGGAAACCTTGCTAGGGAGACTTTTCATGCTAGACCACTTTGCCTAGATCTCCACCAGCACCCAAGCAACACCTTTGCCTTCCGCACCCATTCCAGCCACTCCACCCCAGACCCCACCACCCCCAGAACCTCTTCCAGGGTGGGGGTGCCCCAACCCCTCCTGCAGTGATCCAGCGCTGGACAAGCCAGTATCACATGCCTAACATCCTCCTCTTCGTCCCCACATAATCCACAGCCCTCATCTCCACCTGTGATCTTTGCCATCCTCTGTTTCGTCTCCAGTGACCCAGCTCTTGCCCGAAACAGAAGTGAGCTCTCCCACGTGTTGTCATAAATTACCTCCCTCTCTATGTTAGGCTTGTTCCCATACACCCTCAACGATTTCTTTGCCGTCCTTCCCTCCATCCCCTGTCGCCACTGCTCCAACCCCCACTCCTTAACTTTGTCCTGCACAAGTCTTTGAAGTGTTATTGCCCCCTCCATGCCCTCCATGGGGGGCAGTGATATGCCTATCTTCTTTGATATTCTGTTTACCCTCCTCTCCCAGTTAGTAGAAACCTTCATGTCGTTTACCCATGTATTTACCTGCCATACTGGATTTTCCTTTTGAAGCCCCCATATCCTGCACAGGTACACCAACTTACTAACCATTTCTCTCTGTTCAAATGTAGCCCATCCCATATCCCCCTGTATTGCTTCCACTGCTGTAAACCTATTTCCCCCTAATGCCATCCTACCTAACCTTCTTTGGGCTACTTCCATACAGTCCATTACCTTTTTACTAATGCACAGAACCTCGTTTCCATATGTTAGCCCTGGCACTGCTACCGCTTTCCATAAGCCCCTAACCATTTCATACCTGGAGAATGAATCAAATGCCAGTTTCCTTATTAATCCTTCTCTGTTTTTTAGCTTACAAATGATGTTCTCCTCCATTGCTTTTAAGTATCCCCTATCATTTGTGAGTTTAACCCCCAAGTATGTAACCTCTGACACTACATCTATCTTCCTCTTCCCCAGCTTGATTGGCATCTTATTACTAGGCCACATGTTGTTCTCTCCTATAATCATCAGCTTTGTTTTGTCTTGACCAAATTCTAACTGAAAATCCCTACTGAACTGTTCACAGATATCCAGTTCTTCTTGGAGCTCTCCCTCTGTCTCTGTGAACAGCACTATATCATCACATTGGAAGATGGCAGGCAATTTGATACCATCTCCCAAGGAAAACCCTAGCCCTCTATCCTGTAGCCTAATCCCCAGCTCATTGATGAACACTAGGAACAGAATTGGCGATAATGGACAGCCCTGTCGCAACCCCTTGTCCACATCTATCTGTCCAGTATTTATTCCCTCCCAATGGAAATCATACCTAGTGCCTATATACAGCTTCTGGAGCAGCTCCACTAGAACCCTATTCACCCCATACTTGGGAAGAACCGTCCATAGCTTCTCTCTATCCACCTTATCATATGCACCCTTGGCATCCAAAAAACATAGGTATGCCTTCCATTTTTTCCTTTGAACTACTTCCATGATCTGTGTGATCATGTACAGGCTATCCCCTGTTCTACGCCCCTTTCGGAACCCATTTTGGAACTCTACTAATTTGCCTGACCCTTCTATTATTGTCCCTAGTCGCCTCCTAACTAGCCCAGCAAATAACTTGTACATGCAACTATTTATAGCTACTGGCCGATAGCTATCTAGACTTTCCTTGCACTTTCCCTTGCCCTTGTACAGCATCACTACCCGTGTGATGCCCCAGTCATCTGGTATTTTTCCACCCCCTAAACACTCATTAAATATCCTTAAGAGCAGTTCCCTGCCTTTACTCCCTAGTGCTTTTAGAAACTCGTTTGCTATCTTGTCCTCCCCACATGCTTTTCCTAACTTCAATGCATTAATCTCCTTATCTAACTCTACCCTGGTAAAGCAAGCCTCTCCAACAGATGGCCCCTGGCTTGTTATGAGCCTGTTTGGCCCTTCCACCACCTTTCCACCTGCATTGGAGAACCCATGTCCATATTCCTTCAATATCCTCCTAATGCCTTCTCTGCTGGTTGTATTCCTACCATCCTTATCCACTAGGGCTTTCCTATCATCACCTGTCACCTCACTCCTCCCTCTACGTCTATCCCTGACATATCTCCAAAATTTCTTGGTCATCTGTTTTCCCCCCTCCATGATTTCCCTCCATTTCCTCCTATCCCCCTCTGCTATCTTCCTACCCACTACTTCCTTTGCCTCTCTTTTCTTCTGCTGATAGGTGTCCCATGCTTGTCTAATACTTTCCTCATCTCCCATTTTAACTGCTTGCCGATGCATCCTATTGGCTTGCCGTCTACTTACAATAGACTCCCATGCCTCTTCATCCATCCATGGTTTCTTCCATTCATTCCCATCCCCTTTACTTCTTCCCTGTCCTTCATTAGCTTTATCTATTAGGGCCCTTATCAGCTCAGCATATGTGAATTCTTTACTTCTTAGTACCCCTTCCATGTCCTTCTGGAACTCTTCCTCTTTGAACCAATTCTTTAACTGCCAGCTACCTTTCCTTCCCATATGCATCTGTTTTTCCTTAATGTTCCTAACCTTCACACTTATCATGATTAGATTATGATCAGAGTCTAAACCCACCCTGTTTTCTTCATCCACTGTCATTTCATGCACCTCCTGCACTAGGTCATTCTCAACCAAGCAGAAGTCAATGCATGATCTGCACTGTGGCCCTACCCTTGTGACCCTTCCCTGACAGCACTTCAGAAGGTTCACTATTGCCATACCATTTCGGCATGCAAAGCCCTTTAGCATCCTACCATTCCTATTTTCTACCCCATCCATCTCCTGCAGATGCCCATTGAAGTCCCCCACTATGATAACCTGGTAGCCCTCCAGGTGAAGAGCCTCCATGTCCTCCTGCAAGCAGCTGTATATTCGTTCATTCCAACCCCCCCCCCCTGTACCTTCTATACCCATGTAAGCTGCTCCAATGGCCAGCTTTCTACCTCCTCTCTGTACCTTTATCCACCCATGCTCCCTGCATTCCTCACCCCACCTTATTCCTTTAATTCCCTTCCCCCACAGGATTCCAACCCCACCTCCTTTCTTCTCACTCTCCTTTCTGTTCCAAAAGGTTGCATTGACCTCCTCATCAACATACCTCTCCTCACCTCTTAGATGCGTCTCTGCCAGCCCCATGATATCTACCTTTTCCTGCCTCATGATTTCACATATCTCCATCCACTTCCCTTTCCTCCTCACCCCTTGCACATTTGCAAATGCAATCTTCAGGCTTCCTAGCATGTCCCTATCACACTTGCCTCCCTTCCTCTGTTCTAGCTAGGAACTCCCACACAAACCCCTGCATCTGCTTCCTCAACAATCTAGTGCCCTTTTTTGTGGGGAGGTTACTACTTCCCACCCAGCATTTCTCCTCTCCTATCAAGGGGGCCCTGCTTTCTATGAGCTGGATGCCCAAGTCCTTCCTGTACTGCCACAGCCTTCTATTTATCCAGGTAGCCCTTGCCCTCTCCATCTTGCTTACAGCATTTGTAGGGATAGTGCACACCCTAATAGATACCCCCCTTCTTTCCTTACAACCTGCAATTAGATCTATCAGTCCTTCCCACACATCCACAGCATTATTTTCTGCCAGTTCCTCTGCTCCCAGGCAGATGACCACCAAACACTCCATCTTCTCCCCTCTCAATAGCTCTTTTAGGCAGTCCCTGTAATCCCTGATTTTTCCTCCTGGCAGTGATACCACTGACACCTTATCCCTCTCCCTTCCATTTACAGTCAGCTGGTTCAGCCCATCTGATACAACCCTATCTCCCAGGATTAGGACTGACCTGTCCTCCTTCCCTTTACTCTGCCCTGTATTTCCTTGTCTGCCCCTCTTCCCTTCTGCCCTCCTCTCAGTCACCTTTGCTCCTGCTGTTTTATCCACAGCTTCCCCTTTCCTGTCTAGCGCTCCATTTTGTCCATCCTTTTCCCTTGCACTAGCCCTCATCATATTTTCCAGCCTCCCTATCTGCCCCTGAATTTCCACCAATTGCTGAGACAGCTGGTCAATGTGCTCCTCCATGACCTTTGCTCTGCTTGCTGTTTGCCCCATAGTCCTGTCCAGCCTTTCAATATCCCTCTGTGATGCAGCCAGTGACCACTTAATGGAACACATTAAGCACCTCCAATGGCTGTCCACATGCACCTCCTCCTTATATCCCATTGGAATGTCCACCCCACATTCCTTGAGGTAAGAGATACTGGTGCAGTCCTTATGGAACCACCTGTAGCACCAGTCACACCAAATCATCCCTCCCTCCTCTTGTCCCTCAAACTTGCAGCTCTCTGGGTAGCAGTGCACTTCAGGGTTCCCTTCCCTTTCTTTGTTCCCTGATGATCCTTGCTTCCTTCCCATCCTATCCTTTCCTTTACCTCCCAACATTGCTCCTTTTCCCATATTTCCTGCTCCTTTTGGCCCTTTAAACTATACTACAGCTCCTTACCCCCTTCAGATCTTACCTATCAGCCTAACCTCTCTCCAATTCTAATGCCCCTTAACTATTTTCCACCTCTATCCCTATCTACCTTTGTTATCCACCACGTGGCCCTTCTGCACTCCCGTACAAAGCTTTCCAGTTTTCCACCAACTTTGTATTTTTTCCTAAAACTCCTAAATTACCCTAGACCCACTGGATCTTTGTTTACCCCTGTAATCCTGGCACTTAACTACCCAAATAATACAAAAACTTCACTTACACGCCGCCTTTTGCCTTTGCAATCCACACTTCAATGCTAATCAGTAGTCTGCACGCTTACACACCCTTACTACAGAAGCAGAGACTGGAATCAGAAATCGATTTCTTATGAGTGGTTTCGACATTCGATTTCCTGATCGCATATATGCAGTACTGTATATATATATATTTGAGAAAAAAAATTTTAATGAAATGCAAACTGCGTAACTTGGAAATCGTGTTAAAAGAACCCGCGTAAAAAGAGAGCCAACTGTAGTTTACTTCATGTAGTAAGGGTTCTTCTACGTTCCAAGCTGCTCGTTTACACCTCACGGCTTTACTTCCTATGTAATTGAAATAAACGAAACCATCTCTGTCCGGAATCCAACCTGGGACCACTGATGCTGAAGTACAGACCCACAGAGGTGGCACGTAACAAAACCGTTGTCTGTGTGAAGAGCAACTGGCGTTTAGATTAGTAGAATTTCCCAGTTTATGACGTTAGTTTTCAGTCTTCAATAAAGTCGCCATCATCAGGAAACCACATGGAAGGAAAATTGAACAATGGGCCTGAATGAGGGTTACAAGTTTATATACAGCCAGTGAAAGGGAACGACATGGGGTGGGCATAGTATGGAATACTAAGCTGCAGCTGTCACCCTAATTAAAAAATTTAATAGCAGGTGAATGTTAGTTACAGTAGTTTGGCAGACGGTAGTGCTCCATCTCATTATTGCCTAAGCCCCTCAAGCTGGTCCAAAAGCATTGGACCAGCATTGAGTTGGTGCACTCACTAAACTTTCTGGTAATTCAGTGTAAAGGCCGCTTCACAATAACAATGGGAACGGCAACGGAAATGTAACCGGGGACGTGAATGCAAAAGCGAGCTCAACAATAACCACCATTAACTGATGCAACGGATGGAATGTAGTTAAAGGGCTGTAGATATTCTCTGCCAGGAAACGGGTAAATGGGTAAAATATTTACCAGTATGAGAATTATAGGGAGGCCCTCGTCAACCCTGCAAGGTAACCAAGGGCTAAGCACTGAAGCAAAAAAAAAGGAAGCTGACAAACACAGCATGTAACCCTAGATCGCAATACGAACGGCAGAGGAAAGGGGCGACGGATACATCATGTGGCGGAGGTCTGATCCCATTGGCCAAATGGCTTATGTTTAATGGGAAAGTTGAAAGTTGGTCAGCTTTGCCATTTGACATTCCCGTGTATTGTGTAGGTCGCCATTAGCATTTGGGAATTTAACTTTTCTTCCCATTCCCGTTTACGTTACATTCCCATTGTTATTGTGAAGTGGCCTTAAAGGGAATGAGCGTTTATTTATTGGTGAAGACGTTAATGGTCATTTTGGCAATGGTATGCAGGGGCATGAGTAGGTCCATGGGGATGGGAGTATGGAACAGTCAGCATAGAAGGGCAGCCAATACTTGATTTAGCAAGAGCACATAGCCTTGCATTGTCAAATATGTGGGTTTGGAAAACGGACAAGCACCTTATCACTTACAAGTCACCACAAGTAAGGCCACAGATTGATTTCTTAATGTTGAGAGGGCTGCATAGTGCAGAGGTTATTGATTGCTGGCCTCACCCTGGTGACAATTTCCAAAACGAATGTGGCCATAGTTTACTTACCGTAAAATCTCACGAAAAGTCTGCACCTCAAATATAGTCCGCATTAGGGATGGGTATGTTTCAAATGTAGTCTGCACTCATGTATAGTCCGCACTTTAAAATTCCTACTGTAACCGGTGGTGCAACTTGTAGGGGGCAATGGGATCAAATGAATTTGAACATGAAATGTCAATTGCTCTAACGATGAAATTGAAATGTGAAAGATTTTATATTGCATTATCATAGAAATAAGAACGTACTGTGTAAAGTCGTGTTGTTAAGTGTAATAAAATGCTCAGAAAATGAGGATCAGTTTTAATTGAGAACCCTGGGTTTCATTTATAGTTTGCCCTCTCATATAGTCCGCACTAAATGACCCTATGTTTCACGTATAATCTGCGGACACTACGTGAGATTTTACGGTATGTGAGAAATCCAATTGAAATCGGCAGGCAAAGCACATTCATGGACAGAAAAGCAGGTTCTTAGGTGGTGGAAATTGCCCCCCCCCCCCCAACACAGAGGATTTTTAACAGGAAGTACACAAGCAGATAGACTGGGATTGGGAAGGGACTACTGATTCCATGTGGGACAGGGTCACTGGAAAAATTAGAAAATGTGGGAAAGCCATTCTAGGCCAGGCTAGAGTAGGCGATTCATTCCAGGGCAGGCAGTCATGGTGGTCGAATGACAAAGTGGAAGCTGCCATCCTACAAAATGCTGCCCGCGTTCCACACGTTGATTGAGATAGGCGATCAGGAGTCTAAAATGCACAATAAGCAGGCCAAGACCACTGCTAGGAGGACCATTGCCTTGACAAAACGCCAAAGTATGAGGAGCTCTATCATCAGTTAAATACAAGGAAGGGGAGAGAGACGTTTTCAAACTGGTCAAGGCTAAACGTAGAGCAGCAAAAGATATGCCTGAGCCCTAACAGTGAAGGATAGGAAAAGTATGACTCGATCCCTCCTGTTGAGGTAAAGAAGAGGTGGGAGAGACTGCAGTGGGAGAGGACGACATTGACACCATTCCTATTACTTCTAGGGTGGTAGACAGGGTAACGAAGGAAGATGTAGTCCGGGCATTTAAGAAAAGCAAATGTCGAAACATGTTAGGCTCAGACAGTTTCCAACGAAGTGTAGCATAGCCTGGGAATCATAGTAATCAGGTGGCTAAGAAAACTTCCTAATAGGCTAGCTGGCAGAGACAGATGGACCTTACACGTTCAATGTGGCATCAATTCAATCCAGATTGACAGTATTTGTTCGATTATTCGAATAAATATCAATCCATTACATCAATCCTTCAATATGGCCATTACACGTTCAATCTTTTATCAATTTGGATCACAGAATTGGATTGAACTGATGCCAGATTGAACGTGTAAGGTTCGTCATAGATTGGACATTACCAATCCTAAAAGGGAAAGATGAAGTCGAAGACTGGTAACTAGGGGGAAGGGGAGAGAGAGGGAGAAAGAGAAAGAAAATTGGAATGTCGCCTCTGGGATAGAACTTAGTGACTGTGGAAATCAGTTTGGGTTCATGTCACGTAGGCCCGCAATGGATCCAATCTTCATTCTGAGTCAGATTATAGGAAAATACAAGGCAGGAAAGAAACATCTCTATGTCATCCTTATCATTATGGAGAAGGCTTATGACAGTGTCCAACGACAGGTAATGTGGAAGGTAGGGTTTATTCGGATAATGCAGGATACGTATGATGGAAAAAGGCTAGAAAAAGACTGGAGGCTTCCCAGTGAAACCGTGGTTACACTGAGGTTCAGTATTCAGTCCATACCAATTCATTCTATGGAAGAGCTGCTAGGTAGGTCCACAACGAAACCGATCTTCATTCTGAGGCAGATCATAGAAACGTATAGGCCAGCAATGAAAGATTTCCACGCCATCTTTATCGACATGGAGAAGGCTTATGACAGTGTCTACGTCAATTTGGCATACATACAGTCATAACAGTCATTGCAAGGTAATAGAACAGTGAATGTCTACCATAACTGTGTTATAGGGCCCTAATGACCTTTGAAGTCGATGGGCCCTAAAACACAAATAAACAAACCCAACTGTGTTGTACGGGACCGTTGCAATGACTGTTATGACCACGTGCGGATATAGGATTAGCCCATATCTTATATTGCCCATATCTTATATTCTCAACCCCCTGTATTAGCTAACCCCCCGTATTAGCTCACCCCCCCCCCATATTAGCTCAATCCCCCTGACGAAAATCCTGGATCCGCCACTGGTTATGACAGTTGCAATTTTGAACAAATATGTGCACCCAAGAGATTGGTATGTACGCGAAATTTACTATGCCAAATTGTCATTTGTAAAATTGATGTGATCCTCTTGTGACGGGTAGTTTGGGAGGTATTACACAAAACGGGGTAGAGGAAGGGTTTATTTGGGTATTGCGGGATATGTATGATGGTTCCATAGCCAGGGCTAGGACTCCTTGGGGAAATACTGGAGGTTTCTTACTTTTGGTCCTTAATTAATTTAGTCTAATTTATCACCTTATCCGAATTAATACCCTACAGCGTCATACCCCTCTGAACGACCTGTAGTCAAGTCTAAATTACTTCTTTTTGTCAAGACTGGAACTTCCAGTGCTCCGCGCTGTGTTGCTCGTCAGAGAATTTCCTGCTGATTAGTATGCCTGCTGTGTGTAATGTCACATGCTGGTAAAAGATTCCTTTCTAAACGTGTAGATCAGAACCTGCCGAATGTGATTGGAATTCCCTTCACGGAAAATGTAGGTAGACTCAGTGAACAAGTGTGTGTCCGACTATACCGTAGGCCGGAAGAGTAGTTGAAATGCTAAAGTGCAGTCCCACATTGTTTAATGTCTCAAGTCATTTTTTGTAACATTTGATATTTTTTCTTGTATGGAATAGGTGGTTTCAGCATTATTGCGAACCAGATTATGCAAGGGCAGGAAATCTTGCAGAGGACTCTGTTGTACTTGATAAAGGTCCATTGTTACAGTTTTCGCATTCTATGGAACCACAACTTCGTCAACTAGGACTACCTACTAGTCTTCAAGCAGGTAAGGTCATTATTTCGCTTACACTTCACTTATTTTCCAAATTCATCATCTTATCCTTATCCCGCCACTGGCAGGGCCGGGTTTGGGGGTTCTGGCCCTTCACTCCCGCGTATCTCCCACCAGGTTCCCATCCACCCAAAACATATCGTCATACAACCTTCTGGCAACGTGTGACAAAAATGGGTACCCGACCCTACCATAAGCGGGAATAGGGTTAGTAGTTATTTGATGTGTGGCAACCAGTCACATACCTCACAAAAATTACACTCTCAGTTTGAAAATGATCAAAAATACATGTATGGAAAGAATCTGATGCCAATGTGGAAAAAAATTCTATAGGCCACGACATAACCCAACCTGGAATTGCGCGTGTGCCTTTATATTACATGTTTTTTTCCTGCAAAAGGCCCTGGAAAATACTTAGCCCAGTAACCACAACAGCTCGCATGTGGAAGCCGACTATTGCAATCTCAAGAGGACTTGTTACTTTCGATAACAATAAGCGGCTGGCAACATTAAGCAAAAGAACATATTTCTTTAAAAACAAAATTTAGTTGAAAAAGTCATGAAATGTTGCCTGTTGTTTTTTTTTTAAATTGATTTAACCCTTGTGTTACTACCCAAAATTTTCCACACAAGTTACTACCCGGGTACATGTGTACCCCACTGCAAAATGGCATTACCCTGACGATGCATTAGTGGCGACATCTATTGCTTTATTTATTGAAGAGGGGTTGGGAAGGAGCCAGCAGCAATATCAGGATGACCTACAGGTACCCTCCAAGACCTCCTAAACAGAAGACCTTTTCACTAATACGTGACGTCATCCTTAGTAGTGGTACAACCTACTGCAAATGAATGCTGACGCTTGCCCTTTCACAGCAAGGTAGTGATTTATTTATTAATAAAAAATAAAACATTTTAAAGGTACGTGTAAATATTGGTTTAAGTAGTGGTAAATATTGGTATGAAAATAACTAATTAATTTCCAAATTTTTGTAAGAAATACATGCAAATTAAAAATACACACTACCTATGCTACATACAGTGGAACCCACTTATCTCGACCTCCGTTAACTCGACAACCCTTTTAAGTCGACGTTTTTGAAGTGGAACCACCAAATTCCCCCTTTGTCCTATTAGTTTCTTATTGCTTATGTCGATCCTTTTATGTCAATGACCCCTAATATCTCGAGCACAAAAAGGGTCAAATTTGCTGCTCAACTTTGGTTATGTCTATCCCGGAATCCCCTTGACTGCTGGCTTTTCAATACAGTATTCACCTTCCGTCCACAAGGTGGGGATCTCGGCAGACGCCAGACCTGCAAAGTTGTGTCTACAGAGGTACCACTTTCTCCAGTCTTAACCAACCTTTGAGTACCTGTTCCTCAGTGTTTTCTTTACTTATCTAGGGAAGTTGGCAGGTCTCCTAAGTAATTAGCATATTTTATTTCAGGTTAAGCAATGCAACCCAAGTTAGTACCAACATGGTTGGCTGGTCAGAAACACTGGTTACTAAGGTAGAAATGGGAGCAGGATGTCCATAAGGATATGGTAGTGTCTGGTGTGGATGGGGACCTGGTGGGAGAGAGGCAGGAGGAGAGGACTAGACCCTGAAGATCTGACCCTGTCATAGGTGGGATAAGGGTATGGTGATGATGATGTCTTCTTGGGGTAATATAGAATTTTTACAGCATGTTTTCAAATTATTTTCATTTCTAAAGCTTTATATGGATGGTATTTAATCCCCACCTTGTAGTGTGTGCCAGAAATCGTCACCTTGTGGATGGAAGGTTAACCATTAACATCATTGCACCTACAATAGGGGGTGCATGGGAGCAGGTGGTGGAAAGGGACATGGTGGCATGCAGGGTGGAGGGGGACTTGGTGGGAGATAGGCGGGAGTGGAGGACTAGAACCTGCAGACCCGACCCTGCTGCAGGCGGGAGAAGGGTGAGATGATGATGATGATGATGGCCTACAGTAGGGGGTGTAGTAGTTCACTGCAGATGTGTTGTATGTATAAACTCATGTGCATTCCACATTCTCCTTTATTTACCCACACCATTGCCACCATATTGGTGTTTGGTTATCTCGATGCTTTTTAGCAAACCCCTATGCCATCAACATAACAGGGTTCCACTGTACCTAAATGCACACTACAGATTAATGCTCTATTTTTTTCTGCATCACTTTGTTTTTTTTTCAATAGCCATGGAAGTGTCTAAACTACATGAAAGAGTTAACTACCCTAGTGGATTGTAGTGCTCAATTAGCATATTTATTCAAAATGTTCAAAATTCATTTCACATTTTGATGTTTTACATTAGTAGGAGATAAAACTTTTAGTGATAATTTATATGAATACTTTATGAAGCTGTCAATTTTCAGGGCATGAAGTTTCTTAAATGTACATCAAGAATTTGAAGAATTTGTTTCTGTTGTGGCATTAAAAAAATGTAGGAGCTCACTCAGGGACAAATCCAGAGGCAGATCAGGGGGAGCACTTCAGACAAATGCACCTCAAATACTTTTAGTATTGAGAATCTCTTATTATAAATTTAGCCCCTTAAACACTACCCTTAAATACTGCCACTGACTTAGGACATTGTCTAAGGGTCAGTATCTATCTTCAGTGGTTTAGCCAACTGCAGATTAGACTGGCAGTATAGAAATGGGAATAGCAAATGCAGCAATGCCTCATCAGTTGCAAAGCTGAATCATGCATCAGTTGAAACATGTGGCCCATTGAGGCACTGAAGGGGGAGCAATTGGTGCATTGCTCCCCCTCTGGATCTGCCCCTGGCTCACCCACTGGCATCAGCAGTGTGCCCCAATGAACAGTAGGCCAATGATAAACATGTCCAATCTAGCACCATTGTGTGCATGCAGAGGGACAAGATTGGTACCTGATCCTACCATAAGGAGGAATGGGTTAGGAGTTGCTCTACTGCATTTGTCATTAACTATGCAAATAAAATGTATACCTAGCTTTTCTAATGCTATGATTATTTTTTCCCTTAAATATGTATGCAACATCTCAGCTGTCATAGTTTTAGTTGGAATGATATGCACCACACCTAATGTGTGTTTAAAACATTAGTACATACATAGTGTTACAAGTCATCATCATCATGCCCTTATCCTGCCTTTAGGAGGGTCAGGCCTGTGAGTTCTAGCCCTCCACTCCTGTATATTTCCCACCAGGTCCCTGGACACCCACAGGAGTTCAAATTGCATTGGACACACCAGTTCTTGTCTGATCACTGAAGTTAAGCAGTGCAATCCCAGCTAGTACTGACATGGGTGGCTGCTTGGGGATACTGGGTACTGCTAATACCCAAAAATCGTCACATTAGTGTAGTGTCTGTGCAGTCTTTGCATAAGAACTATGCTGTGGAACCTTGTAGTTGAAGGGTCCTAAAACACCAACAAACAAATGCCCACCCCACACATTGCCATGTCCTTATGGACCACCTGTTTCCCCATCATCTTTGGTCTCTCCCTACCCCAGGGTGCTACCAACCACCTGCATTCCTGGGATACACCTAATGAGCTCCTCTTCCCCTCTTCTCATGATGGGTCCATACCACTTCAGCCTAGTCTCCCTCACTTTTTGGTGATATTTTAGAAGTATGATATGTTAAATCTAAATATCTAAGCCTATGGCATAATGTATATAAGCTTAATACCACTTATTGAATATTAAATCTGCTTACCTTGCTATGTTTGGTCAATGCAAAATCCTTTCTCTTAATAGCTACGGTATACTCCATTTTGGGGTATTTTGGAAAAACGAAAGACGTGAAATTTAGGTCCACTTCTTCAGGTTTCCTTGCATCCAGGCACAACACAATTATATAGCATTTTGCTTAAGCTAATCCAAAATAATGTGATTTAGGTATGAAAACGATTTAAGTTAAAAACGTGACTGAAATATCACTTAAAAATCCTGCTTGAAATACAGACGATATGGTCGTTTTCATAGTAGACTAGCACTACTTTATGTGACGTCACTAGCTAGGGACGTCACACTGCAAAGGCCTTGTTATCTAGGAGGTCTTGTACCCTCAGGGGTACCGTTTCATCTGTGAAGGCTGCATTGGTAATTTGGTAAAATTGCCAATTGACTATGGGAGCGGCGAGTTGCGTTGGACACACCAGTTCTCGTCTGATCACTGAAGTTAAGCAACGCAAGCCCAGTTAGTACTGACATGGGTGGTCGCTCAGGAAAGCTGGATACTGCTAATACCCAATAATCGTCGCATTAGTGTAGTGTCTGTGCAGTATATGCATTAGAACTATACAGTGGATGGGTCTCTAATGACCTTGTAGTTGATGGGACCTTAAACTCCAACAAACAAAAAAAAACAAAGCCAATTGACTATCAGTATCCGTTTTCGGGCAGCCAAATCGTGCGTTATTTTGCAAATCGCAGTACGTTCCCTCTTATTTTTTTTTCTGAAATTCTGAAAGCAATTCGGATAATCAGTGATTCAGATAGTCGGAGTTCGGAAAATTGGAGTTCTACTGTACTTGCCGTTTTTAGTTTGCAACTTGCCAATTTTAGCCTGATCACACGTGGCAGGTTGCAAGTTGCTACTTGCTACTTAGCCCAGTGTAAAGCAGCCTTAACACACCCTAGTTATAACACTTTTCAGCATATAACACACACAACGGAAAGTCTCAGCCAGTGCTAATGCATAAGTATATAGTATTTGTTTGGCTATAACGCACTCGGATATTGCATATAACACACAACCGGTTTGGGCCCTACAACACTTTCAACATGTAAGAAACCTTGGATATAACAAACGGCTATAACATGCAACTAGACGGCATGACACACAGCCTAAGTAAGGCTATATGGTGCAAGAGTTTCGCTATCAAGGATCAGTTTTCCAGACCAATGGGGAAATAGATTCTGACATGGCCCATAGGATTAATTCAGGATGGCTAACGTGGAGACAGGCAAGTGGACTCCTGTGTGACCACTGGGTCCCAATAAAGTTGAATGGCAAAGTTTACAGAACTGTCGTCAGAAGACCGTGATCTAGGCAAAATTTTTGAACAATTCAACTCATGCACAATAGCGAAACACTGAAAACCATCACACTTCATACCTACTGGTTTGCTGTTTGTTGTCTTTTGCTGCAACGTTTGCAACGGCTAATAAACGACAGTCAATTTCAATTGACACAAAGATGAAAATTATCAGTAAATCGACTTATTCTTTGTATTCATAATTGACACAAAAATATGAACTACTTAGGAACCCTGTTAGCTGTATTGTTTGACCAAAGGATAAAATTCTCAGCAGTGTGGAATCTGGCAAATTGCAGCTGGCTGCAAGTGTGTGCCACTTAAAGTATAATTATACAAGTTTAGTTTGACTTTTTGAATAAATCTTGAAATTAGCGTATTTTTGTTCAGTTAACATAGCTTTGGCATCATTTAGCATTGTTTCTGTTGCAACACAATCGGTTATAACACACAGAGACGAGCAGTCCCGAAGGTGTGCATTATATCCGAGTTTGACTGTATCTGGCTTCCACTGTATGCAAAAGCTGAGGACTTTACTTCTAGTTGATAACGTCGACTGTATTTCTTTATACAGTATGTGTACCCCCTAATCACTTTAGGTTCTATTTCCATCTAAGTCAGGGTCCAGGTACCTTTGAATATCAGTAGTAGTAGGAGAACGCCAACATACTGATGGATGGTGTTTTTCTTGGCTGGTTGCTGACCATATGCCCATATCAATTTACTAATTAAACAGTAGTCTATTTTTCAGGGGTTTGTGAGCGTTTGAAAATGCTTGTCTGTAGTCACACGCTATGGGAACTCCACAAGGTGTTTATTGTGTTTGAGTTTCTGAGCATATTTCGCTGATACACCATTTACTATATAGGCGCTTGTTACATTCCAAGTATGTGATATGTTCGAAGGTATGAAGTGTGATTCCATAGAGAGTCCTGAGAATGTCTCTTTGATTAAGTATGGATGCAGTTTAACTTTAATAGTGTAGACTTAATTTGAATCCCTTGGATAGTTCTGTAAAAATTCTCTCCTTAACAATGTCAGTTGGTCATCTGGTGAAATGCAACTACTGTAACTTCATTCCCAATCTCGACACATTTATACCAGTTTGAGTGGTTGCACCACAAGGTGTTAGCTACAAAGTACAAGATTCACAAACGTCGGAAGTCAGTTATTCTTCTCAAGAGAAGGGGGAATTAGTAAACTGGATGTTGTGACTACAATTTAACCTGCAATCATCATTCCTCTTATCACAAGTAGGGGAGCGGCAAGTAGCAGGATGTCATAAAATGCCCCACACACGACCAATTTGGTAGTCAAATACTGTATGTCGTCAATTTGCCATGTTGAAGAGAATGGTGATGGTCTGAAGACAGGTTGATGGTAGAAATTTCATGTAGGGCCAACGTTTGAACTGAGAGGAAAAACTGGATTTTTTGTAGGAGGAGCCAAATGTTGGCAACCACAGTGTTTTCAACTTAGTTTCAAACATTGGTTCACATCAAGGAGTAGGTTAGTGAAGTTGTTGTGGAGTAGATTTGGATTTGTAATGAAAAAGATAAAGAACTATGCACCAATGCGTGGTTCTCAATCCATTGAACGACACTGTTCGACATGTAGAATGAAGCCAAGAGGTTGCGCATGCGACCTGGCAACAACAAGCAACAAGTAGCATGCATCAAGGAGACTTGTCTCTTGTTGCCTCGAGTTGCTGCAATGGAAAGACTACAGTAGCATGTGACATTGATGCATGCTACATGTTGCCGACAAAGTTGCCTCAATGGAATTGTGGCTTAAGAGCGAAAATTTGCTGAGCTCCAATCTGAGATATCCTTTAGCCCTGGGCCATTGGTTCAGATCCATTAATGCAGTTTTGAAGGTGTATTTTTAATTTTAGGTACAGGAACATAATATATAAAAATTTCACATTTTTTTAGAGCTATGTGATGCAATCGTTAAAACTACCCTATCTATTGAAAAAAAGCAACTGCATTGTCCTGAAAAAAACTACTGCCAAAATTTATGAACTGTTTTAGGAAGTGAATGTCTCCCTCCATCAACTATAACTTTTTTTAACCATTTTATCCCATATCATAGATTTTTTTTAAATAATGGCATTGGCTACTTTAAAAAATTCTACAGAACAAACTGATTTTGATTTTTTGGGCTAAAGTATTGTCCCTGGGCTTTCATGTATACGTCTCTCCCCTCTAAGGGTGGCATTCAATTCTGTGCTCAGGTCCATCTTTCGTTGCTCTTATTTTGCTCATATCACACCACTTTGCGTGTCTGTGGTGCTTCTTCCATTTCACAAATTTCTTGTTTACCATAACCTAGTTATCCTTAGTTCTGCTCTTTGGAATTCCAGCCGCCCCTGTCATTTGATAGTTGATGATTTTCAATCCTCTGTCGATGTCAGATCCACCTGTCGGTTTTTGTTTGTTCACTCTCTCCCCCCTGCACCCTCTGCGGTGGCGTAGTGGTTAGCTCACTCGGCAACTACGCCAGTAGTTCTAGGTTCGATACTGGACCGTGGTGGGTCGGCTTCTTTCGGACGAGAGAGAAGCCGCGAGTGTGCCTTCTTTCGGATGAGAAGTAAAACCGAGGTCCCGTGTGGGTGTACGATGGCGCTTGCACGTAAAAGAACCCTCTCTACTATGCAACGGGTAGATGAGGCAAAATTTCCAGGTGTAGGAGCTTGCCCCCTGGCGTCGGTAGCATTCCCCAACGAACACTAGACCGACGATAAATAAGCGTAGGGGTGCAGCTGGGGTGCAGTAGGGGTGCGTAGGGGTCCCTGTGTCCATTCAGAGGGACAAATGGGTACCCGACCCTGCCATAGGCGGGAAAAGGGTTAGGAGTTGCTTTACTCTCTCCCCCCTGCAGATGTAAGGCGCCCCTACTTTCCTTTCTGTTGCTTTCTTGCCTGGAATGCTTTACCATACGGTGTGCGTTCCCAAGTTTTCTCTTGCACGTGGCTGGTATGTATTAATCGGTGCAGTCATTTTAAGATTCTTTTGTTCTGCCATTTTCTTGATTCACTTGGTTAGCTATTTTTTTGTATTAGTTTCTGTGTTTATATTTGTGTACCTTGGTATGTAAAATAAATAATAATAAAAAATACACCCTGTAAATAGATATATCATTCCATAACTAAGTGCACTGAAAAATAAATGCTATTACAATAACTAATCTGTAACAAGGCAATCTCAAGGGTATCTGCAATAAATAAATATACTGTAACAAGGAACTATGACAAACACATCACAACAAAAATTGGAAGTCTGGAGAAGGAAAATATAATTTATCCTTTACTTCAACAAATTATGCCAGTATACAGTGGAACCAAAAAAATGTTAGCAAGAGGTGCTTTTTAAATAACTTTAAAAAAATGAGAAATATACATTACATTTATAATATTTTATTACAACTGTTCCCAAAACTTCATAATGTTTTATTAATGGAATTTTAAAATAAACGAAAAAAAAAACTAAAAATGTGTTGTTTCTGTGGAAATTGTTTTCCCATTCTTCTATCAAAGCATTTTTTAATGTTTGGTTAGAATAAATTTTCTTTTTCTAATATTTATATCTAAAATTCTCCACAGGTTCTCAATTATGTTCGAATCTGGACTTTATAGAAGTGTTGGTAGCAATCGAGGTGGATGGAAAAGCATCCATTCTGTCATTTTTCATGTTAGCATGTTACACCAATGGGTTGGGGAGTTGGTCAAGCAGCCATAGCAGGCCAATCGTTGTGGAGGCTGCTCCCAGGCAAGAGGGAGGTAGGAGTAGATGATGTAGGAGAGGAGAAATTAACAGCACCCAATGTTCAATTGACCACCCATGTTGGTTCCAACTTTGGCTGCAGTGCTTAACTCAGTGATCTGATGAAAATAGTGTGTCCAACAAGCAGGCTGAGTTGTGTGCTTCAAACCAGTGCCCTACAACCATTTCTCACCTACAGCAAACCAAAGTTCTTCCTAGAATTCCATGGCACATTGAAAACTTCACACCTGTATTGGCTCAAGGCACGCCAGTGTGCTGTCAGTCTCTGCTGTGGAGCACTGCTTTAGACCATTGTGTTGCTGAAATACAAACGTTCTTCCCAGCCCAAATTTTTCCACACTAGCTTTTTTATTATACCACAAAATATCAATATAAACATCTGCATCATTGCATCTTCTACAGAATATAAATTTACTGTGCCCTTCAATGACATATAACCCCAAACCATAACATGATCACCTCCATGTTTTACAGTTGGCAGGATGTTCCACTTTAAGAAGCCTTGGTTTTTTCTCCAGACTTACTGTCTTCCATCAGAACCACAAATATTGTTTCCAAAACTCTTTTATTTAAACGTTCCTTAGCACAACTGGGTCTTTTTTTCTGGTTATCCTCAGAAATGCAAGGCTTTTCCTTGATGCTCTTACAAAATATTTGTTTCCGTTTGGAACATTTCTTACAGGTTGGGGTTCTACTACGGTACTTGAAATTGTTGCAATGCATTTGGCTATGTTGGCAACACTTATCTTTTTTTGCACATTTCTAACTACTGCACCTCTCTTCTTTTGTGGTTTGAAAGCTTGTGTGGACGTGGACGTCCACCCCTTGTAACATTTTCAGTTAAACCGGTGTCATTATACTTTCTATTACACTTCTGACAGAAAATTGTATCCAAATTGGTCACAACTAAAACCTTCTTTCCTCTACAAAACGATGGTATTTCTCTTGACCACTGTCAGTTCATGAGTTTTGTTTGACATTTTTTAGGTAATCAAGCAAAAATTGAACAAACACTAGCACGTTTTGGTTATTTAACATATAGAACTCCATACATTCTAAAAAAATACAGTAGAGTTTGGCTATAGCGAACCCATTAACAACAAACTCTTGGTTATAACATACTGTATTTTAACAATGAAAGTTTACCAGTGAAATCTTTCCCAATGAAATCTTTCACCCATTGTAACATACTTCGGATATAACAAAGCGATTTTAGTACAATTTCCTGGTTCGTTACAACCAGACTTCACTGTATTCTCTAAAGTCAGCATCCTCTAATAAACAGCGTCCCTCAATAAAGGGTGCACCAAAACAGGCAGGAATACAAATCTAGGGCTTGCCAATACTTCAATCATGGGGCTGGGGCAGTGTGCACCCACTGTACCCTCCCAGATGGTTGGCCCTGAGAGTGATGAACTCATTGCTACAGTTTGGTATTTGGTAATGGTGAAGGGACTCTAAAATAAGTCTCCAAAGCGACTATTGCCACCTAGGGGTGGTTTTGTATGCTTACTTCGTTTATGGCTTTGCAAGCATGGTGTGCAAATTCCCTTTCATGATTTTGCAGACCTTTTTCTAATCGTATTTTGCGATATGGATAGCTTTCTCATTTAAATATAATAGGTATAAGTTACTTTGAATCATAATTTCTGCAAGGGCCACATATCCCTGTTGCATTATATTGTGCAATAGGTCAGACATCATGCAATATTATAACCAAAAAAGCATTAATTTACCTGCCAAAAATGTCTACATCAAAATGCCAAAAATTTGGAAACACTTTGCCAAACAGCAAACAAATCGGATTAGGAGAAAGGCAAACGTAAAATGCTATGAGCTTATTCCTCAACCTAATAATAAGATTTTAGGATGAAAACAGTGACTCACTTTGATTCACAGCCTATTCAAAATCAGACTGGCCAATTCAGTAAGCTGAACGATATCCCTACTGCCAACACGTTGTTCTACATTGTTGGTTACTTGCTGTTCAAGTGGGACCTTGACCATTCCTGCTTCGATGGCAATTGCCATATGCTTCATTATTCAGATAGACTGATTTCATCCCGATGTGAAATATTTGCAACTTTCAAGGCATTCAATTTAAATAATGAAGGTGATTTTGGGAAGTTGAAAGTACCTAACAAGGTGTTTCATGAGTGTGAATGCTTAATGGAGAAATGCTTTTTGCATACATTTAATTCACTTATGTGCTTAGAACACCTTAAGACTAGTTGTATCACCAATGTCTAAAATTGTTTCTAACACATGTCTTAAGGAAGATCAAACTTCTACACAATTAAATTCATAACCATGGAATTAGTGGGAGCAAAGAGAAGAAATGTAGTTGTAGCATCTCTCAATTTACAAATTATGGTATGTTTGTGTGTATATGAAGAAATGATTTCTTTTAATAAAAGCATGTTAAACTGAGCAAGTTGTGTTTATGTATGTTCAAATTAGGCAGCAAGCAGTTGTAAATTATTATTAAGAAACTTCAAATAAAGTGAATAACTTTATGATTAACCCTCTAGCAGTGTTTTTCAACCTGGGTTCTGCGGAGCATAAGGGTTCCGTGAGGTCCGCCCAAGGGTTCCGCCAATGGCAAGGTAAAATGTAAAAATAGGGAAAACAAGAAACGAGAACGACATTTTTGTCTGTCGAAGATGAACTTCGGGTGTCTCTCATACATTAGGCCATGAATTCAACTGTTTATGCCAACACACACACACACACACCTGTATCAGTTAATGTTTTTTTCTGTCACTGTATGGGGTTCTGCAAAAGGTGTAATGTTCCAAAGGGTTCCGCAAGAAGTCTAAATGCTCCAAAGGGTTCCATTCCAATTAAAAGGTTAAAAACACTGCTCTAGCAGGAATAAGTGCCCAATAATTTCTGTTTCTAGGAATATCTGCCTGTGAGACATACATTTGAAAACATTGCTGTTCTACTATTTTTATCCTAAAATATGAAAAATTAATGCCTTAGACAGAAAAAGCAATGTCATTTTTAGATCAGGGATGAAATAATATAAACACAGTGCTTTCCATTAGGTAATGAAAATTATATGAATGAAAGAATATAAATGCAAAATGAACACTAAGTGGACGAGTCTATGAGTGGTAAGTCGTCTATGAGACTGACATGGGTGTGAAAAATGGTTCTAACCTGAAAACAGTGATCAATTAAGGTAGAAAAACATCTCTATGTAAAGTTGAGATCCAGGCTGAAGCACTTTAGAGTGGTGGATCAGGTACACCGTGTAATAGCACTCCCAGGGGCAAAAGACCAAATCATATCTGCCTAATAGATGGTTAAAATAGGGTTAAGATGGTTAAGATGGTTAAAATATATGTAGCATCTCTGTTGTAAACTCCATCCACTTCTGGTGCCACCGTCTAAAATGGTGACAGAAAAATTAGTGGGAAAGGGGCAGAGATGGTACTCCTTATAGAATCCTTGGTAAATCAGATACATTCCCTTCCAATTTCTATAGTAAGTAATGCCTACCCACAATCGCTCACTGCTAAATTGCTCCTCCAGATTGGTTGCTGCTGTGAATGCATCACAAGGATAGCATGACTTGCAGACTTTTGGTCAGCAGCCAGCTGCACAAAAATTCCCTCTTATATTTAACCCATGGTTAATGTCTCAACAACTGCACACTTAAGAACTTGTGTGTGATCACTTTTTTGCTACCTGGTCACCTTGCACTTTGTCACTTGTTACTTGACTTGCTACTTTGCCCAGTGTGAAACAGCCTTTACTGGCAGATTGAATTGGGTGGGGTTGTTTGGGGCAATTGGTCCCGAGTGTGCCTTCTGGCAGATAGGAATTAAAGCTGTAGCCCTGTGTGGTGTATGATATCATTTGCATATAAAAGAGCCCTCTCTACTATGCATCAGATAGCAAAAGCAACTCCTAACCCTTTTCTCGCCCATGGCAGGGTCGGGTACCCATCTTGTCCCTCTGAATGGACACAAGGGTGATATATTGGATAGTGTTTTTCTGCAACCAGTTGCCGACTAAAGTTGTTACCGCTATTCTTATTCATCATCAGTCTACTGTTCATTGGGTACTTCCACTGACGCTAGGGAGTGAACTCCTACACCTGGAAATTTTGCTTCATCTACCCATTGCATAGTACAGGGTTCCTTTACAACACATGTACTGTACATCTGACAGTGTCCCATATCTTTAGTCACTTTGAGAGATACCATGACCTCCAGTGCCGACTGGAGTCAGTCCAGAGCTCTCCACCTCCCTTGGGGAAGACCTTCAGGGGATGAGAGCTTGCTTGTATTTGTGATAGAGGCTGACCTCTCAAAAATTGTAAGCATTGGACTTTTATTCTTGCATCCGTTTTTTGGCCTTTTACCTTTTAATTTTCATTTTCTTTTGGCATATTGCCCTTTATCTCTGTGGTCACTATGGCTTTTGCGTTTTTATATTTGTGTCGTTTGTGTGGATTGCGCTCCCGCCATGGTGGGATGACCCTTTACTCTGCAACCACAGTGTGACTGTCCTTCAAAGGAAGGTGCATTTGTGGCATATCTCTCGCCTGAGGGAAACCAACCCTTCTCGGTAGAGTATCGAACATGGATGCACAGTCGCGGATCCAAGGGGGGGGGGGGGGGGTTGGGGGTTGCACCCCCCCCCCAAATTTTGGGTCGACATTGACACTGACAAATGAAAATTGTTTCCAATCGCTGCCTATGGCTCAACCCCCCCCCCGACGAAAACCTTGGATCCGCCCCTGGATGCAGTTACCAAGCACGCTGCCCACAGCTCCATGGAGACGGGGTGTTATGCATCAGGTAATCACAGTCATCACAGTGGATAGCAATTCAACTGATAAGGTTTTTTAGCATGACTACATTGCTATATAAAAGTGAAACAATTGATTTCTGATCCTACCTACCATCCTGCTGCACTATTGATGGTCTTGTGGAAGGAAAAATTACAATTTTGGTCTGTTGTAGAGAATTGTTAGGTGAATGGGTGCAATTGATTATGGTGGACTTCCCATGCTAATCCCACAACTATATTACTATTATTATTATTGATTACATACTTAGTGCAGCCACAAACACAACACATACTTAATTAATTTACTACTGAATCCAGCAGATGCAAACGTACCAACCAGTTGAAGTGATGACACCTGGTCAAACACTTAAAAACAAAATCAAGCAAACACAAAAGACTGCACAGCATATGGCGAAGCATTCCATAAATGAAAACACCACCCTGAAATAACAGCGTCTAACATCCCCAGGGGGAGGACATCCCGGATGACAAGGTTTACGAAGAGCAGCTCCAAGAATCGTTACATTGCAGAACAGGAGAAACTGCTTAAAACGGAGAGCCCCAAACTTCACACAGAAAGGTATAAGGTGGACTACTGACGGGCACTTAAAGACCAGAGCCATATGGGACAAAGGCATTCCTGCAAAAAGGAGCAGAATACCGGATGAGCACAAGGACCTTAGCCTGGAATAACAAAATCAGTTTCGGAATAGGGATAAGAGGCCTAAGCCAAACGGACAGATACACCAAGGATTTAATTTTTGCAATGAGGGTGTCCCAACTGCCCAAGAAAGGAGAAGGATATGCTCAACGGCCTAAGCAGTTCCAAAGATACGCCTGGCCTGCATACCAGATGGCGAGACGCTTGACTTCATTAAATAAAGTTGCCATCTGCATAGGACCACAAGGCCCAGTCAGTGCACATGGGTGGAAGCAAAGCTGTATCCACATTAAAGAGGAGTCCCAATGCAGAACCCTGTGAATTTCCTCTCACCAAAGTATTGGCCTTGGGAGACGAATGCATCATAACCATCCTACTGTCCAGGAAAGAGACAAATAAATTCACAAGAAACGGGTTCACAACACATTTTGAAATGGAGGCAATTAAAGATCAATGATTGACGGAGTCGAACGCCTTTGCAATGCCAGTTTTGAGAAGAACAAACACATTTCCCAAAGCAACTACATCAAGTATAGCTAAGAAAACTGATATAACCATGAAGGGCACCGACAAATTAGGTTCGGTGTTAAATTAGAGCAGGAATACACACAAGGCCATAAACCCACCCTTCGAAAACTTTAAGCTGCGTTTACACTGCACGCAACATCCTCGCGCAACTGTTTCATTAAAAAAGACTCATGCAGTGTAAACGGGGACTCGCCCCAAAATTTGCTGTGCGAGGCAGCCTCGTGGGTAGCCACCGAACTGTCAGTTTTTGCACACTCATCAAAGGGTTTCGCCACTCCCACTTCGTGTACTGGTACTCTAGATACGTTTTGCATGCTTGCTTCGCACAATATTTCGCTCAATGTAAACAGGGAGAGTGAAACAGGCGAGATTGCGCAGTGTAAACCCAGCTTTAGGAAGGAGGGACAATACTGCAATAGGGTGGAAGCCATCCGTGGGTCCGCCCTTTGAAATCAGAACAGTGAACGTCATCTTCATGGGGGCTGGAAGACCTCACAAGCCATGCAACAGTTAGACAAGTAAACAAGCAAAGATGCATTATCCATATCGAGGACCTTGAATATGAAGGTAGGGTCCCCAAAGATGTCTTAAGCCTAGGAATGTACTGAAGCATATGTGAGGGATATAGTGGGAGAAGGTGCACCACCCAAGGTAGACACACGTGGATAAGAGGGTCTAGCTAGGGGAATACGGTTGACTAGAGCCTCATGAATCAGGCGACTAGTGGAAGAAGAAACCTCTGGCCGAAGTTCCAAACAAAGACCAAGAGAGTTGATAGGGGCATTGGGCCTGAGCAATGCCACCTTGGCATTTTTATCATTCCTGGAAAACAGACTACGGGCGCTAGAGAAGGCGCATAATCACAAGGGCACCTAGAGGCATTCCAGCTGTGATAAAGTCTGGAAGCTGAGGCACGAAGCAACGAGAACTCTGGGTTCCACCAGCGTCTAGACCAGTAGTTCTGAATCTTTTGGAAGTCAGGGAACACTAAACTGTGACATTTTACTACATGGAACACTTACAACTCAACATAAACTTTTAACAGGTTGAACACTTTCTGCACTTGCATCTGTACTTACTACATCATCATCATACCCTTTTCCCGCCTGTGGCAGGATCGGGGCTGTGGGTTCTAGCCCTCCACTCCTGTCTATCTCTCGCCCAGGTCCCAGTCCACCCCACACACTGTCCATATCCTTATGGACAACCTGTTCCCACGTCTTCTTTGGTCCCCCCCGCCCATGATGCTACCATCCACCAGCATTCCTGGAATTAACCTGACAAGTTCCTCTTCCGCTCTTCACATGATGTGTCCATACCACCTCAGCCTAATCTCCGTAATTTTTTTGGCGATGTCCACCACAGTTGCTCCACATATGCTCCTTCCTAATTCTATCAGCTTTCAACACATGACACACATGTGCCACAGCATTCGCATCTGGGCTACTCACATTCTATTTACATGGCTCTTCCTCACTGCCCAGTACTCTGATCCATATAGCATAGCTGGGCTAACCACTGTCCTGTAGAACTTCCCTTTCAACTAGATTGGGATCCTTTTGCTGCCTCCACTTCAGCCACCCCTTGCCCATTGATTATGTGGGTCACATCAGAGTCTATCTCTCCATTGCTTTGGATTGTTGATCTTAAGTACTTTACCTCTTGTTATATGGGAGCAAGAGTGGAGCGAGACGCACTCGCGAAAATAATCTGCGAGTGAGAGTGAGTATTCCTTACAATCATGCTATGCTATGAGTGAGCAAGCTTCAAGCATACAGTACATTGAGATAGCATTGTGTAAAAGTGTCGTATACACCAAATTGTGTCAAGGCTTTACCTCCAATCTGGAAGACCCTACCCGAGAGAACCACCAGTCAGAGAAACCAGACGCCTGAACGCCTGCTTATACTGAGTGGAGGGGGGTTCAAAGCTCTAATATCTGAGATCGACCTTTATACATAATCTGCTCCTTGTAAAAAGGGTTATTTTACATACAGGTGAATAGTACATGCCAACCACGTAGAGTAGCGTTTGTAATAGGCGTTGAAGAGAGGACTTTGTAGTGTTGGGCAAAAGTGTTTAAGGAAATACCGTGTTTCCCTGATAATAAGCCACTGTCTGATTTCTATTTTGGTGCCGAAATAAGCACCAAAGCTTATTTTTTGGGTAATGTCTTATTGTTTTCCATAATATTATCTTAAAGTCAAGTATTGAATAATTACACAATAGAAATTGAGATATAACGGCAAAAAATTGTAGAGGAAAAACTATTGAAATCATATCCTACTTTATTTCTATTGCCACGACTTACTACACTCTATACCAGTGGTGGCCATCCTGTGACCCACCGTGCAATTTCAAGTGACCTGAGTGTGAATCATATCTAGTTTATAGTCTCATAATGTGTGTGGTGGATAGGGACCTGGAAGGCTAGAACCTGCAAATCTGACCCTGCTACAGGCCAGATAAGGGTATTATGATGATGCTCTCCATTTGCTACTTTAATAAACTAATTTATCCATTATTAATAATAATTTTGTTATTCATAAAATTAAATAGTGCTTCCACTTGACCTGTGAAAATATTTTTGGTTTCTTTTTTGTGTTATTGCGACCCATCTTCCAAAAATGGTTTGCCAAAAATTGCTCTATACTCACAACTCTCGTTTAATGAAATCACCCTATCATATGCTGGAGACAAAAACGGATGTGCTCTTTGCCTTAGGGCTCTTGTAGAGCTTGTTTTTGGGAAAGAGCTTACATTAAGAACATCCTGAAAAATCTTGATAGGTCTTACTTTTTGGATAGGTCTTATTTTTGGGGAAACATGGTGCATGATCCTTTGTTGGAATATATCAATACTTGGTACCTGCAATGAGTCACAGCAAATTGTTTTCTCCCAGGAGTTTCCTTGGCAACAACTTCATCTGGTATCTATTCTTGAAAAATTGGTAACAGTTGAAAAAAAATGCTTGCTGTTTGTATTGAATAGCCATAGCTGCATAATCTTTTACCTTGGCATTGCAGGGTGCGTTGGCAATATAGTGGTGAGGGCATCCCCACTTTGCTTCTGATTGAGATAGATAACTTGTTTCTATTGAGTGGGAAATCCAAAAGAAGATATTTGTCTTGTGAATTAAAGCAGTGATCCCGTATGGCAGCGGTTCTCAACCTGTTTGGAGTCGCGGAGCCCTACCTGGCAGCCAGTTCGTTCATGGAACCCGTATTGAAAAATTAAACATGCACAGATATGACGAAGTAAATGTATATTATGGATTGTTTTAGGAAACAGGTCTTGTTCCAGAAATCCTTCCAGTATTTAACCACTTGTCCATCGATCCACAACAATAATCAACACACCATTGGTTGGGAACACTGGGTACTGCTAATTTACCCACTCCTACCTCTCCCTAATCCACGATAAGCCTCCATAGGGGGAGAGAGGGAAGAGAGACTGACAGACCGGCCCCCACACATACTGGGAGAGAAGGAGGGAGAGAAATTAAGCAGTAGCTGCATGTGATGCGCTCGACATCATCTGCATGTAAAAGAACCCTTTCTACGCAAAATCTGTTGATTGGTAAAATTCCAAGGTGCATGATCTATAACCTCCTCTTACTGGAGGAAAAGTACCCCAAGAAAGTAAATTAAGTCACCTTTTTGGCAAAAATACCATTTAAAGGACCTGGTGTTGTGGTGTCACAGAAATAACACCTGACACTGGAGAAGAGTGATCATAATGCGGAAAAGATACTTTTAAATTTCTGATGACATGGTATGCTCTATGTGAGCTAACTGCTTTACTTTCCATTGGGTGCATTTTGGGATTTCTTCTTGCCCAAAGGGTGCCAACTGTCTCAGCCAGGGCCTTTTCTGTAGTCTTAAAATTACAACGTTCACCACTGAGGATGGTATAATTAGTATTAATTTATTCTGGCAACAGAGATCCATAATGGTAATCTTTAATTCGTATATTTTGACATGATTGGATATATATTTCACCGAAGTATATTACTTTCGGGCTTATATTTCATCAAATGTTAAGTTTAAATTGCTGCCAGACGACAAAGAAAGGATGGGGGAACTAGACATGATTATATTTGTAGAGTACTCAAATAAGTCTGTTGCTTTTAATGTTACACACTTATTGATATCGACTTTACAAACCCTGAATTTAAAGCGAATTGTATGTTTGCAATGATGAAAAAATGTATCCTTGCAATCAATGGCACTGCAGTTACTTAAAGATGTGTCATACCTCCTTGAGGCAACTTGTCAAGAACAGATTTGGTGTTTGTTGATTCAGAGCATTACATCTGTTCCCAACAAATTGTCCTGTCTGATGATGGAAGGGCTGTTTTGGAAACATTGGATGGTATATTGAAGCATGTGTGTTACTTTACTGAAATGCAGTAGCAGGCCCTGTCTTGATTGAGGCTGCTCACAGGAGGAAGGGCAGGGAACAGTGGTAGGGTGGGGGGGGAATAAACGAGGACCACATAGACACGGCACTACTCAGCAGCCAGTGGTAGGGTAGACCTGGGCTAGTTGTGACATGGGCAAGTTGTGACACAGAATGGCTCTCAATATCTATAGATGGCAGCACCCACTGAAGAATCGTAACTTAACCCCAGTATCATTTCCGGTCATTGTGTGAAAGCTTGAGTTAATGCATGAATTCAGTTTTAAGCTACAACATTAAGTGTGTTTTTGATGAGCAAAAGTTATTTTCCTTGGTGCAGTTTGATTTGATGTAGGAAAAATACTGAATAAGGTGGGCTAATTTAACTTATATGTTATAAATGTCAGTACTTGACTTCATAATTCACTTCACCACAATTGAACTTTACAAACTCATACCAGTACATGTTGTAAAATGGTGGCTGATGGGGAAAGTTGTGACTGCCCATTGGGGGCAGGTAGTCACAATGTACCCCAACTGCTGCATTTATGACCATTTGTAATTTTTCAGAAATTATGGCTCGACATTATAAAAGAAAAACAGAAAGGGCTAAAGCAACATTACATGATTATGAAAATGCTGCCAAAGAGGTAGAGTTCCATAAAAGTAGTATAAGACATGCTGCAGAAAACTTCAAAGTAAACAGAATGTACTCCTGAGATACATCAACAAAAAGAAATCAAAACCAGAGCAACCTATTCGAATGGGATGTGCCAGACCATGCATGATCTTTACAGCTGCACAGGAGAATTTACTGTGTGACTACATAATTGATGCTGCGAAAATTTTCTATGGTCTAAATCCTTGTGAACTGAGAAAATTAGCATATCAGTTTACAATTCTAAATGGAATCAAAACACCAACCAGTTGGGCTTCAAATCAATCTGCTAGTTCAGATTGGTTTGGTGGATTCATGCATCGCAATAAACACATATCCATACGTGTGGCTAAATCAACTAGTCTAAATCGAAGTTCAAATTTTAACAAGCACAATTCAGATGTATTTTTCAATAATTTCGAAAACGTTCTGGATGAACATGGATTTTCTGGGAATGATATATGGAACATTGATGAAACCAGTACAGGCACAGTTCAAAAGCCCAGCAAAGTAATTTCCAAAAAAGGTGAAAGAAGAGTTGGAGGAATAACCTCTGCTGAAAGAGGCACTAATGTAACAATGGTTTTGGGCATAAATGCTGTAGGGAATACAGTTCCACCATTGTTTGTTTTTCCCAGAAAATATTTCAAAAACTATTTCATTACTGATGGCCCAACTGGTTGCATTGGTAGTGCAAACAAAAGTGGTTGGGTAACAGGGGTTGATTTTCTTAAGTTCATGAACCACTTTGTAAAACATGTTAGGTGCTCAAAGAGCTCACCAGTCCTTGTGCTTTTAGACAACCACATAAGTCATCTCATTATTGGTTTTTTAGATTATTATAAACAAAATGGTGTGATACTGTTATCTTTCCCACCCCATACATCTCACCATCTGCAACCACTAGATGTAAATGTTTTTGGGTCATTCAAAAGATTATATAATCAAGCTACTTCCTCATGGATGAAAGCACATCCAGGAAATGCATTTTCAATTTATGATATTCCTACAATTGTTAAGGGTGTATTGCCTCTTAGTGCAACCCCCAAAAACATCCAGTCAGGGTTTCGTGCCTCTGGCATATGGGAATTCAACAGAAACATTTTTACAGAGGATGACTTCATGTGTTCATCAGGTAGGCCTACTGATCATCCTTTAGTAGATGATGGAACAGATGCTAATGAACTGCTTGCTATGCAGGAAACTCCTAAGAGACCACAAGTCATTGACAACAGTAATGATATGTTGACCACAAATCTATTCAGGCACCTGGTTGTAGTGGGATAACCCCATATGAACTGTGGCCTCTACCAAAAGCTGGGAAAAGAAAATATTCGTGTCAGAAGAGAAAATTAACTTCTAAGGTTCTTACAGATACACCAGTAAAAGAAGCATAAGAAACGACAACTGCTAAAAGAAATCTGTTTGTAGGTAGGAAGAAAAGTAAGCAAGGACACAAGCAATCAGTCAACCATGGCACTTACCATTTAGAGGACAATGGCAACTGCTATTGCTTAATTTGCTCAAGGCCATTTAATAAATCTTTTGGTGGTGAAACTTGGGTGCAATGTTTAAAATGTAAGAACTGGGCTCATGTAAAGTGTACAAATGATGACCCATTTTATATCTGCATTCATTGTCAATCAGCTGAAAGTATAACACATGAATAGACAATGTGGCAAGCTCCATTGCAAATTGTATTGCTTAGTGAGTAAAATATTTGTACTGAAATCTATTGGATATTTAAGTATCATGTCTGAATATGCCTGATTGTCACAACTTCCCCCACTAATGTCACAACTTACCCTATGATGGGGAACGTAGTGACAAATGACATGATTCTAAACAATTTGTTTTTTAACATATTGTCTGTAAGTATATTTGCTATGTATATTTGCTATGTTTATTTATAAGTATATTTGCTATATTTGTAAGTATATTTGCTATGTTTGCTACACATTAAGTTACAGGAAAGGTGTATTAAGAATCCTGTTCAGTAGCAAATTTAGCAGCATCACCAATAGAAAAAAATTTAAAAAAAAAGAAATTTGTCACAACAAGCCCGGGTCTACCCTACCCCACAGAATACATCAGGACAGATGGTATTTCCCAGTAGATGGGCCCGTCAAGCTAATATTCAATGACCCAAAAATCCTAGTAGGCATAGTAATAGTTGTTGGAACGACAGGTAGTATCCAGGTGCAAAGCAAGATGCAATTCCATTCTCTTCCTGAAAGCTGCCCGCAAGACGAGCAGATCACCCAAAAATAAATTGAGTTTATGAAAGTTCACCTATGCTTGATGTAAAGCTGAACGTGTCTCTGGCAGACTGACAAACAGAAAATGTTGTCTAGTGGAGCGACTTAGCACCCTAAACATTGATTCCGGAGCCAGAGCCATTCAATCAAATTTGTTGTGAAAAATCTTATAGAAAAGTAGTAGGCGATGAAGAGTAATGGAGGCCCACAAAGGTAAACAGCCTCTAAGTCTAAACCGAGGATGATGTTAGAGACTGTTGAAGGCATGTGGTATCAAATGGTATCACACATAAAGCAACTCCTAACCCCTTTCTCGCCTATGGCAGGGTCGGGTACCCATTTGTCCCTCTGAATGGACACAGGGTGATATATTGGACATAGTTTTTTTCTGCAGCCGGTTGCTGGCCAAAGCTGCACCCCTACGCTTATTTATCGTCGGTCTAGTGTTCGTTGGGGAATGCTACCGACGCCAGGGGGTGGGCTCCTACACCTGGAAATTTCTGCCTCATCTACCCGTTGCGTAGTAGAGAGGGTTCTTTTACGTGCAAGTGCCATCGTACACCCACACGGGACCTCGGTTTTACTTCTAATCCGAAAGAAGGCACACTCGCGGCTTCTCTCTCGTCCGAAAGAAGCCGACCCATCACGGTCCAGTATCGAACCTAGAACTACTGGCGTAGTTGCCGAGTGAGCCAACCACTATGCCACCGTGGCGGGTCAAATGGTATCACACATAAAGAATTTCATAATGTACTTTACTTCACAGCACAAGACAATATGCTCAGTAGGAGAACATACTTGTACTGACTTTACAATAGAGAGTTTGGGCAAACGACGTAAACTTACAACTTAAAATGTAAAATTTATGTCATCAAAGTCTTTTAGGTCGTGTTCGCCTGCTACACTGTGCATAAAAAATAGCGGCAGCATCAATGCTTAGAACTACGAACATAAAATTTGATGCATGTGCATGCCGCTTACTTCTGTCCTGAATTTTAAAAACCAAGTGAGGTTGATAAAGACATAGGGCCTAAAACACGTCGATTTGTAAGGCACCAGTGTTTTTTATAATTAATATCAATTTTTATTAGATGATAAATGGAATGTGTACATATTTGGAAATTTGAGCTTGTCCCCAAATACAAATCTCTCGAACTCTTTCGAGCATGCAGTGAAAAAAAGGCTGCGCAGTAATGCACAAGTGTTATGCAGAGCATACGTGGTTGCAGGCGTCCTTCAATATTCTTGCCAGTGCCACAGTGTGGCACACCATTCTGGCAACACTATTGACTTGACATGCCCCAACTTTAGCTATGTAAAACGTAAACGTAAAAAATTTTAAGTACAGTATGCTTAGTTTTACGTTTACATCGTTTGCTCAAACTCTAATACATTGCAAAGAATGGTTGACCTTGCATTGCATTCTTTACATATTTCATTGAATGCCTTACTGTGATCACAAAAAGTATTTGAACACCCCTAAGTTTGTTGAGATTGGCAATAATTTTTAATATTTTGACAAAAAACCTTTTTCAGGTAATATCATAAACACAATGATGTACTTCAGGCAAAAAAATATAATAAATGTTGCATAATAACATTTTTATTATGAAATTTAAATAAGCCCAACTCAATAAAGCATTTGAACAGTCTGACAATCAATCAATATTATGCAATAAAATATGCAAAAACATGTTTCAAAGTATAAAGTCCACTTAACATTGTATACGTAAACACTAATATAATAATGTGATTTGAACAAATAACAGTTATTTTGAAATGGCTCCTAAAACAAGTGAACTGACAGAACAAGTGAAAACCAACATTGTTTTACTTAACAAACAGGGGAACAGTTTCAGAGAAATTGCTAAAAAGTTAAAATTAAATGTGTCTACAGTTTATTATGTGGTAAAAAAATATAAAATGACTGGAACAACTCAAAATAAACAAAGAACTGGACGTCCAAAAGTGCTTAGTTCACGAAATGTGAGGTTCATCAGAAGACAAGTGGAAAAAAATCCTTTTGCAACTAGTGTAAATTTAGCCAAAGACGTGGCAGCATCTTCTGGAATATCAGTAGCACCCCAAACAATAAGAAATTGTTTGCATGATGAAGGCATTAGGGGCAGAGCTCCAAGGAAAAAACCATTCATCAGTGAAGCTAACCGAGTGAAAAGACTTGCATTTGCCAAAGAATATGTCAACTATCCAGCCGAATTTTGGGATAAAATCATTTTCAGTGATGAATCCAAGTTTAATTTATTTGGTAGTGATGGGAAACGGTGGGTGTGGTGGTCTAGAAACACCACACTAAAGGCCTCAAACTTGAAGCCAACAGTGAAGCATGGAGATGGTCATTTGGTGGTTTGGGGCTGCATGGCGGCCAGTGGTGTAGGCCACTGGGCATTTAATGATGGCATTATGAATGTCAGACATTATATAGACATTTTGGCAGGCAATCTTCTTCAATCTGCCGAAAAATTAAGAGAATGCAATCAGGCAATTCAGGTAATGTTATAAACACAATGATGTACTTCAGGCAAAAAAATATAATAAATGATCCATAATAAAATTGTTATTACAAAAATAAAATAAGCCAAACTCAAAAAAGTATTTGGACACTTTCAAATTAATGTGAAAAAAATATATTTAGTATTTTGTATGTAATCCTTTAGCATCAATAACAGCTTGGAGTCTTTGTGGCATGGAATGGTTCCCCTGTTTGTTAAGTAAAACAATGTTGGTTTTCACTTGTTCTGTCAGTTCACTTGTTTTAGGAGCCATTTCAAAATAACTGTTATTTGTTCAAATCACATTCTTATATTATTGTTTATGTATACAATGTTAAGTGGACTTTATACTTTGAAACATGTTTTTGCATATTTTATTGCATAATATTGATTGATTGTCAGACTGTTCAAATACTTTATTGAGTTGGGCTTATTTAAATTTCATAATAAAAATGTTATTATGCAACATTTATTATATTTTTTTGCCTGAAGTACATCATTGTGTTTATAACATTACCTGAAAAAGGTTTTTTGTCAAAATATTAACAATTATTGCCAATCTCGACAAACTTACGGTTCAAATACTTTTTGTGATCACTGTAAGATTAACCCTTAACTACTATTGTGGGGTCAATTATTACCCCAGCGACTACATTTTTTTCCAACTTCTCATAACTGACATCTCAAAGATATTTTTTTTAATTAAATTCTCATCTCTAAAAAAAAATTTCTCTTACAACAGGCATCTTGTGTTGTTGTTTGTTGGAGTTTAAGGTCCCATCAACTATGAGGTCATTAGAGACCCGCCCCCTGTATAGTTCTAATGCATATACTGCACAGACACTACACTAATGCAACGATTATTGGGTATTACCAGTACCCAGCTTTCTCGAGCGACCACCCATGTCAGTACTAACTGGACTTGTGTTGCTTAACTTCAGTGATCAGACGAGAACTGGTGTGTCCAACACAACTCGCCGCTCCTGGCATCCTGGGTATATATATTAGCATCCCAAAAATTATGAGAAAGAATTTCCCATTATTACAACATTTGTACTCCTTTAACCCTTAAGGTGCCCACTGACGATCATGCCAAATGGAGTGATAAGGCAGTGGAGTGGAGTGTCAGGAGCAGCTGGAGTGAAGGGAAATTTTGTGGGGCTATTGACGGTAGATCACCCCACTCCTGTTTGCACTCCTGTATACTCTTTAATTATTGTCGTGATTTCTATCAAAAAATTCCTTGGTAATAACTTCAAAACTTAAGGAAAGGGCCTCAAAAGGGCTTGAAAAGGACCTCAAAATTAAAATAGCCTAGAGCCTCTTAATATCTAAATCCAACACTGCCAACCACCCATGTTGGTACTAAGTTGGGTTTGCATTGCTTAACTTCAGTGATCTGATGAGATGTGATGCACCAAATGCAACCCAGCCACTTCAAAAGGAGAAGAACATGACTAAAAAATATAAATAAATTGCTTACTTTGTTCAATTCCTTTCTGGAGGCCCCATGCATGAAATTAATTTTTTTCAGCACCAGATCCTTTGTAGCTGAAGGATCCTGTTGCTTAAATATGTCCACTAATGGTGTAATGGAATATTGCGCTTATTTTTGTCATAGTAATGAGGATCCACTGTTTTCCACAAACAGGGACGCTGAACAAATTCTTGGCCGGCTGTCATTATCTGCTGATAGAGGAAAAAAGGTCCCGTCTGCCGATACCATGTGTTGAAGTTGAATTGGTCCAAAATCAATAAGGTTTTGGCACTGACGAATGCTCCATAGTGTCACTACATCGCTCCATTCCATCACTTTTTCATATTCATGATCGATTGGAGTGATGGACAGTAGGAATGGAGTGACGGATTTTTGGCTAGATGGAAATCCGTTCGTTTCACATCACTCCATCCACTCCACATGATTTCTCACATTCATGATCACTAATTTTATTAAAACAGTCATTTTGGCATGGAGTGATTGGAAAATTGCGATCGTCAGTGGGCACCTTTATGTTCATACTCTGGTACCCGGGTATCCATTTTGACATTGAGTTGAAATAACTTTATTTTGAAAACAGATATTGTTCTATATTGCCGATTCCCCATACTTTCCTTTGTTATGAGTTGATTCATCTCAGTTTTTTGTAATAATAACTTCACTACAGTAAAACCTGTCTACATTGGGCAGCTGCCGTTCCTTTCAAAAGTTCTCAATGTAGGCAGTTGTACATTGTAACCTGCTGTGGTGGCATAGTGGTTAGCTCACTTGGCAACTATGCCAGTAGTTCTAGGTTCATTACTGGACCATGGTGGGTCAGCCTATTTCGGGCAAGAGAGAAGCTGCAAGTGTGCCTTCTTTTGGATGAGAAGTAAAACCGAGGTCCTGTGTGGGTGTACGATGGCGCTTGCATGTAAAAGAACCCTCTCTACTATGCAACGGGTAGATGAGGCAAAATTTCCAGGTGTAGGAGCTCGCTCCCTGGCGTCGATAGCATTCCCCAACGAACACTAGACCGACGATAAATAAGTATAGGGGTGCAGTGGCTGGCAACCAGCTGCAGAAAAAACTATGTCCAATATATCACCCTGTGTCCATTCAGAGGGACAAATGGGTACCCGACCCTGCCATAGGCGGGAAAAGGGTTAGGAGTTGCTTTGTTGTAGGCAGTTGTACATTGTGTCAAGGTGAAGGAGTAGTATGTAAAAAAATGTGTGTCCTGAGAGATTTTCTTAATACATTATAAGGTGTAATATTCTTTATTAATGCTTCATGACATCTATAAGTACATTATTAATTAACTACAAATTTATAGCACACATTTAAAATGATCTTGAATTGAAAGTTGCTTGCACTGTCTCTTTTTTATTATCGCTATTTCCATTTCTTTTTTTAATTCCATAACTTGATTAAGCATGTGGGGATGGTTTTGCATTGCAAAATTCTCCAAAGTTTCAATACTTAACAATACCTGAATGTTAGTTACTTTCTCTCCATGTTCTGGTTGTGTATCATCTACCACAGGCTCCTCTTGCAAATCATGTTCAATAAACAAATCTGCAGACGACTCCTGTAGATTATTTGTTGTGAACAATTCATTAGGTGTCTCACTGGTATCACACACACACACACACACACAAATTTTGATCAAAACATTCAAAATTTGCATCCAGTTCTTTCATGATGAATTGTGGAACTTCAAATTCAATTCTGGTAGATTCATCACTAATCTGCTTATCTAACACTAGACCAGCTAGATGAAAGCATTTTGTGATTGTTGATGACTTCAGAGATTCCCATGCAGAAGAGATAAACTTCATTGCATCCATGACAGAAATATTTTTGCATAAATGAAACACAGTTTCACAATCTTCACTTTCTGCAATAAGTTTACATAGGAGACACTTACGATAGGTACTTTGAATTGTGCTGATAATTCCTCTGTCTAAAGGTTGAACTTCACTTGTCAAGTTAGGGGGAAGAAATAACATGGAAACATGTGATAATTGTATCTGTATATGACAAGTTGCATTGTCAACAATAAGCAGAATTTTTCGTTGTGCTCTTTTCATTAGATGATTAACACTTGTGAGCCAATCCAAAAATATATCGTGAGTCATCCAAGCATTTTTATTTGATTTCCAATGGACAGGTAGCGTGTCCAGATGGATGTGTTTCAGAGCACATGGTTTGGCTCCATTCCCAATGACCAAAGATTTAAGTTTTTCTCCTGTTGAACTGCAACAGAACAACACTGTTAATCGCTCTTTGGCTTTCTTTCCAGCTTTGCAGTCATCACCTTTAAGAACAAGAGATTTTCTGGGAAGTTGTCTAAAGAATAACCCAGTTTCATCAGCATTAAATATGTCCTTTGGTTCAAATCCTTTGACTAAGTCTGGAAGCTTCTTTTTCCAATCATCAGCCACAATTGTGTCAGCTTCTGCTGATTCTCCACATAATTGGGAAAAGTGAATATTATGCCTTTTCCTGAAGCACTGAAGCCATCCATTGCTGGCCTTGAAGTTTCCTATTCCCAAAATGCTAGCAACACTTAGTGCTTTTTCTTGTAGCATTGGCCCTGAGATGGGAATCTCCTTCTGATGCAAGTCCAAAAAGAAATTAAAGACAGAAGCATTTATTTTATCATTCACACTACTTTTCTTCAGCCTTTTACATTTAGCTTCAGAATTATTTAGCTAGGCCTCTATAATGGCACTTTTCTTTGCTTTTATATGAGCAATGGCTCCATGTGAAACACCAAATTTAGTTGCTATCTTCCTTTGTGACACACCACTGTCTATTCTATCAATTACACATTTCTTCTGCTCCAAGGTTAACTCAGTATACTTTTGCTTAGCCATTGCAAACTGTGAATGCCCAATGAATAGTTTTCCCTGACTGTTTTATATGCAAGAGCGTCTGACAACAGTCTATGTGCTGTGTGGTTTTTAATCAGTTTTCTCTATTAGACGCCTTGTTTCAAGTGTCTGGCTGTCTATTGGTTTTATTACTCAACCTGAGCACATAGACTGTGGTCAGACAGTCTTCACTAATACTGTGCACCTAGGCTTTGAGTCAAATTACAGCATCATTTATTTCAAAAAGAGCTCACAAAGTCCAATAGTTAGGTATTCTTACATTTTCAACATCACAAGAAATGGCAAGAATGTTCAAAGTATGGAGGTTAACTATATTTTGGGGCTGGAATAAGCTGGTCAATGTATAAAGTATGCAGGTGCTTAATGTAAGTGAAATACACAATGTAATTTCTATGGGACTGTTTGGTGCCTTAAACATATGTTCAATGTAGAGAGGTGGTCTTTGTATTGAGGTGCCCAATCTGACGGGTTTTACTGTATTTGGTTAAAATTGGCTTTGAAGTTGATTTTGGTGTTGTTCGACACCCAGGTACCCAATAGACTATTTTGCAAAATTCATGTAGAAAACTACAGTTTTTTATATAAACACATTGAAATAAATGCAAATTATTAAATAAATAATGCTTTAATACTTAATTTTCATTAGTAAGAATAATTTATTAGTATTAAATGAACAACCACATAAATGGAATGCAAGTAGCTGAGATGCAAATAATACAGTGCATGAGTGGGATTTTGATAGCTGATGGAATTGGCAATAAGTATATTAGACGTAGCTTGTGGGTGAGGGACATTTTGGAAAAGAATAAGGGAGGGGATATTTAGCTGGTATGAATATCCAAAGAAGCAGGGGAGGAGCTCATTAGGTACGTTATGGGAATGCAGGTGGAAGCACCGAATGTAGGAGAAGAACAAATGCAGACGTTGGTGCAGTAGTGTATGGGGTGAATGGGGACCTGGTGGTAGATAGTTGGGAGTGGAGGAATGCAACCTGCAAACGTGACCCTGCCACAGGCAGGGAAAGAGTATGATGATGAATGGATGCATGTGGTATGGCCATGTATTGTGAAGAGGAAAGAAGAAGGGTAGGGGAGAATCAAACCAAACTTGGGACTAGTTTAGAACTAGGCAGGAGTGGAGAGCTAGAACCAATGGCAGATCCAAGGGTGGATCAGGGGGAGAACTTCAAAATGTGTGCCCCAATTATTTTTAAATATTCAGAATCCCTTTATATACATCTAACTACCAATTACAATACGTCCTCTGCTGCCTCTCAGACAGTGTCCTATCTCAGTGGTTTAGCAGAATGGATTAAACAGCAAATGTTGGACTAGCAGTAACTTATAAAAATGGGGATAGCAATGGGAAAATGCATCATTAGATGCAAAATTGAATAATGCATCAGATGAAATATGTGCCCCATTGAGGCATGGAGGGGGAGCAATTAGTGCATTGCTCCCCCTGGATCTGCCTCTGGCTAGAACCCACTGACCCAATCCTGCCACAGGCGGAATAAGGATATGATGATGATAATTCCTAAGAGATTAATGTTGTGTGGGTCACCAAATACATGAAACAGGCATATTTGAATGTTCAGCACAATGGGTTTTTGGGTAGATAATGACTGGAAAGGCTAGTTGCACAAAAGGTCGGCTGCCAGTGGTCGAAAGATTTCAGTAGAGCAATGGGTAAAGACCATCTATGGGCCATCATGTATCAAAAATATGATAGCTTAAGAAATGCATGCGTGTTGAAACATATGTTTGCCTGAATTCCATTTCATTCCGTATGGGTACCCGGGTACCTGGCTATTGAACAACGTCGAACACTCCGGGTATGGACATAAGGGTTAAAATGTGGGGTCACATATGACCCCACTATAGTACTTCAGTTGGTAAAAATTCACCATAGTAGTTAAGGGTTAAAGTATTAACATTGTTAACTTAGGGTGCCCCCAAAAGGATCCCCTGCACAGGACCCACAAACGCCAAAGATTTTGCCTGAGAAGTTGTGCAGTGCAATCTTTTATGTTGTCCAAGTTATTTGATCAAAATATTATGTTTGGTTGACGTTCTGAATACAGTTGGGTCTCTTTTTATGCGGTATCTCTTTATGCGATTTCCAAGTTGTGCGGTTTGCATTTGATTAAAAAAATTTGGCCAAATATGCATCCTGTATGCTTGTTCAGGAAGTATTGTCAGTCTAATGCCCATGACACTGATAAAATCCACCGACCATTGTATTAGCCAGTCAAAGAAGTTTTAGTCTGTCAGAAATTTGCATACCTAATAGGGGGTTACGCACTTGTACATGACACTTAACAATTATAACATCATCATCATACCCTTATGTGGCAGGATCGGGTCTGCAGTTCCACTGAACATGCTCTAAACTTAAAACTTATTTTGGAGGTGATTTGAACATTTTTAACCATTATGATATAGAAGAACTGTCTTAAATGACGATGATATTATTAAACTAACTTTAGGTGCAGGCTGGTGTCATACCTCAGTGTCCTAGGACACTTTGAGGTAACTGAACACATACTGTACCTCAAAGTGTCCGCTTTCACGTCAAAGTGTCTTGGCCGTTTTCCATTACCAGGTTAAGTTATTTTGATAGAAATTTCACGTTGATTCACGTTTCACGTGTGCTCTGCAGAAAAGAGACAAATTCGGGCATCTGCATTCGGACGCAGCTGTTGGGCACTTTGAGGTACTCAAAAATTGTCTCAAAGTGTCCCACCAGACACTTTCAAGTGGACCCTAGACACTTTGACGTGTGACACCGGCATCCCCCCACAGACAACCCAGCCAATATCCCTGCATGTTCCAGACGCCTGACTGGAGTGTCCTCAATCAGAACATGTTCAGGGAACCTGCAGACCCGACCCTACCACAAGTGGGATACGGGTATGACGATGATGATGATGATGATGATAGTCAAAACAAAAGTCTGCAGAGAGTGAGAAAAAAAAATGTTTGTGAAAATGTATTGTCTATATCAAAGAGATGTATTGCAAGGACAGTTATTTCTGATGATGAAAGTGATTTTCAAACAGTTTGCAGATAGTGTATACCCTTACCAGATAGACAATTGAATTGAAATACAATCATATTTAAGGTTCAGATAAATCTTTTTCGGCTTCCCAAAGAAATTTATTAAGAAACCTATTTTCTTTAACATCAACCAACTTTTTTTATGCGGTTGTGCATTCATTTTTATTCGTTATTTCGGAGTTATGCGAATTTAAAAAATTATGGAACGTATCCCTAATTTTTCCATAGACTTATAGTCTCTCTTTATGCGAATTCTTTTTCTGTGACTTTCTGAGGAACATATCCCCCGCATAAAAAGAGACCTGAATGTATTGAAGTTCTCGTATGTTTTTCATGCCCTTTGCTCAATTTTGTTTTGTCAGTGTTTCAGGGCCCTTCAACTACAATAGTCATTAGACCCCCATCCACTGCTGAATTCTAATGCATTGCCTGCACAGACACTACGCTGCTATGGCGATTTTGGGTATTAACAGTGCCCAGTGTTCCCAGTCGGCCACCCATAGTAGCGGGAGCAGCGAGTTGCGTTGGACACACCAGTTCTTTTCTGATCACTGAAGTTAAGCAACGCAAGCCCAGTTAGTACTGACATGGGTGGTCGCTTGGGAAAGCTGGGTACTGCTAATACCCAATTATCGTCGCATTAGTGTAGTGTCTGTGCAGTATATGCATTAGAACTATACCGTGGACGGGTCTCTAATGACCTCGTAGTTGACGGGACCTTAAACTCCAACAAACAACCCATAGTAGCATTATCTGGGGTTGCGTTGCTTAACTTCAGTGATCAGTCGAGAACTGGTATGTCAAAGCCCTTAGCTCAACCTTGCACATTTGAACAAGGTCCTTTTGCAACTTAACTCTTATGTCACTTCTAGACTGTGAAGAGCAATTAATCAGTTTCTGAATTCTGAATTAGATTTAGAGTCCTTTTGTCAGTATTCTGGATATCTGTAGAATACTTCCCGTGTGTTTTCTGGATCCTGTTGATCACTTTGTATCGTATCTTTTGCACCCTTGAAGCAATTTTTTAATTGTGTCTAGCTTCCTTTCGCATGGTTTTGTCACCCTATTGAATTCCATGTTTTTTTCTCCAACCCATGGAGCCCTTTTTTATCATGACCTGGAAGCTGTGAAGTTTATTTTCCAAGTTTAATCTGGATGTATGATTAGTCTCTTCTGGAATCTATGGAATCCCTTTGTCTGTTTTTAGCTGGTTTGAGTGATCCGTTGTAATACTACGTATCTTATGCAAAGTGGACGAATTAAAATCCTGGACCTGTCTATATGCAACATTCTTAATAAGGACAAGTGCACTTATGCAGGATGTAATTCGTCTGCTTCGTGTAATACCGCATTTACACATTCGTGAATACGATGAGTCGAATGACGAGGCGAGACTTTCGTCGAAATGTTTGCATTCATACTTTGGATGGAGAATGGCTGTTCACACATACGTCGAATGTCTCGTCAGATCGTCATTCTCCAATCACCTCGTCTCAAGCGCCCTTTGACTCGTATTGTCTCGCCAGCTGGTCATTCACAAATCGCCTCAGGTCACTCGCGCCCTTTGACTCATGTCAAAAAACCGCTTTCATCACGAGCGCCACGAATGGCTAGGCGAACCACGAGGTGAATGACGAATATAGTGTTCACACATTCGTCGAACATGCTCGCTGTATACGCATATTCGCGAATGTGTAAATGCGGTATAACATTCGTTGTACAACATCGGTTATACAATATGTTGTCTTCTACACCCTATTCAGTGTCTCTTTGAGTTTCCAGAAGCTTTTATTCACGTATTGTGGAACACATGAAGCCCCTTTATTGTCTTCTGGATCCTTGAGAAATACTGGAGGCATCCCAGCTAAGTCCATACCTTGTCATTCTGGTTATGAACGAGCTGCTGACAGGGGTAAGACAATGGGCCCCCAGTGCATGGTGTTTGATGATGATATTGGAAAGCTTAGTGACTCCAGACAACAATCAGAGAGGGGCTTAAACGATATCAGAGGAGCCATGGAAAACTGAGGGCTAAAGATAAACATGAAGACAGTATTTAGCTTTCAATTGGGTAGGGCAGCAAAATAATGATGACGTACTCTCTAGGGGTGAACAGGTGAAGAAGGTAAAACACGAAGCATGGTTGAAGTAGAGACAGGCAAGCAGAATCCTGTGTGATAGGAGGGTCCCAATCAAGTTGAAAGGGAAGTTTGACCGGGCAGTGCTTAGACCAGCCTTGCTATATGGATCAGAGTGTTGGGCATTGAGGAAAAGCTGGGTCAATAGAATGAAAGTAGCCGAGATGGGATGTAAGTGTGGAGAGCTGATAGAATCAGGAATGAGTATACTGTATTTATTCCAATAAAGGCCGCCCTCTAATAAGCGCCACATCGTTAGTGTGAAATAAACAACAGACGCTGCCCTCTAATAATCGCTGCTGCCCTTGCAGTGCTTATGTCGCTTGCCGCTTGCAGCACTTATGGCGCTTGCCGCTTATTGAAGGATTCTCATCCCAATTACTGCATTAGTTTTTATCATTATCGTCTATAAAATCATCATCATTATACTCTTATCCCACCTGCAGCATGGTCAGGTATGCTGGTTCTAGCCTGCCATTCCCCCTTGTCCACCCCACACACTGCTATATCCTAATGGACAATCTGTTCCCACGATTGCTTCATTCTCCCCTGCCCTGGGTTCCTGAATTCCTGAAATGGGCCCAATGAGCTCTTCCTCCCCTTTTCTCATTGTGTGTTAATATTTTTATTATTTGTCCATTTTTGGTAATGTCCACCACGCCAGGCTCCCTCAGATATACTCATTCGTAATTCTATCAGCTCTTGACACTCTATTCATATAATGCAGCATTCACACCTCAGCTACTTGCATTCCATTGATGTGACTCTTCCTCACTACCCAACACTCTGATCCATACAAAATAGCTGGTCTAACCATCACCCAGTAAAACTTCCCTTTCAACTACGTTGGGACCCTCCTATCACACAGGACACTGGTTGCCCATCTCCACTTCAACCATCCACCATTGATTCTATGGGTCACATCAGAGTCTATTTCCCTATTGCTAAGGAACGTTGATCCTAAGTACTCAGAACTCTTTCACCTTCTTCATTAGTTCGCCCCTAGAAAATATGGCGCTGTTATTTTGCCATCCAGCATTATCATCTATGAGGGATCACAAAATTAATAAGCGCCGCTTTCTATTAAAACGCCGCCCTTTAGTAAGCGCCACACCAAAAACGCCACGAAATAAATAAACGGCGCGGCGCTTATTGGAATAAATACGGTATTACAGGTAGCCTGGGGGGGGTAGACATCGCGGAAAAAATGAGCCAGAGTAGGTTTAGGTGGTATGGACACGTAATGCGAAGAGGGGAGTAGGAGCTCGTTAGGTGCTTTTCAGGAATGCAGGTGGTTGGCTGCACCTGGGGCAGGGGTGGACGGGGACCTGGTGGGGGAGAAGGTGTTGACTCAGGGCGTCTCACTCACCCCATCGGGCGAGTCAACCCATGTCGGTCCTTCATCGAACCTAGAGCCACTGACACTACCTAGGCGGGTAATACACAGTACACATTAGTGTTTCTTTAAGCTGAAACAAAATTAAGGGACTTCGGGATTCTGTCCAGAATTTTTTTCCATTTGTTCCGAGAGAGAGAGAGAGAGAGAGAGAGAGGGAGGGAGAGAGAGGGAGAGTCAGACAGTAAAGGGGACCGGACAGAAAGACAGAACGAGAGAGACAGACAAGCAGAACGAGAGACAAACAGAACAAGAGAGCAAGACAGAACGAGAGAGACCGAGATGGATGATATGAGCCGTTACGATGAGCCTATATTCAGATTCTGTGTCTACAGTAAAACACATTTATAACGTTCATGGCTATAGTGTCTGTTCGGGCTGATCCCGGCACAGCCTATGGCGTTTTAATGGTAGAGTGTCACGGATATAGCGTTTGCTTTCACGGCTATAACGTTTGCAAGGCCCTTGTGGGCAGCCAAGTTTTTCATATCTTATCATGGATATGAAAAACCTCCAACCCGTATGTGCACATGTCCTGATTAGGAATGTTACCTATGTGCAGAATGTACAACATAAGCTGCGCATTACATACATTGTACATGAACAGACCACTCAATCTTACCAATGTGTGGATTTAGTAGTAATGATATAAGCGACCTAGAATTGAGGTGGTAAGACAATTTACAATGAACCTGTGTAGAGGTCAGCCAAGATAGCAAGAGGAAATGTGTGCCTCAACATCCAGAGAGAGTGGCAAATTGCATTGGATACATCAGTTCTTGTCTGATCACTGAAGTTAAGCAACGCAACCCCAGTTAGTACTGACATGGGTGGCCACTTGGGAAAACTGGGTACTGCTGTTATCCAAAAATCGTTGCATTAGTGTAGTATCTGTGCAGTCTCTACATAAGAACTACACTATGGAAGGGGCTCTAATGACCTAGTAGTTGAAGGGCCCTAAAACACCAGTAAACAAACAGCATCCAGAGGTGGAAGCAGCCATCCACCATGAGGCAATCATCAATTCTTGATTACTGTACACATAGGGAAATCATTTACAGTATGTACCCGAACATGACGTTTTACCACTACATGGTATTATGAATGGAAAACCACAAAAAGGCATATCATGGCTATAGCATTTTCACGGTTATAACCTTTGTTCCCTTTGGTTCCCAACAAAACGTTATAACCATGTTTTACTGTATATGGAAGCCCTTGGGCCTGTATTTGAGGACATAATAATGCATATTTCTCTTAACGTTCCTCTACGCAAATTGCCATGCAGTAAGGATCGATTCGATACATTCGCCTCATTAATATATATTGGAGTAATCATTACAATTTAAAATTTTTATTGCTGTGATATGTAATTCTTAAAATACAAATGACCTTTCAGTCATCAAATATTATTTCAAAAGCAACGTGTTTTCATTCAGAACCCCATGGACTTCTTGGGGGACAACGTGAAAACATTAAAATCCAAATACGGGCTTCTTAACGAAAAGCCTGAGGGGGAGGACTCGCCAAGAGAGCAGGACGTGTGAAAAAGCATTTGCTCAGTCGGCAAGTTGCCTCAATTATCCTATGCTTTCACTGCATCAGCAGTCTGCTGAGAAAGAGCCCTTAAATGATGTTGGGTGGGGAGAAATCTACTTTGGAGATTTTCTGTTGACCTGAATGTCTATTTTTGTCAACATGGCAGTAAATTAAGAGCTCTCTCTCGGCAGCATATGAATACTTGATGAACAGTTTTTTTCTTTCGCTTCGATTCCGTTATTAAGTTTGAATTAGATGCGCCGTTTCTACAGTGATGAGATTTAATTTACTCATGATTGAATTGATACACGTAGGAGTACTCAGTGTCTCTTGAAGTAAATGTCAGTTACCAAACGACCTGTTACGAGATGTGGACGAAGATTTTATTTTCTATTAGTCATTTGAAACACAATCAAAAACAAAAAAGAACAGAAATTTCTATAGGCGGAAAGGTTAGGGAGTAGGCTGGGAGGAACGAGATGATAGTCCGTGGCACAGGAAGGAGTAACTTAGCAAAGAAATAATTCATTGTGTGTACAGAATCCGCAAACTTCAAGTAGGCTGCCAACTGTTAAAAACAAATAAATATAGAAAAATTTTGCTTTTATTTCTTTAATGATATCCGTTTCTCCAAGGCGAAGTGCAAAGGTGACGAAGGGGTGTGCAATAAGCACTGTAACCATGGAGGTGTTTTTTACAGGTTAGCAACAGGTAAAGGCCTTCCGACCACCCCTGGAAAAAATAACATCAGTTTCTATCTGCTGCCTTAGGATAGGTAGAAACACTTGCCTCTGTGGCGCAGAAGTAACGTACTCGGTTTACTGCGTCAGTGATTCCAGGTTCTCAATCTTTTTGAAATCGGGAAACACCAAACTGAGGCATTTTTTGGCACGGAACGACATAATGACATATAACGACATGATTACTTTTTTTGTGTCATTGGTGTTTTAGGGCCCTTCAACTACCAGGTCATTATAGCCTCGTCCACTGCGTACTTCTAATGCAGAGACTGCACAGACACCACGATATTTTTTTGGGTATTATCAATACCAAGTTTTCCCAAGCGGCCACCCATGTTAGTACAAGCTGGGGTTGCGTTGCTTAGCTTCAGTGATCAGATGAGAACTGGTGTGTCCAACGCAATAAGCCGCTCCTTTTACTGATTACAGTCCCATACAAAATTTATTTTAAATTGTGTCGATTTCTTAAAACACTTTCTAATTATGTATTAATTTTTTGAAGCACACGTGAAGTGGTTTCGCGGAGCACCAGTGTTCCGCGGAGCACGGATTGAGAACCATAGACATACTGGATCGAGGTGGATAGCTTTCAGGCGAGAGATACAGGCTCCACTGCACTTTCGGTCGGATGGGAAGTAAACCGAGTGGCGACATTTCGTTGGATACACCAGTTCTCCTCTGATCACTGAAGTTAAGCAACGCAACCCCAGATACTATTAGCATGTGTGACCCATTGAAAATACTTTGGTACTGCTAGTCCCCTAAAACTCGGTAGCGACTTATACCGTTGGACACACCTGTTGTCGTCTGATCACTGTAGTTAAGCAACGCAACCCCAGCTAGTACTGACATGGGTGGCCGCTTGGGAAAACTGGGTACTGCTAATACCCAAAAATCGTCGCATTAGTGTAGTGTCTGTGCAGTCTCTGCATTAGAACTACACAGTGGACGGGGCTTTAATGACCTTGTAGTTGAAGGGCCCTCAAACACTAACGTAAGGGAACCCCTAAAAGTCGTCGCAACAGCGCATTGTCTGTGCAGGCTCTGCATTACATCTATGCAGTGGGCGGGGCTCTAATAACCATTGTAGTTGAAGGGCCCTAAAACACCAACGAAACGAAAAAAAAGGGAAGTTAACCGAGTCCCGGATGATGTTTAGGATTGACTTGCAAGTAAAACGACCCTTTCTTGGTGTAGAGTTAGTTTTGTTGGTGTTTTAGGGCTCTTAAACTACAATGGTCATGTCCACCGCGTAGTTCTATCGCAGAGTTTGAACAGACACTACGCTGTTACGACGGTTTTGGGCATTAGCAGTACTCCCAATCGGTCACCCATGCTAGTACTAGCTGGGGTTACGTCCCTTAACTTCCGTGAGCAGATAGCTGGTGTGTCCAAAGGAATACAGCTACTGCGCTTCACTACCTGTCCGATGGAAAGCACTCTCTGGGCCTCTCACCCGGAAGCCGTCAACCGACCTTGAACCAGTATCGAACATGGAACCACTGACGCGGTAGTCGAGCACTCTGTGCTCCACCAAGACGGATTGTCATGTGTTTATCATCGTCTATTATTAAGGTTCCTTTTTTGTAACAGCATTATGCGGCAAAATTTCTGAAATCCCGCTAGAATGTCAAAGCGGTAACCATGGCATCCATTTTGTTTGGAGTAATTCACTTTCACAAAATTGGAATTGCCTCTTGACATGTTGTCTGTTCACCATTGGTAGCTTATTTGCTCTCACTGCTGTGGCTTGATAGCTTCAAAATCAGTAATAGGCTAGAGTCACAGCTGGTAACAATTTACATCAAGTGATTATTGTTTGTTTGTTGGTTTTTAACCCTTGTGTTACTACCCAAAATTTTCCACGCAAGTTACTACCCGGGTACATGTGTACCCCATTGCAAAATGGCATTATTCTGACCCTGAAGATGCATTAGTGGCGACATCTATTGATTTATTTATTGAAGAGGGGGTGGGGAGCAGCCAGCAGCAATATCAGGATGACCTACAGGTACCCTCAGGCAGACTGCCCTCAGGGGTACCTTTTCATTTGTGAAGGCCGCATTGGAATTTGGCAAAAGTCTAATGCGCATAGTGCCGTCTAATGCACATATCGTATGTATTCACAAAATATTAAAAAATACAGTGAAACTTCCTAATTGAACCCCTCTCTAATAAGGGCACCTCCAAAATGCATCAGATTTCACACTTGCCTTCAATATTTTTATATGTTAATCTCTTAAATTGAGCCACCACTTAATTGAACCGTGGGCCAATCATTTATGAAAAATTTCTTGCGTGACAACTCTAGTTTGGGCCACAGAGCGTCACATTAAGAGTAAAGACCAAAAGTGAGTTTGTATCTGCAGTTTGTAGCGCAAATTGTAGTTACACTACATTCTCAAGACAATTCAAGTTTAAAAAAATAAGGAATTCCCCTGAAATGTAGCCTGTCAAAATTCGTCAGTAGTTTCTATGAGTATGACTCGTTTCTTTATGAATTGTGGACTTTAATCAGTGATTACTAATTCTGATTGAATACACTGCAAGCAGCCGGGATGGGCCAAATTGATAGTGGAGAGAATCACTCTCATTCCTAATTTCTAACCAATTGAATACTCCAAGGAACCTAAGCATAGCATCTATTCTGCCATATATTGCCTACCTGCTATATTATCACCCTCTTGCAAAAAGTTCCTCACAGTATCCTCACCAAGAGCATTTCATTGCCAAATGACCCTTGGAAAAACATTAGTAATACAAGTCTGTGTTGTGCCCTGATCTGCAAGGGATAATCTGCCATCTGAAGGACCCTTGTACTCTACTTTTAACAGTCTCTTAAAAAGCTTAATTCCGTTAGATACCCACCTCTGACGTAGTGAGTCCCACCCTAATTTTGTGATCATGTCTGAGACACTCAGTCTATGAGAGAAGCGATATAGCCCAAATTTTGCTGCCCTCCTTCGGAACATTTCAGTTTCCCAAGACAAGCCCTGCCTAAAGGGAAACCAAATTTTGATGCAGTAGCCTACTCCACAATTGGCCATACAAGTGAAAAAATAGGCTATTACATTTTAGTGCTGTGAATGCTACAACATGAGTAAGAAGCAGCATTCAGAATACGATGCTTTATTTGGAAGAATATTCAGATTGTTGATTATTGATGTTATTCTTGTTCCTCCAAATTGATATAAATTGAATGAAAACGTTCCTTTAAGGAGACATACAGAGAATACTGCAGGGGTGGATCCAGGGGCAGATCAAGGGGGAAGGACTTCAAAAAATCTGTGCCCAAATGTTTTCAAATACAGTCAGGTCTCTTTTTATGCGGGGGATACGTTCCTCAGAAAATCGCAGAAAAAGAATTCGCATAAAATGAGACTATAAGTCTATGGAAAAATTAGGGATACATTCCATAATTTTTAAAATTCGCATAACTCGAAATAACGGATTAAAATGAATGTACAACCACATAAGAAAAGTTTGTTAATGTTAAAGAAAATAAGTTTCTTAATAAATTTCTTTGGGAGGCTGAAAAAGATTTATATGAACCTTAAATATAATTGCATTTCAATTCAATTGTCTATCTGGTAAGGGTATACACCATCTGCAAACTGTTTGTAAATCAATTTCATCATCAGAAATAACTGTCTTTGCAATAGATCTCTTTGATATAGACAATACATTTTCACAAACATTTTTTTTTCTCACTCTCTGCAGACTTCATCATCACCCTACCCTTGTACATGACACTTAACAATCATACCATTATCATCATACCCTTATCCTGACTGTGGCAAGGTCTGGTCTGCAGTTCCACTGAACATTCTCTAAAATTAAAACTTATTTTGGAGTTCATATGAACATTTTTAACCATAATGATATAGAAGAACTGCTGGTGGATGATGTCTTAAATGACGATGATATTATTAAACTAACTTTAGGCTCAGGCTGGTGTCAAAGTGTCCCCGGACACATTGAGGGAATTTAACACGTACCTCAAAGTGTCCGCTTTCACGTCAAAGTTTCTCGGCCGTTTTCCATTACCCGGTTAAGTTATTTTGATAGAAATTTTGCGTTGATTCACGTTACACATGTGCTCTGCAGAAAAGTGAAAAATTCGGGCATCTGCATTCGGACCTAGATGGTGGGCACCTTCAGGTACTCAAAAATTGTCTCAAAGTGCTTTGCCGGACACTATTGACGTGTGACATCGGCATCCCCCCACAGACATCTCAGCAATATCCCTGCGTGTCCCAGACGCCTGACTGGAGTGTCCCCAATCAGAACATGTTTCGTGAACCTGCAGAGCCGACCCTGCCGCAAGTGGGATACGGGTCTGACGATGATGACGATGATGATGGTCAAAACAAAAGTCTGCAGAGAGTGAGAAAAAAATATGTTTATGAAAATGTATCGTCTATATCAGCGTTTCCGAACCTTTTTCTGCTTGCGGACCACTTGGTAGTTCATCACGCTAAATTGTACCACTTCATAAAAATGATTGTATTTCGCGAAATGTTGTTATTGTGTGTTATTTTCTAATTCTAATTGAATACACTGCAGGCAGTCCTGATAGGCGAAATTGTCAGTGGAGAGACCATTGATAATCCATTGAATTATAATTTATAACCCATTGAACCCCCAAGGAACCTGAAGCATAACATCTATTCTGCCAAATATTTCCTACCTGCTATAATGGCACCTTCCTGAAGAAACGTCCTCACATTATCCTCACTGAGAGAATTCCATTGCCAAATGACCCTTGGAAGAAATACGAGTCTGTTCGTGTTCCAACCTCCTTCAGTTTGAAGGGATGATCCTTTCTCCCCTGTAGTCTTCCAGGGATAAGCTGCCACCCGGGGTACACTCATATCCTAATTTCAGCAGTCTGTGAAAAAGTTTAATGCTGTCAGATACCTGCCTCTGATGTAGTGAGTCCCACCCTAATTCCGTTATCGTGTCTGAGACACTCAACCTTTCAGAGAAGCGATGCAGCACAATTCTTGCAGCCCTCCTTTGTATCATTTCAATTTCCAAAGATAACCCCCGCCTAAAGGGAAACCAAATTCGACTACAGTACTCCACTATTGACCGTACCAGTGAAAAATAGTCTAATTTTATTTGCATTATAAATTTTATAGGGTGACCATATTTTTCATAACTCAACATTGGACGCTCCACAAAAAATACCCCCCCTCCCCCCATTTATAAAAAGACGTGTTGCTTGTCCAAAAATTTTCCCTCAATTATTAATATTGTTAAGGATAGTGAAGGTAGGGTCCTGCTCTCCCCACCAGAGTTAAAGAGGAGGTCGGAAGAGTACTTTCAAACTCTCTTGAATGCTACATGGGGAGGTGATGTCCTGCTATCCATCCTGCATCGAAAGGGGTGATAGACTGTGTAGCAGAGGAGGAAGTAGCCAGGGCACTAAGGGAGATGAAAGGTCGTAAAGCTGTAGGCCCAGATGGCATCCCCATCCTAGTGTGGCATAGCCTAGGCAGCACAGGTACCAGGTGGCTAGGGAAACTCTTCAGTAGGATAGCTAGAGGAGACAGAATGCCACCTGAATGTCGGGAGAGTTGGATAGTATCACTCTACAAGGGGATGTCCAGGATTGTGGTAACTACAGAGATATAAAGCTAATGATCCACTCCATGAAGCTCTGGGAGAGAGTATTGGAATGTATTGGAAGTATTGGAATGCTATACGTATTGGAGTGTTGGGCAGTGAGGAAGACCCACGTCAACAGAATGCAAGTAGCTGAGATGCGAATGCTGCGGTACATGAGTTGTGTATTAAGAGCGGATAGAATTAGGAATAAGTATATTAAGGGTAGCCTGGGGGTGGTGGATATCGCCAAAAAGATGAGAGAAAATAAGTTGAGGTGGTATGGGCACGTAATGAGAAGAGGGGACGAGGAGCTCGTAAGGGTCACACCATGATTGCAGGTGAAAGGAAGCACCCGGGGCAGGGGAGACCGAAGCTGTTTCTCTGTTAAGGCATGGCCAGTTGAGGAGTACTGTAGTCCAATTTGGTTTCCCTTTAGGTAGGGTCATTGAAATGATCCAAAGAGGACAGCAAGAATTGTGCTACAGTACATCGCTTCTCTCATAGACTGAGTGTCTTAGACATGATCACAGAATTAGGGTGGGACTCATTACGTCAGAGGCGAGTATCTGACAGTATTAAGCTTTTTAATAGACTGTTAAAAAAAGGGCACGAGGTACCTCCACTTGGCAGCTTAACCCTTGCGGAGTATAGAGGGAGAAATGATTATCCATTCAAATTGAAGATTAGGGCATGCACAGACTCGTTTTACTGATATTTTATTCCATGGTCATTTGGCAATGGAATTCTCTCGATGGGGAAAGTATGATGAACATTCTGCAAGAAGTTGCCATTATTGCAGGTAGGCAATGTATGGCAGAATAGATGCTGTGCTTCTGGTTCCTCAGGGTTTTTAGTGGGTTAGAAATTAGGAATGAGAGTCATTCTCTCCTCTGCCATTTTCGACTATGAGGACTGCTTGCAGTGCATTCAATTAGCATTATGACCGTCATTTTATATAGTATATTACAGTGGATCAAAAAAGAACTGGCAAGAGGTGTTTTTTTGTAATAAACGTGAAAAATAGTTAATATAGAAAAAAAGTGAAATATACATTATGTTTACAATACTTTATTGCAACGTTGGTCAAAATTTGATCTATTTATGTCAAAAGAATTTTAAAATAAAAGAAAAAAACTGAAAATTGCAGGTCAAAAAAGTATTGGCAACGCTGAACTGTGTACATTTTGCAATGTATTAAATATATTTAAATTAATATTATTTAAATGTAAGGACTTTAGGCATGCTAAACAAGTATATTAGTTAGTGTTATTTCGATAGTGGATTAGATATGTTCAAAATGTCCAGCAAAACACGTGAACTGGCAGTGGCTGAGAGAAACAACATCGGTCAGTGTATGGGGTGGATGGGGACCTGGTGGGCGACAGACGGGAGTGGAGGGCTAGAACTCTCAGATAAGGGTATGATGATGATATTAATATTGTTAAGGAAATTGTCAATCAGTGACTATAATTATTAACAACTTTACTGTATAATATTATTAAAATAATTTTTATGAATTATAGGAAAAAGCGTTTCTATGATCATATATCATCATCACACCCTTATGCTGCCTATGGCAGGGTCGGGTCTGCGGATTCTAATCCTCCATTCCCGTCTATCCCCAACCTGCTCCCACGTCCGCTTGGGTCTCCCTCTACTCCTGATGCTACCCACCACCTGCTGCTTCATAATGTACCGCATGAGCTCCTCCTCCCCCTTTGCATCACATGCCAATACCACCTCTACCTATATTCTCTCATCTTTTCCGCAATTTATCTCACCCCCAAGCTGCCTCTAACATACTCGTTGTGGACTCCGTCAGCACGCGACACTTCACTCATGTAACGTAGCATTCGCATCTCGGCCCCTAGCATTCTCCTCTCATGGTTTTTCCTCACTGCCCAACACTCTGATCCATACAGCATAGTGGTCCTAACTACAGTTTTGTAAACCTTACCTTTCAACTTTATTGGGACTCTGCGGTCACATAGCACACCACTTTAGCCATCCTGCATTGATTGTTTGGGTTACGTCGGAGTCGATCTCCCCGTCGATCTGAATCACTGATCCTAGATATGTAAACTCTTTTACTGCTGGTAGCACCTCATTTCCACAACGAACTACACCCCATTGGTCCTTGTCGCTCCAACTGAAAGCTAAGTACTCTGTTTTCTTCATGTTCACCTTCAGGCTCCCCCTTTGCCACTGCTGTTGTAATGTCCTTTAAGCCCTATTGAACCTCCTCTAACCTTCCTACATTGTTAGCAGATAAAAAAACGTTTCTATGGTATTTTCATGATTTATTTTTTTTATGTCCGCCATTATTGATTATTTTTCGCGTACCACAGGTTGGGAACCGCTGTAGAGTCTATATCAAAGAGATCTATTGCAATCTTCCCTATGGTTTAGACACTTGCATAGCTATTGAAAAAAATCAAAATAATTATATTGAGAAGAAGAAGTCTACAAGAGGTTAAAATTGAAAATTAAGCATTAAAATATGTGTTTTAAATGCATGTATTTCTTACAAAAATTTAAAATAAATTAATATTTTCATGCTGTCTATTCACTCAAACCAATATTTGCATGTGCATTTAAAATCTATTTTATATTTTGTTAATAAATATTTCATTGCTTTGTAAGGGCAAGCGTCAGCATTCATCATTATTTTCAGTAGGTCTTAGCACTACTTAGGATGACGTCACGAATCAGTGAGAAGGCCTTCTGTTTAGGAGGTCTTGCCTCCCCCTGGCGTTGGTGGAATGTCCCAACGAACAGTAGAATGACGATTAATAGCATGAGAGTTGCAGCTTTGGTCAGCAACAGTGAGAAAATACTGTACAATATATCTCCCATGCGTCCACTCAGAGGGACGAGATGGGTACCCGACCCTGCCATAGGCGGGAAGACGGTTAGAAGTTACTTAACCTAGCCTATGCATATATCAAGTGGGTAACTAGTATACTAAATACTACATTATAGCTTTCTTAGCCAGTAGTCAGAACTGTAATATTCATGCCCATTGAGAGTGGCGAGTTGCACTGGACACACCAGTTCTCGTCTGATCACTGAAGTTAAGCAACACAAGCCCAGTTAGTACTGACATAGGTGGGTGCTCAGGAAAGCTGGGTACTGCTAATACCCAATAATCGTCGCATTAGTGTAGTCTATGCATTAGAACTATGCAATGGACGGGTCTCTAATGACCTTGTAGTTGATGGGACCCATAAACACAAACAACAACAACATGCCCATTGTTCTGGCCAGTCCCTCCTAGGAAGGCAGAACCGATTGAAATACTTGGCTGACGTCACTTATGTATATATATTCGCAATGGTGGCACATTTCAATAATTCACAGCACAGAAGTTGAGAATCGCTGGTCTAATATATCGCCCATGTGTAGGTCATAGGGCCTACTACCCTTGGGTACGAGAGGGCCCAGTATGCCTTCTATAGGATGGAAAGTAAACTCCTGAGCCGATGTGATGTGCACACTGAGCCGATGTGATGTGCACACTTTCCACATGTAGGAGCTCACACTGTGAGAGGAGTAAAGTACCCCAACTATAAAAAGGTCTATCATAAATGTGCAAAGTGGTTGTTGCAGTATTTGGTCGGCAATCAGCTGCTGAAAACTGTCGTCCAAAAGAACACCCACCTATCCTGGCGTGGGACGTAAATGAACACCCTACCCTGTCATAGAGACTTTGGAGTGACAAATGGTCATATGTGTAGGATGAATTGGATAGTGCTTCCTCTACGTTCACCAAACCCCTTTCCTACCAATGTCAAGGTAAAGAACCCTTTTGCTGCATTGGAACTGCAGTGAGCACACCGCATTTAGCAGTCGCATTGGGTTAGACAGGCCGGTTCTAGCTTGATGACCGAAGTTAAGCAATGCAAGCCCAGAAGTACTAGAATGGGTGACCACTTGGGAACACTGGGTACTGCTGATACCCATTCTGTATAGACTCTACATTAGTATCCATTCTAAACCCTAGTGGCCAACGTCATTATGGACCCTAAATCAGTGGTCGACAAACTGCAGCTCTTTCACCCCTTGAATGCAGTTCTTCCACAAATGACTGTTGGCATGCAGGCATGCACAGAACTGTGGTTCGGGTGACAAGACGTGGCACAAGGCTCTTCTTTCACTGCCGCAATTTAACTGCAACCCAACTCAACTGAAATGCAATTCACCTAAAATTAATTGCAATGTTACTTTCGTCCACATATGAAACTTTTTGGCAATAGTTGCACTTAAAGTGGTGGACAAATGTTTAGCACCAACAGGAATGTTACAAAAATCGACTTTTCTTTAAAATGGTTGGTTTGCAAAGATGCAAAAAATATATAACATGTGTGTATTATGTGTATAACAAACTGGAAAATACAATTGAATAAAGTTGCATGATTAAGAATATTTCATAATGTTATGATAAATTTGTCCTGGACAAATGTTTAGCACCAGTCATAAACTGTACTTTTGGGGACAAAAACAGATGAAATAACTCTTGGATCTTAGTTATGTATATATTGTAATGTATGTGTTACACAGTCAAGCAGTTTAAAGTGGATATATGTAAAAATTTGAGTGAAGAAACGCAAAAACTGATAATTCAATTAAAAAATGACAGTTTGAACTTCAGCAATATATCAAAAATTGTAGTGTAGCAAAATGTTGCTACACTGTCCAACGTTATAATGAATTAAAGTGTTATAATGCTCGTCCTAGGATAACCAACCCACATGAGGATCACGCCATTCACAGTCTGATGGAAAATGACTGGATGTTGACATCAAAATCAACTCCAGAGTAAAAATACAGTGGTGGTCAGATAAATAAGACCCATTTGATCATGTTTCATCATCACTAATAAACTTTGGATACACTAAAGAATGTTGTATAAAATAAAAATAGTTAAATGTCTCACACATCAAAGTTTATAAGAGTAATATAAATGCAGCTGTACAAGGTTCACAATTCATAATAAACCGTCAGTGTTAGAATTAGGGATGCAAATTGTGTATCAAAAAAGATATGCAATTTAAAAATCTCAATTATTATAAGTTTTATCTTAATCTTGTTAATTATTATAGTGTAAACCATGGGTAAAAACAAACATTGTACTCCAGACCACAGGCAGATCATTTTGAATTTAAAAAAGCAAAAATTTTCCATATCACAAATTAGCAAAACACTAAAACGCTCAAAATGCATGGTTTATAATCCCTTACACCACATTAAAAAGGAAAACACAACAGCAAATAAAATAAGGAAGAGCAGACCTTGATCTACTACTTTTAAAGAAGGCAGGATTATGGCCAAGTTGAGTAAAGATAGTCATTTTTGACCTCTTAAACAAATTAAACAGCAAATGAGTACTGTGAATGTGTCAGCAAGAACTGTAAGAAGGCATTTAAACAAGTTTTCTTTACGTTGCTGTATTGCAAGAAAGAAACCACTGAAACAGCAAGAAATAGAAAACAATATAGATACCATACTAGATAGCTACCACAAGATAGGTACCACTGTTGTTTTATGGTTATAAAACAACAGTGGTTAATTGCTGTTTTTTGGTTCCAGAATTGCTGAAATCCATTACTTTTTTTAAAGATGTCTTCATATCTCACAGAATATGATATATTCTTCCTTAACAGAATTCAGCAGTAATTAATTCTATCTCAATTTGCTTTTGCAGGTGTTGTGACTTTAATTAAAGATTACGAAGTGTGTAAAGAAGGCGAAGTGTTGAATCCCGAACAAGCTCGAATATTGGTAAATGGAACATATTTTTACAAAGCTTTAGACATGTCAGCTATTTTGGAAACTATGTGTGTAAATTTGAATAATGTGAAAAATGACTATTTTTAAGGATGTATTATACATTATGAAAGTTAATCTTTTGGATTAACTTTCTTGTACTTTCCTTTCCATTAACTAATCCTGTGATTTTTTTCACAATTTTTGGATTTTCTGTAAAAAGTTCCAGAACTTTGTTATTGCATCTAATGTAGGTTGTGTAGTTCTAATTGAATACACTGCAAGCAACTGTGATAGGCCAAAGTGGCAGTGGAGAGAATATCTGTCATTCCTAAAAATTCACTTATTCTAAAACCTGAAGGAACCTGAAGCATAGCATCTATTCTGCCATACAATGCCTGCCCACTATAATGGCACCTTCTACCAGAAAGTTCCTCACCTTATCCTCATCAAGAGAATTCCATTGCTGAATGGCTCTTGGAAAAAAAGGACCAGTAATATGAGTCTGTTCGGGCCCTGATCTCCTTCAGTTTGAACAGATGATCATTTCTTCCCCTATATTTTGCAAAGGATAACCTGCTATCTAGCAGACCCTCATAACCTATTTTCAACAGTGCTAAGCAGTCTAATGCTATCAGGTGCTCACCTCTGACAGAGTGAGTCCCACCCTAGTTGTATAATGCCCCCAATTGTATAAAAGCAGCGTGGGAGCAGCGAGTTACGTTGGACACACCAGTTCTCGTCTGATCACTGAAGTTAAGCACTGAAGTTAAGCCCAGTTAGTACTGACATTGGTAGTCGCTAGGGAAAGCTTGGTACTGCTAATACCCAATAATTGTCGCATTGGTGTAGTGTCTGTGCAGTATATGCATTAGAACTATGCAGTGGACGGGTCTCTAATGACCTTGTAGTTGACGGGACCTTAAACACCAACAACAACAAAAACCGCAGCGCGATTGAGTTATTCGTAAGTGAATTTCACCCTGCACAGGTGCACATGTCGTTATAGGAATGTTTCAGGAGCAGCAAATTCCGTTGGACATACCAGTTTTCGTCCGATCACTGAAGTTAAGCAATACACCTCCAGCTAGTACTGATATGGGTGGTCACTTGAAAAATCTGGGTGCTGCTAATATCTATGCAGTCTCTCCATTACAACTACACAGCAGAGGGAGCTCCAATGGCCTTGTTGTTGTTTGTTGTTGTTTCTGTTTTAGGGCCCATCGACTACAAAGGTCATTAGGGCCCAGAAAGACAATCACCATGGTGGGAGGTGTAAAAGGCCAACCCACCATGATGATAATAAATAAGGGCAAAAGCCCACTAAGAGTAAAAATAGTAAAAGGCAAAAGCCACAAAAATAACCAGGAATAAAAAAGGCAAAATCCAACACAGATAAAGCTAAACAGGCAAAAGCCTAAAGAGACACAAATAAAGGCAAGAGCCAAAACAGATACAGTAAAAAATGGCAAAGGCATAGACAAACACTAACATAGAACTGACACAAAAAAGGAAAAGGCAAAAGCCAAAAGGAAGAGTAAAAGGAAAGGATGCTAATAAGAAAGCCAGCCTCTTTCACAAAAACAAGCGAGTTCTCCACCCCCTCGGGGTTGTCCCCAAGGGATGTGGAGAGCTCTGGACTGACTCCCAGTCGACATCTAAGTTCACAGTATCTCTCACAGTGGCTAAATATGTGTGCCACTGTGAGAGGCTCCCAACAGGAGTCACACCACGGTTCATCCTCACCCCGTAGTATGTAGGAGTGGGTGAGGAACGTGTGAACGATGCCCAGCTGAGCAGCTGAGCTCCCTCTGCGACTGGCGGCACGAGGACACCCAGTGCACTGGTGTGTCCTTCAGTGTGCGGAGTTTGTTGGTGGTCTCCAAAAACCACTGGGACCACCATTGACCATGGACGGCACGCCGCACCATCGGGAGAGCGTCAGAGGAGGGGACCGTAGTGTCAGGTACATCTGGCAGGTGGGCCACCTGCCAGGCATGGGCATCTGCCAGGCATGGGCATCTGCCCTCTCATTGCCCATGATGCCAACATGCCCCGGGACCCACATAAACAACACTGTCTTGCCCTGCTTGCGAATTGTGAGCAGTGAACTATGCACACCCTGAACGATGGCATGTCTGCTATAGAGGGCATGCAACAGCTGGAGGGAGGATAGGGAGTCAGTCGCAACCACAAAGTGTTGGTGATTCAAACGTTGGATGAGTTCCAGTGCCCTGTGCAGAGTGGTGAGCTCTGCAGTAAGACATTGGTGACGCTGGGAAGGCGGCCCGCCCCCCTATGAGATGACCAGTTGTAAAGACTGACCAACCCACAGAGGTACCATCCTTCGACCCATCCGTGTAAACAAAAACATGGCCAACAGCACCGACCTATCAGTGCTGGCTTTCGGGAGGGCTGTGAGTGTCAAATTAAAACTTGGCTCTGGTATTGTCCAGGGTGGCACAGAGGCCGGCAGTACAGGCTGCACCCTAGGTAGAGTCACGCCCAGGCCATTGAGACCATCCATCCACCGCTTGCCAAATGGAAAGAGAGTACCCCTGAAAAGAGAGTAACCCCTGGCCGGTGATCAAATGGTCATCGCAGGGTGTGACTAAAAACGACTGGGTCTGTAGGGTGCTGTGGCTGACCTTTCAGCCACAAAATATATGCAGCTGCTAAGCACTCATGCCATACAGTCAGTGGTGGCTCACCGGATTCAGCATAAAGGCTGAGCATGGGACTTGTGCTGAAATCCCCAATGGACAACCGGATGCCAGCATGATGAACACTGTCCAGCATCCGGAGAGTAGATGGAGTGGCCAGCCCATAAACACTACAGCCATAGTCGAGTCGTGATCGAACAAGTGATCGGTATAATCGAAGCATCACCATTAGATCTGCCCCAAAACCAGTTCCCTGCAGGCACCACAGAATATTAAGGGAGCGAAGGCACTTAGCCTTCAGCTCCTTCAAATGTGGGACCCACATCAGACGGCTGTCAAAAAGGAGACCAAGAAACCGGGCTTCCGCTACAACTGGGAGGAGGCGGCCATTCAGGGTAAGCTGAGGCTCAGGGTGAAGCCCTCACGACAGAAGTGTATTACTGTTGTTTTCTCAGGGGAGAATTTATAGCCACGTGAGGTGGCAAACTCATTGGCACTATTGAGTTCCAGTTGCAGCTGACGCTCAATGCCATGCATTGTGGCACCCCGGTACCAGATGGAAAAGTCTTCCACAAATAGGGACGGTTGTACCGGGGGGTGAATGGAGGAGGGAAAACCGTTCACCGCAACAGCAAAGAGCGTCACACTGAGGATTATCCCCTGTGGGTCACCATTCTCTTGCCGAAAGGCAGATGAGTAGGTGTTACCCACACGCACTCTGAAGGTCTGGTTGGACAAAAAGCTATGGAGGAAGAGGGGCAAATTACTGCTGAGCCCCCACTGGTGCAAGGTCTCAAATATAACATGGCGCCATGTAGTATCAAATGCCTTCTCCGCATCAAAGAAGACAGCCACTAAGTGCTGCCTGTGGAGAAAGGCCTCACGCACTGCTGTCTCCAGGGAGATCAAATGATCCATGGGAGACCTCCCGGCACTGAAGCCACATTGGGCATTGGCGAGAAAGTTGTGCCGTTCCAGATACTACACCAGGCGCCAGTTAACCATGCATTCCATGGTTTTACACAGACAGCTCGTCAAAGATATGGACCCTTAATTCGTGGGTAGGCTACTATCCTTTCCAGGTTTTGGGAGGGGAATGATGATAGCCTCCCACCAGCCTACAGGGATGTCGTGCTGCTGCCAAATATAATTAAAAACCTCAAGGAGGTAGGAAAGACCATTCTGAGGTAGATGCTGTAGCAATTGGTAATGGATGTTATCAGGACCGGGGGCAGTATGCCGGGCCCGTGCTAGAGCTGCCCACCGCTCCCAAGGGGTAAATGGGTCGTTATACCCCTCAGCAACACCACCACAGAAGTTAATTGAAAGGCGTTCTGCAGCTTCTTTCTGTTTGATGAAAGCTGCAGTGTAGTGCTGGGAACTGGAGATGGCTGCAAATGTCCTTGCCAGCTCCTCAGGCACCTCACAAGGCAGAAGTAGATGTCTCCCTTGCACAAGGAGACCAGAATAACAGGATTGTAAGTACCTTCCCTGGATTTTTCTCAGCTTTGCCCAGACATTCTTGGATGGCATGTGGTGGGTAAGCGAAGAGACATACTCACTCCATGAGGAGCATTTGGCCTCCTTGATTACCCACCGTGCATATGCCCGCTCTGAGGTAGTTGACACGATTGGCATCAGTTGGATGAGACTGGAAGAGGCGAAGGGAGCCCCTGCGGCCCTGAATCCCACTCAGACAGTCCTCCGTCCACCATGGCACCCATGCTTGTGGAGGGTTACACGAGCTCTGGGGAACAGATGCCAGTGACGCCCTGACCACCACCTCTGTGAAGTGGCTCATTAGATCATTGACCCGATCAAAATCATGCAGTGGGCGAAAGTGGATTTGCCGAGCAAACTCCTCCCAGTCTGCCCAACGCAAACACCACCATGGTGGTTGTTGGGGCAATGGTGCAATGTCCACTGCTAATCCTGATGGGGAAGTGGTCACTTCCACAAGGGTCAGAGAGAACCTCCCATTGCAGACCTGGCGCCAACCCAGGAGAGCAGATGGAGAGGTCGATACAGGAATGACCACTAGTGGTAGTCATCACCCATTGTGTGACACCCATTGTTCCACAAGGGGCCCGCGGGGGTTGCGACTGCCCGAGCCCCATTGGGGGTTATGGGCATTAAAATCTCCCATAATCAGAAAGGGTCTGGGAAGCTGGGCTGTGAGGAAGTCAAGGTCCTGCCCATGGGATATCAATCCCAGGAGGCAGGTAGAGGGAACATAGAGTGGTGGGCACATTCAGTTGCAGTGAAACTGCCAAGGCTTGGAGAGGCGTCTGCAAAGTCACTGTGATGTGCATGCATCCATTCCAGATAAGGATAGCTACCCCTCCCACAGGGTGGCTTCCCTGCTGCCGGGTGTCTGCATACATGTTGTAGCCCCATAACGAAAGTGGGGTATCACTACGGCAGAGGATCTCCTGGAGGGAGATGCAGATGGGGTTTTGCCGTGTGATCAGCATTGTGATCTCATCCCTCTTGTGGGAAAAATTTCGAAAGTTCTGTTGAAGGAGATTCACCATCAGGTGGGCTTTGGAGGTTTATTTCTATTCCTCCCTTTTTTCCGTCCCACAGCAGAAAAGGGAGGGGTGCCTATAATTGGGTCTTCCTCCTCCATCTCAAAGGAGGAATCCCCATTATGCCGAGTTGGGGCATGCTGCCACTCAGTGCTTTCTGCTGTTCGCCGAAGAGCCTGGGGGGACTAACCAAAGGCATGCACCCCACTGCAGGGGCAGGGGTGTCCCTTGTTTCTTCCCCCTCTCTCACCCACCACCACCACTATGGAGGGGGCCAGCTGGGCTGAGCCAGGAAGGGGGCTGCTGAAAGGAGATGCCTCTGTTTGATGAGAGGCATCTGTGGCCTCCAAGGAGGCTGGGCCAGGGGCAGTGTGGAACCACAAGAAACCTCTGACATGGGATCGGGATCTGTCTGGCAGGCGATGCTAGCCCACACCGGTATCCCATGGACCCTGTGGGCCTGAGTGGGCAAAATACGGATGAGTGGGGGGAGTTGTGGAAGTATGCCCGTCTGGGTGCAGACAGATGACACAGCAGCCACCTTTGCAGCACCTGCATAGGACAAGCCACGACTTCACGTCCCTGGCAAGACTAGCAGCTGCCGGGCATCTTGAAAACTGATACCCTTCTTGACACGCAATTCCTGGATGACACGTTCCTGCAACCAGGTGGGGCAATCTCGAGAGGAGGCGAGGTGGTTTCCCTTGCAGTTGGTGCAATAAGGTGCAGTCTTACAAGGTTCGGGGGAATGGTCTCCCTGCCCACAACGGCCACACATGGCCCTGGCAGAACAGGAATCCTGGCCATGACGATACCTTTGACACTTGAAGCAGCGAAGGGGGCTCGGGATGAAAGGTCGTACTGGCAAGCGGAGGTAGCTGGCCCTGATGTATTCTGGCAACTTGGGCCTACCAAAGGTCAGCACCAAGGTGTCAGAGGGTTGGGATTCTCCATCCCTTCGAACTAAGGTGCGGTGGACAGCCACCACACCCTGGTCCTTGAGCACCTCCACTATGTTCTCCTCTGATTCCCCACGTTGGTCGGGGCACCGCACAACACCTTTACTGGTGTTAAGGGTGCGATGGGGTTCGACCACAGAGTTTTTTCATTTTAAGCAATGCCTCAATCTGGTGAGGGGCAGATTCCTCCACCAACAAGATGCCATTGCGAAGTTTCTTGACCGAAGTCACGACACCAGCAACGCCCTTAATGGCTTTGGCAATAAGGAAGGGCGACGCCTTCCCCAAAGCTGCACCATTCTCCCCAGATATGGAAAGAAACCGGATAGGATAGGAAGATGGGGTGGAAGGGGATTTAACTGCACCTAAGGCTTCCTTAGATGCAGGGACATGCTTCACATTGGCAGTGGAGCCCTGCATCTTAGGACTGAGCGGTCGTTGCCTCTTGTTAAGGGCAGGTGCCGATGCAGTAGGAGGCACAGAATCGTTCCGGGTTCCAGATGGCTTACTGGGGGAACGTGGCCTCTTGTTTGGAGCACTCATCGTCTCCACAGGCTTAGCGGCAGTCGGCCCACTAAGTTGGGTGGAAGCGAGGCCGTTGTCTTCAGGCTCAACACAAGAACAAGTCCCAGAAAGAAAAGAAGAAGACAAAGGGATGGGGTTATTTGATGAAGCCCCCAGCCTGTGTTTTAAAGTTGCATAATTTGATTAAATTATGAAATTCGCTGCCCACAGGCCTCACCCACCATGGAGCCCATCATTGGACGCCCATTCAGGTTGCCAAGGGTGCTTGGACAGGATACCATAAGGGTGGCATAATCCCCGAGTATCAGACCAAAGGCATCGGGGTTGACTGCCGGTCCACTCACAGTAATCCTGGCGGGCATATAAATATGCGTCCCCCGCCGCCTGACCACTTGTCAGGTGACCAAGGGTGCACATACTATGCCCCTGGCCCTTGACCATGACCGGGTTTCTGCCTTGGCCTCCCGTTTTCCCTGGAAGCTGTGGCCAAAGTGAAGTATTGGAGACTATAGGCCGCAACCTACGCCCTCGATGGCTATGGGCCAAGTCACAAGTGTGAAATGGCCCAGAGACATCGCAGGGCATATACCTCCTCAATCACCAGGATCCACTTTTCCCAGGGGTATGGGTCTCCACACACGATCAATGTGGGTAGGCGTTTTTTTCTGGTCACCTCTGTGAGGAGCCTACACCGACAGCAAACATGTCAAACCACAACTGTCACTCCAGGTGAAGACAAGACAGTGTTGTGAATCCACGATGGTGGTTTCGTCCAGTCTACATCTCCAGAACGTCATGTGCCTATTGTACCCCGGACACATGGGGGATTTGGTCCGCGGGAGCTATTTTATTTCACGTGCTGTGGGAGTTCTCCTATCCGCCACCCGGGGATGCGCCAACATAGCAGTTTACCCTGCCCTTGGTCCAATGGCCTTGTGTGAATAGTTAAAGGGCCTTAAAACACCAATGAAAATCAACCCCAAAAGGAATGTTGCATCTGCACAAGATGTAAGTTGTACACCAACAGATCACTCCTCAAGCTCACTAGTAGAGAGTTTTCTGGCTGCATTGTTTTCCAACGTATGTAGTGTAAAGCAGACGACAGCTGAACTGCACAGATACAAGCACTTCATGCATAAGCTAAAGAGTACGTTTTGGTGTATGAATTGCCCATCATACATTGTGGTGTATTATTTCTGCAGAAGATATGTGTGACAGAGGACGTCATGTTGCTACTATCCATCACTAGATGGCGTTCCTCTAAAATCCTGTAATTTGGCAAACGTCATCAACTCATCATCAAATACTCTTTTCCCTCAAAATCACATGCGCTAGTTATGTGGTCTGTATACTCCACTGCGTGCATGGGTTGATGTTGCTACTTGTACTCACACTTGTAACCTAAAGGCATGTTTTGGTGATTGACCAGGTCACTTTTGGTCACATTGTTTCCGAATCAATGCGTTTTGCTGGTGCTCAAGCTGGTGCTCAAGCTGGTTTGGTCAGTCGTTTTGGTCAACTTTGGTCAGACCAAAGGATGGCCACCATGACCAAAATAAAAGTGTGGTCTGTGTGTTTGGTCAAGGAAAAATAAAAATGGCAGCATGCTTCAACCAGTTGTAGCAGATGGTTGAAGCTACTGGTGACTAGTTTAAATTATACAAATCTGATTTTTTGTATTAAATTAGTGATTTTTTTAGTTTAGGAAATTCATTTTTTTTTAAGTTTAGTGAATTCGTTTTTTTGGTTGGTGAATTAGTTTAGTTTGTGGATTTTTTTTCATTTTAGTGAATTTGTATTTGTTAGTTTAGTGGATTCATTTATTTTATTTTAGGGAATTGTTATTTTTACTGTAGTGGATTTGGGTTTAAGTTAAGGGAATTCATTTTCGTAAATTTTGTGGATTCCTTGTCATGGGTCCTAAAATGTCTGGCCAAAGTGTTTTGGCGATCCCTTCTGGTCAATTCTTTTGGTCAGACCAAACATGAGATTGTGGCAAAACCACAATTGACCAGGTCTATTGCCAAAACGTGCCTTACGTTATTTAGTACACTAATACATCAATGCTCAAATTTAAGAGGATAAACATAGTCATGTGCAATAAAATAGCAGTGGTGTTAAAGTGAACAGTTTTTGAAAATTACAAAAAAGTTTTTATTCAAATCAAATATATTTTGATGTAGTGATAAAATATAACATATTATTAATGTCTACACCAATTTTTAGATATACTGACATTAATTTACATGAAATATTGAAATAAATGAACTTTTCAGTAATGTTAAGTAGTGCTTAAAAATAGTATATTAAAGAAACTAAAATTTGGACAATTTTTATGGTGACCCTGATCTTTTTGATCAGTATTTTGTGTTACTACCTTTATTTTTTAGGACAGCAGCACACCTGCATGGCATTGAGTCAATTAATTTTTGGCATCTTTCAATTGGAATTGCCTTCCATGCTGTTTGGGCCAATTCCCATACATCCTGCAAATTTTGGGGACTACCATCATGAACTGCCTTTTTCACATCAATCCACAAGTGCTCAATTGGATTGAGGTCAGGCGATTGCACAGGCCAAGCCATTACTGCCACACCATGCTCTTGGAACCATGCTTTTACTTTTTTCGAGGTGTGTTTTGGATCATTATCCTGCTGATACACCCATCTTAAAGGCATTTCTCCTTCAGCAAATGGTAGCATTGTATTTTGCAGTATGCTAATGTAAACATCAGCTGTCATTTTTCCTTAATCCAAACAATTGGGCCAACACCATACCATGAAAAACCGGCCCAAACCATAATGCTGCCACCACCAAATTTCACACTCTTTGATGTGTACAGAGGACAAAAGGCACTATTCTTAGGTCTTCTTACAAACGTGTGGGAAGCATTACAGTCAATCATCATCAGTTTTGATTCATCAGACCATAAAATATTGTACCATTTTGTTGTTGGCCACTCAACACGATCTCTTGCAAACTGGAGCCTGTTCTTAATGTGTCTTGGGTCTAACTTAGGTACCTTTCTTGGACGTCTACCTTTTAAACCAGTTTCCAAAAGTCGTCTTCTAACAGTTGAAGTGCTAATTGAAAGACGAAGCTCTTGTCTGATTTGATGATTTAAACGGATCTTTTTTAGAAGTAATAGTGATAGTCCTATCAGTACATGCTGATGTTTGCCTTTTTCTTCTGCATTTTTTGGGTTTTTTTTCACTGAATTGCATTGGCAATCATCTTGGCTGAACAACCAACAATTTCTTGAACTTCTTTGTAGGTTTTTCCATTGGCAATTAACTTTTTAATTAAACTTCTTGTCTCAGTTGTGCAATGTTTACCATGACCCATTGTGTTAATAATTACCATTTTAATTTATTGAAATGAACTATTAAATGATTGATTATGTACTTACTTACACTGTTGTTTGACGTTTATTAATAATTTGACTCAACTAATTGTGAATTTTTCAAACACTGCTATTTTAATGCACTACTTAAAATTACTAAAAAGTACATTTATTTCAATATTTCACATAAATTAACGTCAGTATATCTAACAATTGGTGTAGACATTAATAATATGTTATATTTTAATCACTACATCAAAATATATTTTATTTGAATAAAAACTTTTTTGTAATTTTCAAAAAACTGTTCACTTTAACACCCTGCTATTTTATTGCACATGACTGTATTTATTGAAATGGTTCATGACAACAACAGAGGAAGTTCCAATGCAACATCATGAGTAATTCACGTGAGATTATCCCATTTTCAGCAAAGGGTGCATCAACCGACCTTTTCTATTTACTTTTTTTCCTGAAAATGTGACTTAATATTGCTTTGCCAATAATTTTATTCTAATAGCATAAGATTAGATTTACTATAAAATAATTTTTTAGTAAGTTATAAGCAATGTGGAATGTGATAAAAATCCTTAACAGCCATAAAATAGAATTTTGTAATTGGTTATGATGAAAAATTAATTAAAAATGTTATATATTAAAAATCACATTTTCTGCCAGTTGAATTATGATATTCAAACATTAAGTAACATATCTATTTTTTGAAAGTGTATTTTTATCCTCTAATTAAGCCTCTCACTCTAATGAGAAGAAAAGGGTGCGTTTATGCACCCTTGGCTGTGGCAGTTGTCAGTAGGGTCTTGCAGAATGTCTATCATTTAATTTCTTCTTATGTTATTCTCACTCGTTTTCATGCTGTTTTTCTTTTGTCTTCATGATGTGGATTATTTTACAGTTATGGTTTTCATTCAAACTGTAAGTTAATCAATAGTTGTATACATCAACAAATTCTTAAAGATGAGTGTGGAGAATATGTCACCCAAGAAGAAATTCTTAAAGCAATAAGTTTTAATGCAGTAGAAGAAAACGATAGCTGATGTTATTATTCCACCATCTCCAGTCCCAATGACTGATGAAAAAGATATTGATGAAAACCAAACTGCTATAAATGATTCTGGGGTAGCATCACCAAATGATATTGTTAGAAGTTTAGAGCTTCATTTAGAAGGTGATAAAAATACAAGTGATGCATTAGCTAGTACATCTAACGAAAGGAAAATGAAGATAGGCAACTGCCACTTGTTAGTAAAGGATTTGTTCACGACATTGATCACAGTGCCCTAAATTTAAAAGATAAATTTTCTAAGCTATGACCACTATTTGCTAAATAAATAAAAAGTTTATTCAGCTTGGAGTTTTTTCATCCATTAGTTCCTTACGTTTTTCATCACTCTCCAAAGATGTTTATTAGAGGAGAAACGGTGAGATTTAAGTTTAAACTTTGGTGTTTGGCTTCATGTACAGGATATTTATTTAAATTTAACCCATATAGTGGTGCAAGCAATGAAATTCAGAGGATAGGTCTAGGATTTTGTGCTTGAATAGTTTTTGATGGCTAAACAGCCAAGGACATTGTGATATTTTCTACTGACAACTCCAACAGCCAAGGGTGCATAAACACATGCTTTTGTTTCTCTTGCCCATATTTTTTCTACAATAAAAAAGTGTTATTTGGGATGTAAATCATGTGTTTTCTAAAAATTATTAAAATTGGCAACCAATTTCTAGTCCTGGCCATTAATGGGTTAAGAATGTTCAAAAAACTAACATTGCAAGATAGTACTGAAAATAAGACTAATGGGGATGTGCTCACTCCTTAGACTCAGTTTGCACAACAAGTCATCATACTGCTTATAAGACAGTTGATGAATACCTGAGGCAGCTGCACCCACTCCTTCACCAGAGTTCTTAGCTCCTTCGTGGTCCTGGAAAGTGGTTGGCTAATTGTAATGCGGGAGATCTGGCTGGCTAATCAACCTGCTGAATATCCTCACTTTGGGCTCTATTTGAACGAGTGTCATCGTTTAAGAAAGGAACTGCAGTTAAGTGCACCCCTGAAGTCGCAGGTCGTTGGTGGAAAAAAACACCCCTGTCGTCGGTGGCATGCCTTCAAATGATAATGCCACTCCTATGCTTAAATAGGAGTAGCATTATTATTTGAAGGCATAACTTCCAATTTTCAGTTCAGTATGTTTAGAAATTGTAATAACTCTCTTAATTTTTAACACCACTGTATGAAGTTAGCCTTTTCAGAACCAATATCTTCAGTATCTTTTTGAGAGTAACCTTTGTCATAATTTCATAATTTTTTTAGAAATTGCTTGGGAATCAAATGGCTGAATTTAAAATCACCTTAGAAGCAGTTTGGAATAATAATGGGACCTTTGAAGAACTATGATCTATCACTTCTGAACCTGGGGAGGAGCAGACTCCTGAAAGAAACCATCAAAGAAATATTCCTGAGAGAAAGTCTAAAAAGAACAGTAAAAAAATTTATTAAAGAAGATTCCAGCAAAAGATGGACATAGATGATGATTAATTTCACATTTTAGAATTTTCTAAGTTCAGCATATATATGTGTAATAGGTATCATTAAACTACTCTCAATTTGCTAATTAATTTCATAACTTTTCTAATTCTCATTGACTGGTGTGTGTTGTCATCGTTTTTTTTTCAGTGTTTTTCTGATAGCGAGACTTTTTACTCATGTACAATTGGCTCTCTTTTTATGCATGTTCTTTTCATGCGATTTCCAAGTTACACGGTTTTCATTTGGTTAAAACAAATTTGGCCAAATATGCATACTATATGCTTGTTCAGGAAGTACAGTCAGTCTAAGGCCCGTGACACTGATATAATCCACCGATCATTGTATTAGCCAGTCAAAGACGTTTTAGTCTGTCAGAAATTAGCATAAATAATAGGGGGTTCTGCACTTGTACATGACACTTAACAATCATACCATTATCATCATACCCTTATCCCAACTGTGGCAGTGTAAGGTCTCCAGTTCCACTGAACATGCTCTAAAATTAAAACTTATTTGGGAGGTGATGATATAGAAGAACTGCTGGTGGATGATGTCTTAAATGACGATGATATTATTAAACTAACTTTAGGTGCAGGCTTGTGTCAAATTGTCTGCTTTCGCGTCAAAATGTCTCGGCCGATTTCCATTACCCAGGTTAAGTTATTTTGATAGAAATTTCGCGTTGATTCACGTTACACATGTGCTCTGCAGTGCATATGTGCTCTGCAGAAAAGAGACAAATTAGGGCATGTGAATTCGGGCCTAGATGGTGGGCACTTTGAGGTACTCAAAAATTGTCTCAAAGTGTCCCACCAGACACTTTCAAGTGGACCTCGGACACTGACGTGTGACACCAGCATTCCCCCTCAGACAACCCAGCCAATATCCCTGGGTGTTCCAGACGCCTGACTGGAGTGTCCCCAATCAGAACATTTTCAGGGAACCTGCAGACCCGATTTTTCCATAGACTTATAGTCTCATTTTATGCGATTTTCTGAGGAACGTATCCCCTGCATAAAAAGAGACCTGACTGTAGTTGGAAGTTACTGCGGGAGCAGCTTATTGCATTGGACACACCAGTTCTCGTCTGATCACTGAAGTTAAGCAACGCAACCCTAGCTAGTACTGTTATGGGTGTTGGCTTGGGAAAACTGGGTGCTGCTAATACCCAAAAATCGTCGGATTAGTGTAGTATCTGTGCAGTCTCTCCATTACAAACTCTCAAGGTCTCTTATACCTTGTAGTTAAAAGGCCCTAAAACACCAACAAATAATAAAAATGGAAGATTTGAATTTATTACCAAGTCAAGGTTGGGGGACAGCCAAACAGCAATAACAGGTTGATAATATTGAGGATGAAACTGATATTTGACAGTGCCCTGTTTTTCCATTGGAAGCACACCATCTATAAGCCATGGCTTCTAAAATGCCATACATTTTTCTATTTTTCAACTTTTTATATTTGCTAAGCCACACCCATTTATAAGCCACATACCGTAACATGCTGTACGTTCTAAAGGACTGGAACCTCATCATCCCCATTTCATGGAGTAATACAATGGTTTGATTGTTTGCTAGTTGGTGCAAATTACCACCATGTATGGAGTATAGGGATGGCTTAAGGTTGGTATTGCGTGCCGCTAGTGGTCACCTAATTTGGTCCCTTCCTTTTCTGTAGTGTGCAAAGCAGTATTTGATATACATTTTGTTTGGACTTTTACAGTTTTTAAGGTATGTATTATATTAGAAAGTAGTTAAGGTTTGTTTTGTTTTATGTACTTTTTCTCTAAATAGACAGTCCCTGGCCATATTAATGTGACCACTAGACATTTTCTGCATTTGTAATATTTTTGTAATGCTTTTGGATACTTAGTGATTCAGCTGTTCCTTATCCTTTATGGCAGACATGCCATCATCCAGGCTTCTCATAATTCATAAGCTTCTCATGATTCATAAGCAGGGCAAGACAGGGGTCTTTATGTGGGTCCTGGAGCATGTCAGCATTATGTCCAATGAGATGGCGGATGCTGATGCCAATCAGGTGGCCCACCTGCCAGAAGACACCGGCATTGCTGTTCCCACCTCTGATAGCATGGCTGGCCGTCTATGGTCATTGGCGGTCCCAGTGGTTTGCAGCTAGACAGTGGCGTCACTAAGGGGGGGACAGCCACCCGAGGTGACACCACTCACACCATGACAAATGGGGTTACACCAGAAAAGAAGCTGGAACAGAGCAGCTTTTTTGAAGGGAGAGGGGTTATGCCATGGCGTCACTACACTGGGTGATGCCAACGCTAGCGATGCCTCTGCAGCTGAATAATAGCTGGTGGTCACATTAATATGGCCAGGGACTGTATGTGTCATTGTAGAATGTCTGGCAAAGGGCAGTCCTACTCTATAAAATTTAAATTAAAAGCAATTCAACTAGCGAAAATGAAATCAACAGAATTGCTGCTAAACAGTTGAACAACGATGAATCTGTGGTACGTCAGCGGCGTCTTCAAGAAGAACTTTTTAAAACAATGCTGATTACTAAAAGAAACTATCAAATGCAGAAAAATAGTGCATTGGCCAAAGTTAGAAAATGAATTAAAAATGGGATAAATGATAAAAGAAAAGATGAATTACAAGTCAGTGGAAAACATTCTCTTCAACAAGCAAGATTAATTGCTGACATTTTGAAAATCACGTTTATATGATCTCCAAGGCGGATTCATAATTTTATGAAAAGAAATAATTTTGTCAGAAGAGCTGTAACATCTGTGGGGCAACATTTGCCTCAGAATTGGGAAGAAAAATTATTACAATTTCAGAAGTTTGTAACAGAAATAGAAACAACCATGAGTTTAACATTGGAAATATGAGTTTTGATTTACCATCAAAATTTACATTTGCAAGGAAAGGCTGTGATGATGTAGAAATTGTAACTACTGGACATGAGAAAATACAACTTCACAGTGGTGTTAGTCATCCTTGCCAATGGTAAGAAACTGCCACCATATGTAATATTCAAAAGAAATCCTCGCCCCAAACGCAATTGTTAAAAGAAAATGTTATAATTTCTGCTAATAGAGAAGAATGGATGTGTTCAAATGAAATGGAACTTTGGCTAATTGAAGTTTGGGATAAATGCCCTGGATCGTTTTTTAAAAAGCATAGCCTATTAATACTACATGCAGCACCTGGACATCACATTGGAAATTTAAAATACCGTATTTATTCCAATAAGGGCCGCCCTCAAATAAACGCCGCCCTCCAATAATCGCTGCTGCCCTTGCTCATCATCATCATCATCATACTCTTATCCCACCTGCAGCAAGGTCAGGTATGCAGGTTCTTGCCTGCCACCCCACCTATCTCCCACCAGGTCCCTGACCACCCCACACTCTGCCATATCCTTATGGATAACCTTTCCCCACGTCTGCTTCAGTCTCCCCCTGTCCTGGGTGCTTCTGACCACCTGCATTCCTGAAATGGACCCAATGAGCTCTTCCTCTCCTCTTCTCATTACGTGTTCATAATTTTATTATTTGTCCACTTTTTGGCGATGTCCACCACCCCAAGCTACCTCAGATATACTCATTCATAATTCTATCAGCTCTTGACACTGCACTCATTTACTGCAGCATTCGCACCTCAGCTACTTGCATTTCATTGGTGTGGCTCTTCCTCACTACCCAACACTGATCCATACAGCATAGTTGGCCTAACCATCACCCTGTAACACTTCCCTTTCAACTTGATTGGGACCCTCCTATCACACAGGACACTGGTTGCCCATCTCCACTTCAACCATCCACCATTGATTCTATGGGTCACATCAGAGTCTATTTCCCTATTGCTACGAAACGTTGATCCTAAGTACTTGACCTCTTTCACCTTCTTCACCAGTTCGCCCCTAGGAAATATGTCACTGTTATTTATCCATCCATTATTATCGTCTTTGAGGGCTCACAACATTAATAAGCGCCGCCTTCTAATAAACGCCGCCCTCTAGTAAGCGCCACACCAAAAACAACACGAAATAAATAAACGGTGCGGCGTTTATTGGAATAAATATGGTACATGAAGAAACATTTACATATTAGGATGTTACTGAAGAAGACTCAAAAAGTGACGATCTAGAAAACCATGACCAACTGGAAGATGGGAACAATGAACATAATCCTGAAGATGAAAATCATTCATTATATGATTGCCTTTTGACAGGATTTGATTCAGAAGACTTTATACCAGATTATGAAGATAACAAAGAAATTTAGTTTGTAAATGACATATTTCAATAAAAATGACTTTGACTAAGTGTTTACTGAATTTTCTTCTTCCATTCAGGTGTAAATGATGATATTATAACCAGTTCTTTTTTATATATTAAAATAAAATTATATCTAACAAAATGGACCTATATTTAAATTTGAAATACATTATTAATATGATAGATATTTACCATATTATCTCAAGTATAATAGCACCCCAAATTTCAAGACTTCACCCATTAAAGGACATAATTCAGCTATTTGAAATTTTTGATTCATAGCACTTGTTTTATGCTTGTATGGACATAGACACTGCGTGTGGTGAGTCTCATCAATATTCTGATAGAGGATGTGCTTCAAAACTGGTGCCACCCTATTGGTGTTATATGGTATAGGGAGAAAACAGGGGTGTCAGTACATAACCACTAGCAGTTGGATCTGACATTAAACAACACGCCATTTACCATTTTACAAAACACAGATGGCATTGAAACATTGTGTTGTAGTAAAGGAAATTTCCTAATATTGCCATTAAGCAAAAATTGCTTTGCATTCCTTAAAGTTTTTCATAATAGCATAAAAGTAAATTTATTATAAAAAAATATATCTGATTTTACAAATGCTCAAAACTACACATAACATTTTTGCAATGATGTCCTTTTGCAAATTGACATTTCATACTTATTTTGTGTGAAAAATTTCGAAACATGCATCATGTAGTGGAACATCACATTGACTGCAAATTCGTTTTGTCTTCTTTCCACAATATGCACACCGTCATTGTGTTGTTATGGGCTTTACAAGGTGGTTGCCAAGATCATACCTAGTATCTTCACTTACTCAACCTTCCAACAGTTTACGTTTTTGGAGGCCAGGACACCTGCAGTTTGAAGGTAATAGGAAATCTAATAAGGAAAGAGCGCTGCCTTCATTTACAGTGTTACATATTCTCCAAGAATTTACCACAGCTATTTCTAGAAATTGAGTGAATACTGGAATCCACGATTTTTTTCCATGTATCCTAATTCTGTATAGTGATACTTATCTAGCATGTCAACCCCACCCATTGATTTGTTATACTCTGACACCACTTTAGGAATTTGTAATGTTATATGTTTTCTATGTTTTTTTGAATAGCAGTTAGCACTACCTGTTGTGTATGTAGTGCTGTAATTCATTGCAACAGAGACAGGTGTGTTGTCATGCCACTTTGTGATCAAAGTCTTATTGGCATGATCAAATCTATGATCTATAAATCCTCTATCCATGGTTTTCTCCATCACGTTTGATGGCATAAGAGGACATTTTTTGGTTCTATTTTCCCTAATTGTCCCAGTAGCTTTGATATTTTGGTTACCTAAGGCACATAGTGTTTCAAGGCTTGTAAAAAAGTTATCAAAAAATATTTCATAGTTGGCTGCCTCTGTATTGGGAGTAACTGGCATTAGATTTTCTGTGACTCTCAACCCTAGTGGTCCTTTGTTAGCCTCATTCTCCTTACCAAGATAAGGGAGAAAATTATAAAGATAACCACTAGAGCTGCAAAAAGACCAAACCTTATATCCAAATTTTAGTGGTTTGCCTTTGATGTACATTTTTGCTGAATGCATGCCATAGTATCTTATCATCCTTTCATAAATTCATAAAGTGAATTAAAGATACCAAATTTCAAAAAAAGAATTTTTTAAATCCATCAATATATGGTCTCAATTTGAACATTTTATCATTTTTATCAATCATAGCATTGTTGTTCAAAACAAGGTATTTTTTAATTTGTTTAAATTTTTGCCTTGGCATAGCATTGTTCACAAAAGGCACTCCAGCATCTGGAGAGTGCTCCCAGTACATGTTGTGGTATCCACTGATGAGAAGAATTCCTAAAAATATTTTCATTTCATTCACATCAACAGCTTTCCATTTATGGAGGGCAATAGGGGATCAGGGGTGAAAGACAGACTATGTTCAGGCAAGGAAAAACGCCAGGGGGGGCCATTGTACTGGCCAAGTACCAGAAGTATGAGGCTTTATATGAAAAGTTGGGGACAAGAGAAGGAGAGACAGCAGTTTTGAGACTGGCTAAGACCAGGGATAGGACTAGTAAGGATGTTACCAGGGCCATAACAGTCAAGGATACCAATGGTAGGGTCCTGCTTGAACCAGCATAAGTATCCAAACGGTGGGAAGAAAACTGCCATAGCCTTTTAAATGCTTCCCATGGGGCAATGGCAACAGACAGCAACCCACTCACTCCACAGGCAGTGGACAGGGTGAGTGATGTAGAAATAGTCAGAGCCCTCCGAAATATGAAGGGTCAAAAAGCAGTAGGCCATGATAAGATCCCTGTGGATGCCTGGTGCATTTTGGGGACCACAGGAATTACATGGCTAGACAGGCTTTTCAATAAGTTAGCCAATGGAAACAGGATACCATCTGCATGGCAAGAGAGTTGGATAGTTCCACTGTTGAAGAGCAAAGGTGATGCCCAGGACTATGGAAACTGTGGGAGAGAGTCATAGAAAGTCACCTCAGAGTCTGAACTAGTGTCCGGGGAAATCAATTCGGGTTTATGCTCGGTAGGTCCACCGTGGAACCAATCTTTATTCTAAGACAGATGATCGAGAAGCATAGAGCAGCAAAGAAGGACCTCCATGCAATATTCGTTGACCTGGAAAAGGCATATGGCAGTGTCCCTAGACAGTAAATATGGAGCGTTTTAAGGAAGAAAGGGGTCGATGAAGGACATATTAGGATAGTGCAGGATATGTATGATGGATCGATTGCTAGGGTGAGGACAGCCTGGGGAAACACTTCAGGCTTCAATGTGCAGGTGGGCGTGCATCAAGGGTCGGCTCTTAGCCCATATCTATTCACTCTAGTAATGGATGTGCTGCTGACAGGAATAGGGGAATGGGCCCCTCCATGTCTGGTTCTCACTGATGATGTGGGATGGCTTGAGGAGTCCAAGGAGGATGCACAAAAGGGCTTACAAGACAATCAAACAGCAATGGAAAGAGGGGGTCTTAAGGTGAACATGAAGAAGACAGAGTACCTACCTTTCAATTTTAGTGGCCAGGGGCAAGGAGGTGAGATTCGTTGTGGGGGTGAGGGGATACCAGTGGTGCAAGAGTTTTGGTATCTAGGATCAGTTTTCCAGAGCAATGGGAAGATAGATTCTGATGTAACTCATAGGAGACAGGCAAGTGGTGTACTGTGTGACCGCCGGGTCCCCATAAAGTTGAAGGGCAAAGTCTACAGAACGGTCGTTGGGCCCACTATGTTATATGGCTCAGAGTGTTGGGCAGCTAGGAAGAACCATTAAAGGCAAATGAAAGTGGCAGAGATGCAAATGCTGTGCTACATGAGTGGGGTGTCACAAGTCAATAGAATCCGAAATGAATACATTAGAGATAGTTTGTGGGGTGGGAGATGTTACCTAAAAGATGAAAGAGAATAGGTTGAGGTGGTATGGGTATGTAATGAGGAGGAACTTACTAGGCTCATTATGGGACTGCAGGTAATTGGGGGCACCAGGAGTAGAGGAAGACCAAAATGGACGTGGGAGCAGGTAGTGCAAAGGGAAATGGAGGCATGCAGGATGGAGGGGGACCTGGTGGTGGATAGGCGGGAGTGGAGGATTAGAACCCACAGACCCGACCCCACCTCAGGCAGGATAAGGGTGTGATGATGATGATGATCACATCAACAGTGAAGTTAGGTTTATTCTTCTGCCTGGCATAAATTATGGTTTGATCATCAATATGGTTCAGTAATTCTTCTGTGAAAAATTCTTCAAAATCATTTGTGATACTTTTACCTTGCATATGTGGTGTGTCACGTTTGCACCCTGTATATTCACCTTCGTTTTCCTTCTGACGTCATTCCTAGTGCATTTCCTTCTGTGTGTTAGGATAGGATGGCGTCAATTCTATCTTGGTTTTGGATATTTGAATTCAGGAATTCTGAACAGTGAATTGGAATGTTTAATTTGAAATTTTGGAATTGGAATAATAGAAAAACGGACAGTTGTGAATTGCTCCTTGTTGATGGCAGATGTATAGTTAATGGTTCTCCTGCACAGGATTATTTATTGCTTTAAAATATCTTAAATTTATTCATAGTTTGTATTAAAATGTAAAACGTTAATCATCTAACGTTTTGTTAAGCCTTCTGACAATTTTGGATTTAGACAACACGCTACAACTGGTGACCTGGACGTTCACTGTTCATTTGTTAACTGTTAACTGGATCCAATCCATGTTATAGTGCTACACCTCAACATTTGGTTCCAACATTTCACCATTTTGCCTTATTTTTCCTTTTGCTTATCGGAAATTTGGTTTTACTCATATTTCTGCCGATTTTTGCTCATTTTTTTTGCTGTTATTGCTTGTGCCTGCTGTTTGGTGAGCCTGTATCTAGCTTACTACTAATTTACTACTGATTTCTTGTTAGTAGTTAATATGGAGGGGCACTCATCCTCTGCACAGATGGAGGCAAATGATGAGGGTGTTTTAATTAATGCTTCCAACCAAAATATTAAATTATTCAAGCCTCCCCCTTCTGGGCACATGACTCAGAAACATGGTTTGCCACCCTGGAATACCGTTTCTGCGCCTATCAAATTAGGTCCGATTTGCAGAAGTTCGATTTAGTGGTTGATGCTGTGCCACATGACATTATTGCTGACATCCAAGATTTAATCTTACGTCCTCCGGCTGTTGATGCTTACAAGACAATGAAGCGAGTGATTATACAGAGGTGTACTTTATCACAGTGGCAAAGGTTGCATCAACTTCTGACGAACCAGAAGTTATGGGATCGAAAACCCTCACAGCTACTTCGGTCAATGCAGCAACTAGCAGGTGACACATCTACTGCTATGGGAGATGCAGCTATAATCAAGTAGCTCTTCATGTCGCAACTCTCATGCCAAGTTAGAATTGTGCTGGCCATGGCAGACGCTACCATGGCAGTGGAAAAGCTTGCCGAAATAGCCGACAAGATGATGGAAGTGCTTGATCCATCCATCTTGCAGCTTGATTCCATGACAACTTCTCCAACCATGAATGCCTTGTCCAAAGGCGACTCGAGCTATGCTAAACTTGCTAGCAAGGTAGACTCATTAGCTGCAAAGCTTGACTCCTTGTTTGAAAATCAGCATTGACAAACCCATCCTTTTGGCATTCGTCCTCGTTCACGATCTTGAGGCCATACTAAAGGGGAACAAGATAACTCCCTCTGCTGGTATCATCACAACTTTGGTGACAAAGCCAAACTATGCCGTGAGCCTTGCACATGGGGAAATGGTCATGGCCATCTTCCTTGGAGAGAAGGATTGATGATGGCCTTACCTCCAGTCATCTCTTTTTCATTAAAGATGTAGTAGATATGGGTGCTACACTCGGCATTCTCCCGAAGTCATATGTTACAGACTGTCAAGCTAAGCCAGGTGATTTGCAGCTTTTTGCTGTCAACAAATCGGTCATATCCACCTATGGCACACGACGCCTCTACCTGCAGCCAGGGCTATGCCGCTCTTTCGTCATTGCTGATGTTACTCATACTATTTTGGGGGTGGATTTTCTTAGTCATTTTCAGCTTCTGGTGGATATTGCAGGGAGAAGGTTGTTGGATCGAATCACTGGCCTTGAGATCTCCGGTGTTTCAGTTTGCACCCACATCATTTATAACCGCCTGTTGAGTATTGTCCCACATCTGGATGCAGAGTTTCATGATATTACCATTCCTCGTCCTGTTTTGGCACCAGTGTCGCATGGTGTTTATCATCACACGTTACTACAGCAGGACCTCCAACTCATGCTCGAGCAAGACGACTACATCTGGCTCAGTTAAAGGTGGCTAAGCAAGAATTTTGTTTCTTCCATGAACAGGGTTTTATCCGACCATCATCAAGCTCATGGTCATACAGTCTGAATGCTCATACAGTGCCTGACCATTATCCAATACCTCATCTCATGGAATTTAACTCCCAGCTGCATGGGATGAAGGTATTTTCAAAATTGGATTTAGTGAAGGCATACTACCAGATACCCATATATCACGAAGATGTACCCAAAACAGCGATCACCACTCCTTTTGGGCTCTTCGAGTTTACTCAGATGCCATTAGGGTTAAGGAATGCTGCTCAAACCTTTCAATCATTTATTGATTCCATCTTAGGTGACCTTCCTTTCCTATTCACCTACATTGATGACTACCCGTGTGTGCCCGGGGTAGAATAGGCACACTACATACCTGCATGTCGTAAGAGGCGACAAAAAGGGGTGAATTTTTCTTGCCCCAGTCTGGACAACACCACTGTCGTCCTGTCCTATGACGTGTTCTGGACTGGACGATACCAACATCGTGGTTGTTCGAGTGTTCAGTCTGACTTGTTCTCGGTCGATGTAGGCTGCCCACTGAGGTGACCGTAATTGCCATGCATGGAGACCCGCACCCCTGGGAAAAGCAGATCCTGGTGATTGAGGAGGCACATGTCCTGCGATGTCTCTGGGCCACCCCACATTGGTGGCTTGGCTGACAGACATCGAGGATTAGGGATGCGACCTACATCACTTTGGCCACAGCTTCTGGGGAAAAACGGGCAGCCAAGGCAGATACCCTGTCTTGGTCAATCGGCCAGGGGCACATAAGTTGTTATGCCTCCTAGGGTTGCTGTAAGTGGACCGGCAGTCAACCCCGATGCCAATGGTCCGGTACTCAGGGATTATGCCACTCTAACAGTATCCTGTCCGAGTAGTCTCGACGACCCGAATGGGCGTCCCCATGTAGGGCTCCGTGTGGTGGGTAAGACCTCCGGGCAGCAAATACATAATTATTTTTAATTATGGCAACTATAAAACAGGCTGGGGGCCTCTACAAATAACCCCACCCCTCCCCCTTCTTTACCTTTATTGACTTGTGTTGAGCCAGAAGATGGCGGGCTCGGTCCCACCCAACTGAGTGGGCCAGCTGCCACTGAGCTAATGGAGACATGTACTGCTCCAACAAAGAGGCTGCATTCCCCCAGTAAGCCAACTGGATCAGGGAACGAACCTGTGGCGTCTATGGCATCGGCACCTGCCCTTAACAAGAGTTTGATTGATTAATTGTTTGAGTTTTAGGGCCCATCGACAACAATGGTCATTAGGGCCCAGAAAGACAAACATCATGGTGGGGGTGTAAGTGGCTATCCCACCATGATGGCAATAAATAATGGCAAAAGCTCACTAAGACTAAAAAGAATAAAATGGCAATAGCCAAATAAATATGGAAAATAAATACAGACAAAAATCAAAAAAGACAGAACAATAAAAGTGGCAAAAGCCAAAACGGACATAACAATAAAAGAGGCAAAAGCCAAAACAGGTATAACAATAAAAGTGGCAAAAGCCAAAATAGACATAACAATAAAAGTGGCAAAAGCCAAAATAGATATAACAATAAAAGTGGCAAAAGCCAAAACAGACAATACAATAAATGCAGCAAAAGCTAAAATAGACACAGGCATAAAATGGCAAAAGCCAAAACAATTCAAGAATAAAAACAAAGCTTCTGAAAAGTAAACGTGTATAATTCAAACTTGGTGAAAGAGGCTCGCCTCTTTCACGAATACCAGCGAACTCTCAACCCCCTGAGGGTTATTCCCAAGTGAGGTGGAGAGCTCTGCACTGACTCCCAGTCGCCATCTAAGTTCTCGGTATCTCTCAGTGACTAAAGATGTGTGCCACTGTGAGAGGCTCCCAACAGCAGTCACACCATGGTTGATCCTCACCCCATAGAATGTAGGAGTGGGTGAGGAACGTGTGACCAGTTCACAGCCGAGCAAGTACAACCTCCTCCCTCCGCAACTGGTGGCATGAGGACACCCAGTGCACTGGAGTGCCCTTCAGTGTGCAGAGTTTGTTGGTGGTCTCTGCAAACCACTGGGCCCACCACTGTTCATGGACGTCCCACCACACCATCGGGTGAGCATCGGAGGAGTGGACAGCAGTGTCAGGTATATCTGGCAAGTGGGCCACCTGACGGGCATGGGCATCCGCCCTCTCATTGCCCATGATGCCAACATGCCCTGGGACCCACATAAACAACACTGTCTTGCCCTGTTTACGAATAACAGGCAGCAATCTGTGCACCCCCTGGATGATGGCATGTCTGCCATATAGGGTGTGCAACAGGTGAAGAGAGGAAAGGGAGTCAGTCGCAATAACAAAGTGTGTCGTTCATTAGTTGGATGAGTTCCAGTGCCCTGTGCAGAGCTGTTAGACACTGGTGATGCCTGGAAGGTGGCCCCCTATGATATGACCAGTTGTAAAGACTGACCAACCCACCGAGCAGCCATCCTTCGACCCATCCGTGTAAATAAAAACATGGCCCCGATAGGTCAGAGAGAGGCGTCCAAACTCTTATTGGTACACTGACTTATCGGTACTGGTTTTTGGGAAGGCTGTGTGCACAAGGTCAAAACTTGACTCTGGCACTGTCCAGGGCGGTAGGTAGAGTCACACCCAGGCCCGTGAGACAATCCATCCACCACATGCCAAAAGGAGGGGGAACCCCTGGGCAGCGGTTGAATGGCCGTCTCACAGTGTGACTAAAAACGGCTGGGTGTGCAGGGTGTTATGGCTGACCTTTCATTCGCAGAATATATGCAGGTGCAATGAGACCGCCACTGGCACATGCATGCACCCATTCCGGATAAGGATGGCCACCCCTCCCACAGGGCGGCTTCCTTGCTGCCAGGTGTCTGCATATGCAGTGTACCCCCATATGGAAATGGCGATATCACCACGACACAGAATCTCCTGAAGGGAGATGGCGATAGGGTTGTGCCTGGAGATCAGCAGTGTGATCTCGTCCCTCTTGTGGGAAAAACCTCGACAGTTCCATTGTAGGAAATTTACCATCACGTGGACTTAGGTGGCTTATTTCTATTCCTCCCCTTTCTCCGTCCCACTGCAGAAAGGGGAGGGATGCCTTCAATGGGGTATTCCTCCTCCATCTCAAAGGAGGAATCCCCAACGTGCCCCAATTTGGGCATGAAACCACCCCGTGCTCTCTGCCATTGGCCAGAGAGCTTGGGTGGACGGGCCAAGGATGCACACCTGACTGTGGAAGTGGTAGGTGTCCCTACTTTCTTTGCTCCTGTCTCACCCATCACCCCCTCCATAGAGGAGGCTGGCTGGGCTGAGACAGGGAGGGAGGCCTTCAAGGGAGATGCCTCTCTTTGATGAGAGGCATCTGGGGCCTCCAAAGAAACTGGCACCACCGTTATTGCGGGGCCCATGCATGGGCCAGAGGCCGTGGTGGAGCCGGAAATCGGGGTCCGTCTGGCAGCCAATGCTAGCACAGACCGGCACCCCATGGACCCCACAGGTCCGAGAGGGCGTCAAACGGATGAGAGGGGGGAGCTGAGGTAGGGTGTCCGTCTGGGTACAGACAGAGAACACAGCAGCTGCCTTTGCGGCACCTGCATAATACACCCCACGACTGGGGGTCCCTGGCAAGGCTAGCAGCCGCCACGCATCCTGAAAGCTGATACCCTTCTGGACATGCAACTCCTGGATCGCACGTTCCTGCAGCTAAGTGGGCAATCCCGAGAAGAAGCGGGGTGGTTGCCCTTACAGTTTATACAAAAAGGTGCAGTCTTACAAGACTCAGGGAAGTGGTCACCCTGTCCACAAGTGCCACACATGGCCTTGGCAGAACACGAATTCTTTCCATGGCCATATTGCTGGCACTTGAAGCACCGGAGCAGACTCGGGATGAAGACACGTACAGGCAAGCGAAGGTAGCCAGCCATGATGTAATCTGGAACCTTGGGCCTACCAAAGGTGAGCACCAAGGTGTCAGATGGGCGGGATTCCCCATCCCTTCGGACCGAGGTGCGGCGAACAGCCACCAAACCCTGGTCCCTGAGCTCCTCCGCTATCTGCTCCTCTGATTCCCCGTGTAGGTCAGGGCACCACACCACACCTTTACTGGTGTTTAAGGTGCGATGGGGTTCGACCACAATGGAGATATCACCAAGCTTCTGCAGTCTCACTAGTGCCTCTATCTGGTGAGGGGCGGATGCCTCCACCAACAAGGTGCCATTGCGCAGTTTCTTGACCGAAGTCACGTCACCAGTAATGCCCTTGATGGCTTTGGCGAAAAGAAAGGGCGACGCCTTCCCCAAGGCTGCACCATCCTCCCCAGAGATGGAAATAAACCAGGGAGGAAAGGAAGAAGGTATGGATGGTGGTTGGACTGCACCTAAAATCTTAGATGCAGGAACATGCTTTGCATCGGTGGTGGAACCCTGCACCTTAAGGCTAAGAGGTCGTTGCCTCTTGTTAAGGGCAGGTGCCAATGCCATAGACGCCACAGGTGCATTCCCTGTTCCAGTTGGCTTACTGGGGGAATGTGGCCTCTTTGTTGGAGCAGAACATGTCTCCATCAGCTACTGACCGAGCCCGCCTTCTTCTGGCTCAACACACGTCAGTAAAGGTAAAGAAGGGGGAGGGGTGGGGTTATTTGTAGAGGCCCCCAGCCTCTGTTTTGTTGTTGCCATAATTTTGAAGAATTATGAGTTCGCTGCCCACAGGTCTTGCCCACCACGGAGCCCAACGAGAGGACGGCCCTTGGGTCGTTGAGATTCCTCAGACAGGATACTGTTAGGGTGGCATAATCTCTGAGTACCGGACCATTGGCATCGGGGTTGACTGCCGGTCCACTTACAGCAACCCTAGGAGGCATAACAACTTATGTGCCCCTAGCCGATTGACCAAGACCGGGTATCCGCCTTGGCGGCTGAGTTGCATTGTACACACCAGTCTTCATCTGATCACTGAAGTTAAGCAATGCAGCACAAGGTAGTAGTGATATGGGTGATTTGCTGAACATTGGGTGCTGCTAATTTCCTCTCTCCTACAACCCCCACTCTTACCTCCCTCTCACTGCAAGCAGCCTCCATGCAGCTTTGTTACCAGTTCACTTGATCGCCATTATTATTCTGGCCTTCCCAATTGAAAGCTAAATAATCCCTCTAGACGTTGGACAATGAGGGTTCATATAAAATTTAAATGGCATCTCCCTTTCAAGAAATCAGAGGTGATTATGTTGGATGCAAAACACCTTTTGAATACTTGCATTGCAAATTGCAATGCACAGGATTGATTAGTAATTTTGACTTTTAGAACTTATGTATGCCTTAGAATGACACATCAGGCTTCCAATTATCATAAATAACAAAAAAGTAGTCAACTTTAAGAAAAAAACATTAGTTATTCAATAAATTCTGTAGGTGGGTACCCGGATACCCTGGTTGTTGAAAAAACGTAGTGAAAGTTAGTTGTTGACATAAGGATTAAGTAAGGCTATGACATTCAGGTGGCTGGCTGCTGTAACAACTGTAGTAATTATTAATTTACTGTGGTAATTATTAATTTAGTATTGGCTAGTGTGCTGGCATAATATGCTAGTGCACTGGTAGGTATTTCTGTGTGTGTCTGGGCTTTATTTTGTTCTGGTTATGTACTGCTAGGTGAGTGTGAGACCTCCACTCACCTGGCAATGATAAAGCCTTTAATGAGTGTCTCCTGTGGGGTAGGACGGCACCCCCCCACAGGTGGCCCTGCTACTATTGCTGTGGGTTCAGGACATCTGACTGGGGTGCACCCAGTCAGAGTTGTCACAAAACATAAAGGAGTTAACGTCAGATTAGGGACTTGGAATGTGGGGACCCTTACACGGAAAACAGGGGAATTAGTTGACACCCTCAGGCACAGGCAGATTAGCATTGCATTTCTGCAGGAAACTAAATGGAGGGGAAATAGATCACGGATGCTGGGGGAAGGATACAAACTTATTTATACAGGCAGTGAAGAAGGGCGAAATGGGGTGGGCATTGTATTGAGTAGGGAGTTGCAGCAGGGGACCACCTCAGTCTCAAGAGTTAGCAGTAGGATAATGTTAGTCACAGTAGTTTGGCAGGGTATAGGGCTACATCTCATAAGTGCCTATGCCCCCCAAGCAGGCCTGGGTGACACAGCTAAAGCAGATTTTTGGAGTGACTTTGATGAAGTAGTACAGTCAGTAAACAGCAGAATTAGACAGGGCAAGGGAAATGAGCACTTAGTTATTGGGGGTGACTTTAATGCCCATGTGGGTAGGAATGGTTCAGGGTATGAGGAGGTACATGGAGGGTGGGGGTATGGCATGATCAACCCTGAGGGGCAGAAGGTCCTGGAGACAGCAAGAGCACATGGCCTTGCATTAGCCAATACATGGTTCAAGAAGAGGGAAAAGCACTTAATCACTTTCCAGTCACCACAAGGGAGGTCCCAGATAGACTTTTTCATGGTTAGGAAGCAGCACAAGGCAGAGATTCGGGACTGCTGGGTGCTACCCAGTGAGAATTTTCAGAAGGACAGTGGCCATAAGCTGCTTATGATGGAATTACAAATGGAGAGGACAGTTAGGCAACATACCTGGAAGGGAGAATCAGTTGTTAGGTGGTGGAAGTTCTTGAATTCTAACTTCAAGGGACAACGAAATGGCAATTCTGGAACTGAGTTCAAGACCCGACCCTAAAGTCTGCATTGTTTACTCTAGATCCAAACGCGGACTTGGTACTGCAAATGCTCAATCTTCTCAATCAAAATTGCAAACGTGACTCTCTAAACCTAACGAAAATCAAGTGAGCCCAATGGACGACGTATCCACAAGAAAAACTCAACAATCACTGGTTTATTACAAAATCTTAGACACATATACAACAAAAAAAAGGAAGCAAGAGCGACAAAATTCAAAAGTACCAATAAAATCTCAACATACTTCATTTGCTCAATGAATTCAAACTGCCTATACAATGAAAACATAAAATACTGTAAATAATGATGCGTTGATGACCATTGGTCACCTCCAGCACCAGTCGATACCAGTTACTTATCAGTAACCCAAACAAAGGAGATTGACTGCAAGAAAAGGCCCCAGCCCCCTTTCCCCCTTTTAACAGACACTAAAACAATAGAGTGACCAACTCCCATTTCCTGGCCTTTATTCCTTACCCCGCGAATGGTCATTAGTCACTGGACATTAAACAATACAGGAGCTGGACCCTGCAACTGACAGAAAACACACAATATTCAACATCTTCCCCCCATGAGGGACTCATCAACACTCCAAGGGGTACAGCAATTGAATAGGACGTCTCAACTTAGTCCCCCCAGTCACTCGCACAGTACACGACCTCACCTTGTCGTCCCGACCTGGAAAAACTTCCTCAACCAGCCCCATTCTCCACATTTGCCTAGGGATCTTGTCCTCAGCAACTAACACAATGCAACCCACCTTTAATTCACTTGAAGGACATCGCCTTAACTGATGTGCATTTCTCAGGTCAAGAAGATACTCCCTATGCCACCTTCGCCAAAAGGATTCCAGCAATCTCTCCCTGAGCCTCACCTGTTCGCTTAAAACATCTGCCCTGGAAGGAAGATCGACGACATGAACTGGTGGCAGCTGAGTCAAACGCCTCCCAATCAAAAAATGGGAAGGTGTTAAGGGCTCAGGCTCTGAAGGTTCTGAATAAATGAACGTTAAAGGACGTGAGTTCATCATGGCTTCTACCTCCAATAGAACGGTGATCATTGCTCATAATTCAAAAAACTCTTCCCCAGCACCTTCCTCAACGAAGCCTTCATGGTTCCGACCAATCTCTCCCACCATCCTCCCCACCAAGGGCCACGTTCCACAATGCTTTTCCAAGCGATCCTGTGTCTGGAAAACAATGCCTGCACATCTGGGTGCTTAATATTATCAAATAACTGTCTCAAATCTTTCTCTGTCCTCTTAAAATTCATAGCGTTGTCTGAGTAAATGACTTTGCAGAGCCGTCTCATGGACAAAAATCTTTTAAAAGCCATCAGAAAGGCAGCGGCGGAAAGATCCGACACCAGCTCTAAATGCACTGCCCTGACTGTTGCACACGTAAACAAGGCTATATAGGCCTTGACCGCCTGTCCAGCACTCTTTAAGATAACAGGCCCTGCAAAATTTACCCCCGCGATAGAAAATGGAGGGGCTTCATTTATTCTATCTGAGGGCAAGGGTGGTGATGGCTCCTGTGCCGCCTTACCGGAAAGTCGTCTACAACAGATGCACTTACTTACCACTTCCCTCACTCGCTGTCTTCCTTTGATTATCCAAAATCTCTCTCTAATTAGGGCTAGTACACTAACTACACCAGCATGCAACAGCCTTTGGTGTGCCTGCTCTATCAACAACCTTGAGAATGGATGCTTTGAAGGCAAGATAATGGGGTGTTTGGCATCCTCAGACATCCCACTGAAATGTAATCGCCCACCAACCCTAATTAACCCATCCTCATCTAAATAGGGGGAAAACTTCCAGATTGGGGAGTCAACCTCATGGGCGCCTTCGCCGAGACCCTTTAACTCTTCAGCAAAGGTGCCTGCCTGTACCTGTCTGATAATGCCATATTCGGCTTTTCTGATTTCATCAGCACTCAAAGTGCCCTTTCTCTTCTCCGGGTGCCTGTAATTGTGGACAAATCTCGAGACCCAGGCTTGAACCCTAATGGCTGATTCTAAGGAGGAGAAGGCGTCTAATTCCAGAACAACATCTCTGGCTGTCACCAATAGCACAATTTTAGGTTTCTGCCTCTCCTCCTCATTGGTCTCATCTTCTGCTTCACCCTCCTGAACAGGCCAGAACTCTCGAGGTCTACTCAACCATTCAGGTCCATTCAGCCACATTCCATCCAACAACCTGTCTGCACTGACTCCTCTAGAAGGCAGGTCTGCGGGGTTGTCTGAACCAGGGCAATGTCCCCAGTATTCAGGTGAGATCCTCTCCTGAATCTCCAAGACCCTATTGCAAACAAACGGCTTCCATCTATCTGCACTGCCTCTAATCCAGGCCAAGACAATCTTGGCATCAGTCCACATATGTACTCTTCCGACATGAGCTCCTAAAGAGGACATCAAAACGCAAGCAACACGGGCGCCAATGACTGCAGCCATCAGCTCCAACCTGGGGAGAGTGATTTTCTTCACCGGGGCCACCCTAGCCTTAGAGATAACAAACCTTGTCAAAATTTCACCTGACCTATGAACGCATCGGATGAAAGCAACAGCAGCATAGGCCTTTGTGCTCGCATCACAGAAAACGTGGAGCTCGGATAGGTCCCTAAGCCTCCCACCCACTATAAAATAGCACCTTGGTACCCTGACCCTAGCCATCTCTGGTAACTCCTGGCACCAATCCTCCCAAGCAGTAGATAGGGCATCAGGCAATGGGTCGTCCCACCCTACACCTGATATCCATAATTGCTGCATTAGGTATTTCGCCCTGATGATGAAAGGCGCCAGGATACCTAAAGGATCAAAAACCTTAGATGACAATGCGAGGACACCCCTCTTTGTATTGCCTCTCTCTGCCATAAGAGCTAACAGGTCATTAACATCAAATGCGAACACATCATCCCTGGTGTCCCACATCAACCCCAGGGTCTTCATTCCCAGGAACTCTTGCTTATCGCCTCCTATTTCATATTTGCCATCTGTGCTGCTCTTCCACCCCTCCTGAAGAGTAGTCGAATTTGTGCCCCACTTCTCCATTTTCATGCCTGCAGAGTGAAGCACTTGCTCTATGTCACCCCTCAGAGTCCTGACTTGCTCCTCTGAGTCGCCTCCAGTTATGTGGTCGTCGACATACATATCTGTGGAGAGTGCCCCCACCGCCTCAGGGTATTCGAATCTAAGCTTCTCTGCATGATATCTGAGAGTGGCCAGTAGCAGAAATCCACTGCAAGTCATGCCAAATGGAGCTCGCGTCATCCTCAAATGCCTCAGTTCATGGCAACTCGGATTGTTTGGGTCCCTCACCCAAAGAAATCACACAGCGTCCCTGTCATCCTCATGCAGACCTATCTGGTGATAAGCCTTGACAATATCTCCCTTGATTGCCACCAGATGTACTCGAAACCTTATTAACAGGGTGAGGAGCTCTTGAATTAGGTTTGGCCCGGGCTCTAAGCAGTGATTTAAAGATGCCAACCCCTTCCTATGAGAGGAGGCATCAAAAACCACCCTCACCTTTGTGGTGGAACGCTCCATTTTAATTACAGCCCTATGAGGCATATAGTACATTGGGAATTCAGAGGGAGCTGAGGCAGTTATTTCCTCCGCAAATCCCATTTTTACATAATCTGCGATGGCCTTGTTATAGGCCTCAAAGAGGCAAAGCTGCTTTAAGGTGGCTATGCACTCTAATTGGTTGTTCTGATCATTGGCTTATATCCTGTTGACCCCTCCTTTTTTGGATATGAACTATCCTTTGCTTTTATAACTCAGATAAAGGAAACTTTTCCTGAGTGCGGTAGCAATAACTTAATTAATAAAGAGATGATGAAGTGGCATTCATTCACCCAATGGATTCATGTGAGTATCAACTGTATTTGGTTTACCTTTCATTTTTGGATTATTTTCGAGCTACCTTTAATTGATAATAGATGAGTCCCACTAGCGAAATAAAAACTTTTTTTTTACATAATATCACATTTAAAGGATTGCTTCTAAGTGTAGGAACAGTAATTCAGTTTTTCATGTCGTATCTCAGAACTACTACAAACGTATTGTTTAATTAGCTAGTAGGTATTGTCTATTAATTTATTGATACATTATGACCATCCCTGTGATCTATCTTTGTTTGTTTTGTTTGTTTGTTAGAGTTTAAGGTTCCATCAACTACCAGGTCATTAGAGACCCGTCCACTGTATAGTTCTAATGCATATACTGCACAGACACTACACTAATGTGACGATTATTGGGTATTAGCAGTACCCAGCTTTCCCGAGCGACCACCCATGTCAGTACTAACTGAGCTTGCGTTGCTTAACTTCAGTGATCAGACGAGAACTGGTGTGTCCAACGCAACTCGCCGCTCCCCTGTGATCTATCACACACTGCTGATTAAGTACTTATAAAAATAACACAACATGTTGAAAATTTCCATTATAACTGACAATAGAGCTCAATATAATGATGAGCTGACTGCAGTGATTTCATAGTTATTAATTGATGGAAATGTGTTTGTGGAAATTGATATAATTTTGTAATTTTATTAACAGGAAGATAATTTTGCAATTATATAAAAATGCCTTGTGCCAGGGTTATACAATTCAAATGTTTTTACAAACCAGTACCTTTTAAACAATGTATTTCAGTTTGTCATGCCAAAAGGTAAAAAATATTGAGGGGATCCTAAGAATTTATAAATTCATATCATAGAAGTTAATCATTGTGCATAAGCAGCCAACAGCTGGTTGTAAATAACTTGTAATACCCCTGCTATTTGACAGGGAGTGGTGAGTTGCATTGGACACACCAGTTCTCGTCTGATCACTGATGTTAAGCAATGCAAGCCCAGTTCGTACTGACATGGGTGGTCGCTCTGGAATGCTGGGTACTGCTAATACCCAATAATTGTTGCATTAGTGTAGTGTCTGTGCAGTATATGCATTAGAACTATACATTGGACGGGTCTCTAATGACCTTGTAGTTGACGGGACCTTAAACTCCAACAAACAAACAAACAAACAAGCTATTTAACAAATATATTGAATAGTTATTACTATAAGCTGTCCTCATGCGAAAGGTTACAATGGAATAGATGAAAAAAATTTCTTACTAAGACCAAAAACTTATTAAAGTGAATAATTTATTGTCCAAAAGTTAAAACCACATGGAAAGTTGTCCATTAGCTTCTTAGGAGGACTTGTTTAGTAGGCTATATTCAAAGTGGTTACATTTTGAGCCATTTGAGGGCATCAAGGTAAATATCAACATGTGCCATGCATCAACTAGCCCCACCTTCCCTAATGCATGGATGAGGTGAAGTACTGGACAATAAAGTGACATGGGTGGGCTGGGAATCTCAGAGCCCTGGATGATGATGCTAAGGTGATGAAAAGTGATGTAGGAGTAGAAAGGCAATAAGCCAAACTTGGAGCAGTAAGGGGTCACACTTCTGGTGTAGGGAATGGCTAGAATAAGATGCAAAATCCTGTTGAAAGGAAGGTGAAGGAGTCAAAGCTGGAATTTTGACAGAGTAGCAAGAAGAGAGCAAGCAAAGTAAATTACAGTAAGAACCTTTGCATGGAAGATCTGAAGAAGCAGGTGGTGAGTAAGTATAGGTTTCAGCCATTTAAAAAGATACCACAAAGTATTAAGCTTAGTAATGAGGGAATTACGGTGATCAAGGAAGGAAAATAACCCCCAAGATCTTCAGAGGGGGGTTAGGGAATTTCTGAAGAAATAGGATTTTCTGAGTCTTGTCAGAATGGATATTTATGTGCCAAGAGTGATACCACAGAGTCAGATGGGAGAGAAGCTGAGTTATTGAGGATTGGGCAGAGGACATGGAGTCTGAAGGAAACTTGAGACCATAATAATTGTTTTCAGCAAAGGACCACAGCTTCCAAACATCACAGACTGAGGGGAGTGAAGCTGTGGCCACATTGAATAATATGGGGCTTAGCAATGACCCCTGAGGGACCTCCTGCACCAGAGGTTGGGACATAGCATGGGATATGACCCAGGCAGTCCTCGCTTCAAGGTAGGACAGCAACAATTGCAAAGCCTGTGGATTTAGAGGTGCATTTTTAGCTGGCCAGTCAATGAGGTGTGGTCAATTATTATTATTTATTTATTTATTGTAGACGTATGTTAGTACAATCATAACACATAACATTCACAGGAGGTATTTAACCCTTTGAGGGGCACTCTTAATTCTATGTTCAGAAAAAAAAACTTATGATGAGTTTGATTTTTTATTAATCAAATTAACAGATTTTTTGTTTTTAAAAAAGTTACAGTAATGTTGCCCTTAGGCATCAGTGGCACTTCCAGGTAAAATAAAGCTCACATTATAACCTAACATGAAAAATGGTAAAAACAATTTCTATTTTTTACAAAACACAAATTCATGTTGCATTTTGAACATTTTACATGTGTAAAACCAGAAGAGCATAATTTGCATCTCTGCTTCTTATCAAAAATTGGAAAATAATAGCAGCCATCATATTGTATATCTGCTTGTGGTCTAGGTTTGACTGCTCTTTTAATAACTAAGGTGAAATATTTGAAAGCAATGGCCTTCCTCTTTTGTTGGCAGAATTCTTGAGTGTTAATGCTCTGGCCACTGAATTCCGAAATTCTATTAAATGAATACGTTTTGAAACCCCACACCTCTTACATTCACGACAATAAATAAGCCATGCATTTACTACTGCCAAGTCAACAAAATGGAAAAATCTCTAATGTACCATTGTTTGGACCTGAAGTCTGTTCAATAGAGAGCTATCAACATATCCAAAAGATCTACTCTGCCCATATTTGAATTGTAAAATTTTACAATTGCAGGACGGGCAACATCAACATAGGATTTGTCCTTTGAAATCCATCTTCTGACTTTGTCAACTGGTTCACATCCAACATGGGATGATGCCAGTTGAACAGCTGTATTGTCAAACCATCTTACAATTATGATATCAGAAAAAGTGCCTACCCTATAATCTAAACTTCCTCGTCCTAAACATTTTAATTCCTTCTCTGTTTTTAAGGTAAAGCCCTTTAGTCTGTTTGATCGTATTGTCCCTGTTGACCATATGCCAAACTTTTCTTTTAATGTCTTTATTAATGCTATTGATGTGTACCAGTTATCAAAGCAAACAATATTGTTATTAGGATCTGGGATTGATGAGACTAATCTCACTACTGCCTGACCACCAACTCCTAAATCATTGCAGCTTTTAGAAAGAATTCCCTCTACGTTTCTATCATAAGAACTTTCTTTTGTATTTTTTTTTTGACCCAGTGTAGATTTCAAAATCATAACACACCCCATCACTACTAGCACGAACAAAAACCTTTATGCCCCATTTATGAGGTTTGTCAGGATTATATTGGTGAACACCAGCTGGGAGTCTCTTACTTTTATGAGGAATGATCTGCTCATCAATTGAATGAAAGTTTCCATTTTCTAGCTTATTACAGTTTAATCTAAGCTTATCTAGAAATGGCTGGATTTTGAATAGCTTGTTTTTTCTTTACTACCCTCTGATAGATTGTCATTAAAGTGAATTAGGTTCCTAAGTTTAGCAAATCATTTAATTCCCATTATGTCAGCCACAGGGGCATACCTTGTCTCTAATGCCCAATATAACTTATAGCTTCTCATTTTTACACTACCCATTAATAAATGCATGCCCAAAAATTGCTCTATTTCCTTAGATGTTGTGTTGATGGATTTGCCATTCTTCTGTGCAGAGTACAGATTTGTTTGTTGAACAATCTCATTTATCATATCATCATTCACAAAATATATCATCATTCATCATCATTCATCATTCAACATATCATCATTCTTCATAAGCATAAAAATAATCAGAATTTGTATCAGGTATATTTTTAGGCTGAACATTTACTTTTTTCCATGAGAAACTTCTTTTGTGACTTTTGGATGAGAGGCTAACATCTGTTTCATCAGGTGAAAATGAATGCTCTTCTACAAAATGGTCATCTTCAATAGTATTACTAGAGGCAAAGTTATTTTCAAGATGTTTATCATTTTCTGAAATATAGTCAGGATCATCAATATCATCATCAGAAAGATTTTCATCTTCAGAGTCATTTGGTGGAATGATGATGCACTGTGGTACTTTCTGTATTGAGGCAAAATCTGTGGTGATAATTTTTTTAAAAATTTGTTTTTCAGGATTTTGCAGTGATTTCATGTCAAATGTTGTACTTGGAAAATGTTGTTCTTCATTATCTTCCAATTCAACTTCATTTTCAATGGTATTCACATTTGCTGGATCATATTTTTGAAGTTCAGCAAATACTGTATTTATTTCTTGACCTTCCATTGGAAACAATGGAGAAATAGCGTCACTGAAATGGCAAACCCATATATGGATTTCTACAACCAAATAAGAGCATTGTTGCTTGTGGTCAACATATTCATTTTTAGATAAGAACAGCAATAAAATCACTACTTACCACATCAATATTTGTTTATATATATAGAAGAACCCCTGATAACAAAAAAATTGTTTTTCAATGCATTTTTTAACAATTTGACTAAAAACTGACGATCTACACATCAACAAGCTATCCACTATGTTTGTTACCACTGATGGCTAGTGAAGTTGAATCACATGACTAAACCATAAGTCCGCATTGTTGGGAAAAAATAAATCTGATTGGCTTAAAATAGTTGTGTCTACCAGGCAACAATGCATTTTAACTTAAATGCATCATAAGACTTGAATAAAAAAATTCTTAATGTTGATGTTGCTTATAAGCAACAGTGCCACTAAAAGGGTTAAAGACAGTATGCCAAAATGAGTGCACCAATTTTGACATCTGAATAAGGCACATTGGAATACTTGGGACCTTATCATGAATGGAAGATCATTTAATACAGGGTAACATTTCACTGGAAAGTACTGCCTCCTCACATCTCCACCCAGAAGACGGGATACAAAATGGAACCTCGATGGTGCCCTGACACTGGCTGTGGACAGGAAGTCAGCAGAGATTGTGTGAAAAGGGTAGGCAGGGTTCTGTAAAGCAGTAGCAAGTTTGAGTATAAGGCAATTTTTGACAAAATGGTTAAATGGAAGCAAACAAGCCTTTAACAGACCAGGGACAATCTATTCCTCCAAGCAGTATTAAGAGTGGCTCTGAGTGTGTGATTATAGGCAAGGTTAAGAGGGTGCATCCAAGTTACAGTGAGTGAGGCAAGAAAAGGAGAGGTGTGTGCAGATTGCTGCTTGTGATTCATAAGCAGGGCAAGACAGTGTTGTTTATGTGGGTCCAGGGCATGTTGGCATCATGGGCAATGAGAGGGCGGATGCCCATGCCCGTCAGGTGGCCCACTTGCCCCTCCTCCGATGCTCTCCCAATGGTGTGGTGGGCCGTCCATCACCAATGGAGGTCCCAGTGGTTTTCGGAGACCACCAACAAACTCCACACACTGAAGGACACTCCAGAGCACTGGGTGTCCTTGTGCCGCCTCTTGCAGTGGGAGGAGGTTGTGCTTGCTCAGGTTTGAATTGGTCACACGTTCCTCACCCACTCCTACATTCTACAGGGTGAGGATCAACCATGGTGTGACTGCTGTTGGGAGCCTCTCACAGTGGCACACATCTTTAGTCACTGTCAGAGATACCATGAACTGCGATGCCGACTGGGAGTCAGTCACGAGCTCTCTACATCACTTGGGGATAACCCTCAGGGGGTTGACAGCTCACATGTATTTGTGAAAGAGGCTGGCCTCTTTCACCAAATCTGAATTTTATGTATTTTTGTATGCTGTTCATGAAAATGACTTTCGTTTTACTGTGCGACCCTCAATTTTTTTGCAATTCCCCTTTTTAAAATTTTAGTGACAGTTGTCAATAAAGCAGTAAATGACATACAGTATGAAAGAAATCTGACTGTACTTTAGCCTACCTATTGTCACTGGCCAGCTATTAGTCGTAGGTAGGCCTACTAGGATACAGCTATTGACCAGTTGATAGTTGATAGTAGAGTTCCCTGACAGATTAGTGAGCCACTGGGAACATGATTGCATTCTAATTTCATTGAATACACTGCAAGCAGCCCTTATAGGTCAAAATGGCAGTGGAGAGAATCACTCTCATTCCTAATTTGTAACCCACCTGAAGCATAGCATCTATTGTCATGCATTGCCTACCTGCTGTAATGAGACTTTCTTGCAGAAAGTTTGCCACATTATACTCACCAAGGGCATTCCATTGCCAAATGACCCTTGGAAAAAGACCAATAATACAAGTCTGTTTGTGCCCTGATCCCCTTCATTTGAATGAATGATCATTTCTTCCTCTATACTCTGCAAGGGATAAGCTGCCAAAGACTTTCTGTGATCATGTGTGACACTCAATCTTCGAGAGAAATGATGTAACAGAATTCTTGCTGCCCTCCCAATCTCATTTTCCCAAGATGAACCCTGCTAAAAGGGATACCAAATTGGACTACAATAATCTACAATTGGCCATACCAGTGAAAAACTTTCCTTTGTGCTGTCCCCTAGGACTCTATTAACCAAACGGAGGGTATGCCCAGTATTCCCAATCAATTTGTCAGTCTGCTCCCTCCAGGTGACCATAGTATTTAGAATAATTCCAAGGAATTTCTGGATCTCAACCCTCTGGCAATGACTCCCACTTTATGCTCCAGGTATACATCTTGTTTTGGTCCTGTTGCAATTCTGTGCAGGAAGATAACCCTTCATCCACCACCCTAGCAATGCAGGTGTCATCTGCAGATGGCCCTATGTCATTAACATAAATGCCCTATATCATGCCAAGTCCTATATTATTAACATAAATTATATAGAGTATGATATCTGATGTATGATGTCCATTCGAATTTAATGTTTTTATGTAACTGGGGCCCTATGAATTACCAGAGAACCTGACGTCCTAGGGCAAAATGGAGAACAGATAAATAATCAGAATAACTTATCCAATAAATCTAGCACTAAGAGAGAAATGTATTTTTTCCAAAGTAAAAATTTGTTCTTCAGTGTTATTTTTCTATAAGCTGTTCCTTGCTGATAATAACTTCTTTTGCAACTTCTCTTTTAATGAACTCCTAAACATTTTCTATTGGATTCATATCTGGAGAATTAACTGGACAAGGACACTGGACACTGCTTTTATAGACTTAACAGTATGATAGGGACCTCCATCTTACATAAATGTAAATGATTCTCCATTTAGAAAAGAATCCTTTAAATGAGGCAAAAGTCATTAATCAGCTATTGCATGTATTGGTGCTTTCTCATGATGCCCAGCACCACATAAAAACGTCCAGTGCCCTTTCCTGCACAATGTGTTTTTTAAATTTTTCAACTTTAGAGGACCATTTTCTTAATTAAATGGATTTAGAAGACCACAATTCAATACTTTTATGTTCAACACTTATTTCTCTTTGAGATTCAGTTAAAGGCCCCTGCACACGATACGTTTGGTGGGTCAGTTCGGTGTGTGCACATTGATGTGTTCAATTTGGTGTGAAGGAATGAATTGCCCACACATGATCAGTTCGGTGTGTCATGTACTTATGTTCCTTTTCGTTAAACGTCATGTGACGCCATTTGATTGTCCACACCAACCAGTAATTCTACCATTACCATGGTGCAATAAATCTCACTGTGTTAGAGGGATCCAAAGGAAAAAATTTTCTGATAAATGTGTTATTTAACCTGTCAAGCTTCCTACAAAATTCATGATATGGTCTGTAACCAGTGGATCTAATAAAGTGGCCAGGGACTGTAGGTAAAGCTTTTGGCAGACTGGTAAATTCACTATTTCTGGTTGTGCATTATAGTGGCGATTTCATAGGTGGCTTTATTCCTCATGGTGAATTCAAGAAGCACTCTGAAATTCCAGAATGGATTGCATGTTGCTTTCCAGGAAAATTTCCAACATTAAGATCCTGAAATAGTTTTCAACTTTTCAGCCTGCACAATTTGCTAAAAGAACAACTCAGATGGTGGCACTTGACGGCATCTGTAAAGCAGCACACTAGCGTTGGCACTTTGGGGCGGACAAAATCAAATACTGTATTTTCTCATGTATAATACACACCCCAAGTTTCAAGATTTACGTTAATGTAAAAATCTCAATACCCCTGCATATCAAACAGGGTAAGTTTGTCAGTTGCCAGTTATTTCAGATGATGATATGAAAAATTTTTAGGAGTTTTAATGTGCTGTTGTTGCACATAACTGGAGATAATCATTTTTATTACAGTACTTCTTAATTTTTTAGAAGCACACTAGTATTATTACATCCATAGTTATGCTTGTATTGAGGTAAATAAAGTGTTAATCCTTTTATTTTTAAAAGGTCAAAACGAATGTTACATTAAATTTATAGTTAAATATGTTATTTATAAAAAATAACTCAACAGAGCACCTAATGGAAGTTAAATGAGTTTAATAAGCAAACCTCTCATTTGTTGCTTAAAATGGGTTATCCAATATTCTTTATGTGTACTTAGTGTTCCTCTGAAAATGGCTGAAATTTTTACTCCTATGTATAATACACACCCTGACTTTTACCCAATTTTTGGGGAAAAAACTGCATATTATATGCAATATAATATGGTATATGAGTGCTAACCTAATCTTATGCACACATCAACTGGGTGACTAGTGGACAAAACTAGTATATAACTTTGTTGGCTAGTGGCCAAAACTCTAATATTCTTTCATATTGGCACAGCTAGTGCAGGTGTGGCAACCATAGGCATTAATGTAGATTTGAATAATGATTTTTATATTTCACTGATCTTTCTGTTAACTGGCAAACAAACGGAGCAGAGGTAAACAGAGAAATATAGACAGTAAGACAGACAGACACATACAAAGGGAAGAGAGAGGCAGATAGAGAGACCAATACAAAGGAAACAAGTGAGAGACAGACACAGTGAGACAAATTCAAAGACAAAGAGAAAGAGACACACACAGTGAGACAAATTCAAAGACAAAGAGAAAGAGACACACACAGTGAGACAAATTCAAAGACAAAGAGAAAGAGACACACACAAGCAAACACATAAGCAGTAAGAAACTTGCAAACAGAGCTACTTTACTAACATACTAGAGTAAAAGTACTGTAGTTTGGAATATGTAGTTCACATTCCCACTATTCAAGGAATTATTACATTATAGACCTAAGAACTAAGGAATTTGATCCAAAAGTATTTAAAGTAAATGGCAGGAATTTCAACATATTTATTGTTGCAGTACAACTTGGACATTTGAGAGATCATAAAATTCTAATTCCAATTGAATTCACTGCAAGAATCCGCATTAGGCAAAATTGGCAGTGGAGAGAATAAATCTCATTCCTAAGATTTAAATCATTGAAAACCCAAAGGAACCTAAAGCATGGCATCTACTCTGCCATCCATTTCCTACCTGCTATAATTCCACGTCCTTTCAGAAAGCTCTGGGCATTATCTTTCCAAAGTGCATTCAATTGCTGAATGGTCCATGGGGAAAGAAGACCAGTAATATGAGTTTGTCAGTGCCCTGATCTCCTTCAATTTAAATGCAGGGAAACCTTTTAATTGGGACAAGTAAAGAGACTGGGAAAATTTGAAACAATTTGGAGGTGGTTAAAATTATAGGAGTTACTCCAAATTGGGCCAGATAGTTGTTTATCCCAATTACATTACTCAGTTCCTGAAATTACAGTAACATGTATACATACAGTAGATAATAAATGTATATAATGGTTGATTTGAATATAAGAATATGTTATTGGTGCACATAGATGGACCACCAACAAACTCTGCACACTGAAGGACACCCCAGAGCACTGGGGGTCCTCGTGCCGCCAGTCGCGGAGGGAGGAGGTTGTGCTTGCTCGGCTTCGGATTGGTCACACGTTCCTCACCCACTCCTACATTTTACGGGGTGAGGAACAGCCATGGTGTGACTTCTGTTGGGAGCCTCTCACAGTGGCGCATATCTTTAGTCACTGTGAGAGATACCGCGAACTGAGATGGCGACTAGGAGTCAGTCGGGAGCTCTCTGCCTCACTTGGGGATAACCCTCAGGGGGTTGAGAGCTCGCTTGTATTTGTGAAAGAGGCTGGCCTCTTTCACAAAATTTGATTTATACATGGTTTGTTTTAGACATCTTTGAATTTATTCTGGAATTATTTTGGCTTTTGCCTTTTTATTTCTGTGTCCTTTTTTGGCTTTTGCCGTGTTTATTGTTATTATTGTTTTGGCTTTTGCCACTTTTATTGTTATGTCTGTTTTGGCTTTTGCCACTTTTATTGTTATGTATGTTTTGGCTTTAGCCACCTTTATTGTTATGTCTGTTCTCGTTTTTTGTGGATTTTACTTTTATTTCTGGTTTTTGCTTTTGCCTATTATTATTCTTTGCTATTTATTTGGCTATTGCCTTCTGTATGTGTTAGTTTTACTGGGCTTTTGCCCTTATTTATTGCCATCATGGTGGGAAGGCCATTTACACCCCCACCATGATGATTGTCTTTCTGGGCCCTAATGACCATTGTAGTTGATGGGCCCTAAAACCATAACAAACAACAAACAACAAGCACATAGATGGATAAATATACATTGATAGGTGCAAAGGTATTAGGGGCAGTCAATAAATAATGAGTCAGTGAATATTGCAGAAAAAGTATGGTGCAGATAGGTCTAAAATGGAGAGTCGGGTGTGGCCTAACAATGCATGTGTTTCTATTGCCAGATGCCATTAACTGTCTGGCAGGGAGTGAGAAAAGAACAATAACTGAACATCAGCCACATCCAGTCATTTCGTTTTTTGAAAGCAATGCAGAATGGAGACATCCAAAGCTAAGCAGTGTGGTGTTGTTTGTTTTTGACAGCAGAAGGTGAAGGAGGGCTTAAAATTCATAGACGAATGGAAAGGACCTATGGGGAGTACTGTATGTCATGGGCAAGAGTTCAGGAGTGGAACAAGGGCTTTCACAAAGGATGCATATCAATTGGTGATGACCTGTGGAGTGGAGTCACAGAAGTTGTGGAGTCACACAAATTGTGTCACAGAAGAGCATGTTGCAAAAGTGGATGAGCTCATAAAGAAAGACCATCATCTAACAGTAGATGAGATTACTGTATCAGTGGGGCTTAGCCATGGTACAATCACAGAATCATCAAGGACAGGTTTAAGTGCTGTAAAGTGTGTGTACAATGAGTCCCAGATCATTTGCCACCAGAACAAGAGGGCTGTCACATGGCCATGTCTCTGCAAGCATTGTGGCATTACAACTATGATGGGGATGAATTTCTTACAGCAATTGTGACTGGTGATAAAACTTGGTATGAGCACTTTCGGCCCGAGTCAAAATGGCAAAGACATCAGTGGAATCATACAGAGTCCCCTCCTTTAAAAAAAATTCAAGACCCTTCACACTAGTGCTGACAAGGTACTGGGACAAGGGACTGCTTCTTGTCAATTTCCTGGAGCATGGAGCTACAGTCAATGCTCAGCAGTATTGTGAAACATTAAACTTTCTCATGGTGTCATCCTTTTGCATGACAACAGCCATGCAAAGGCTAGACCACACACAGCCAACACATCAAATGAATGTCTGAAGTACTTCAAGTGGGAAGTCTTGAGTCACCCCAATATTCCAGATCTGTCCCCATGTGACTTGGGGAGTGGCAAATTGTGTTGGACACACCAGATCTCATCTGATCACTAAAGTTAAGCAGCACAACCCCAGCTAGTACTGACATGAATGGCCACTTGGGAAAACTGGGTACTGCTAATAAAAACATCGTTGCATTAGTGTAGTGTCTGTGCAGTCTCTGCATAAGAACTATGCTGTGGATGGGGCTCTAATGACCTTTGTAGTTGAAGGGCCCTAAAACACCAACAAATAACAACAAACCCATGTGACTTCCACATCTTTGGTGAACTCAAAAAAGTAGTGCAGGGACACGAATTTCAAACGGACAATAAAGTCAAGGAGTGCATGCACAATTGGTGCAAACAGCAACCAAAGCATTTCTACGAGCATGGCATTATGCGACTAGTGTCACAATGGGATAAATGCCTACAGACAATACCTTTGAGTTTTATTAAATAATTACTGTGAAATTGCCTCTGACTCTTTATTTATTACTGACCCTCATATGTTTGCAAAACAAAGAAAGATTCACAAGATAATTACAGCACATGCATATCTTTAAATTAATGAACAGTATTCCAGGGGTGGATTCAGTGTGGAGCAATGCAGCAAATTTGAAACTATTTGGGGCCCAAATTTTTTTATGTTCTCCCCATTGATCAGCCCCTGTTTCCACCCCTGCAGTATTCTCTATATGTTTTCTTGGAGGAACTTTTTAATTCAGTTTATATCAATTTGGAGGAAAAAAATCAAAATACGTAATTTAATAAATACAGTATCATATTCTGTTTAGTGATTCCTACTCATATTGTAACATTCCCAGCAGTAAATTGTAATAGCCAATTTTTCACTTGTATGTACCAATTGTGGAGCACTGCACTTAAATTTGGTTTCCCTTTAGGCAGGGCTTGTCTTTGGAAATTGAAATGATCCAAAGGTGGGCAGCAAGAATTGGGCTACAATGCTTCTCTCATCAGACATGACCACAGAATTAGGGTGGGACCAATACTTTAGACACAGATATCTAACAGAATTCAGCTTTTTAAGAGACTGTTGAAAATAGAGAACAATGTTTCTCCAGATGGCAGATTATCCCTTGCAGAGTATAAGGGAAGAAAGGATCATCCATTCAAATTGAAGGAGATCAGGGCACGACACAGACTTGTATTATTGATCTTTTTTCCAAGGCTCATTTGGCAATGAAATGCTCTTGGTGAGGATACATGTGCATGCACACTGGTGAAAATTGAAAAGGGAACTAAATTGAAGTATCCCTAAGGATGGAACCACCCAAAAAAGGTTTATTGAGGAATGCCACAATATTGTACATGTTTATAAATAGGTAGAACCTAGTAAGAAAGAGCAGAAAGAAACAAAGTGTTGGATGCAACAGACGGTCTCAGCAAAAAGCTAAAAGAAAAGAATCAAAGGGTTGTTCACAACAAACTATCTGACATCTCGACTAACCTTAAGTGATAAGGACTAAAAGAAAAACGATATTGGAAAAGGACTAAGAAACGTTAGTAGAAGGAGCAACCTTACAGAAATTACAGCCACTAGAAGAGAAGAGACAACTTTATAATAACAAAAAATTCATGAATTTACAAAGACTTCTGGACTCACCATTATTTACTTTACTGAAGACTGTTGAGCAACAAAGGAGATTGTGGAATCTACAAGGATAAAACAATTGGATTTTTAACCAAATCATCAATTGTGATAGTGAAGGTGAATGTGAAAAGTATAAGGTTTTTAACAGGCAAAAATAAACAAACAAACTAACCCATGTGGCAGCCATTTTTTGCAAAGAAGGATATTCGTCTGGCAGTGGTGCCAATCAACCAAACCGAGCCGTGTTTCAAGTAAAGGTAGGAAAATGGGAAGCTGGCCCTATCAAGAAGGGAACTTGTGTATGCAGCTGTTAGAATTGTTTCGTATCACAGTGAATGATTGGCATCATTAAATGCCAAAGTGAAAAATAAATTTCCGTTAATGTTTAATGTTGTTTAACTTGTAAATGAACGTTCAATTTTAAGTATTTAGCTATTTTAGTAATCTGCTTAATCAAACATTCTAACAAAATAATTTAGTAAATAATGGTGTTACATTAGGCACGTGGATCCACGGAGTTGATGCATCTATTGTTTATTTGATTTCTAATTTTTTATAGGTTGTTTGTCATTATAATGGGAAAAGTGAGTATATATGCATTAAGAATAACATTGTGTTGTGAAAGGTAGTTGTGAAAGTAGTTATATTTTTTTTGTATGAATAAAGTAATTGGTACTATTCCTCACTAACCTGGCATCATTCTTGGATAGGGTATACGAGTATACATTAAGTACACAAAACGGAACAACATTCTCTCTAATTTTATTCTTCATTTTCTATAACTGGGCACAACCTTGCTCCAAACCTTAAAAAATATATAAAGTTACTCTCAGGTCTTGCCTTAATCTCAAGAAATAAAATTATAATAACCCAAAGATAACACTACCAGCTACCAAAAAATATAGATTGGAATTAATTTATATGGAAATTATTGCTTGGATCGTTATTAATCAGAAAGCAATGAAGGTACTGATAATTTCAGGGACATCACATGCTTAGAAACCAATGATCTGCGATTTTTGTTAGATGATGGTAGTCTGTCAGACTACCCTTTACCATTCTAGGGTTAAGGACCAGCACTGCATAACGTATTGAAAAGTAAGTATCAAGGTAAGCAGTATCACAAAGCAGTGCTGACACTTGCATTAATTCCTTTATTGCTAAGATTAAAATGGACACTGCCCAACATTCAATCCACTTTCAGCTTTCATTATATCTTCCACAAAATTTGAGTTGAAAAGTTTAATATTTTTAAGGCATCCGAAGAAATTCCTTTGGAAATGGCTATTGCTCCATCTTTTAACATCATTGATTTGAGGTAAGCCACCTAGTTAACGTGAGAAATTTTAAAAGTGTTTAGTACAACATTATGAAATTAATATACCAACTTGTGTAGTTAATATCATCATCATATCCTTATTCCGCCTGTGGCATGGTACAGCGGACCCAAAGAACCAAAGTAGTTGTGGACCTGAAATCACCCACAAACAAGAAGCCACCAATCCCGCCTATCTTCCATCAGATACCCGTCCACTCCACTGCTTTGGTTTTCCATTACCCTGGGTACTTCTAGCCACCTTCATTCTCATAATTCAGTTAATGAACTCCTCCTCCCCTCTTCTCATATCCCCACCCTCAAGCTACCTCTCATATACTCATTCCTAATTCTATCAGCTCTTCACACCCCACTAATGTATAATACCGCAGTACCCTGGCTATGCAACCGTTACTTAGTTAATATCATACCTAAATAATATAGTCCTAAAGTGTTGAGTTCTGTAAATGTACCAGGAGTACTACCAGTATATGTAGCATTGTCAACAAGTATGGTAATGTTACGGCTTTCTCTGTAAATATGTCATAAGAAAGGGTATTTTCATTCTATTAATAGAAAATTGTTAGTGAACACTTTCTTTTCCTACCTACGAATAATAACTTCATGCCATGCAGAATCAGCAAATGATGATTTGGTGGAAATGATCATCTGAGAGCTAGTGTACCATCCTAAACTCCAAACAACTTTTAATTGACCATTATCCATTCCAACACCAAAATAGTCATTGTCCATGTTAGGAGGATCCTAATTATAAAAACATTAAAATGATCAGTTTTTTCAGTATTTGCACACTTCAGATGGTGAGAAAATGTTTACTATGTCAAGAGAGCAACTACTTTTTGTTCCAATTGGATACATGAGTAATCTGTTGGACGGTATTTTTATACAGCTGGCTGAGGACCCTAATGCTGCGACCCCCTATACATATTTATTGTCGGCATTTTTCCTTTTTGGGGCACTTTTCCTTCACCGACGCCAGGAGTTGAATTCCTACACATGCGCATTTTGCAGATCTAATGTTGTAACTAAAAGGGTTCTTTCTTCGTGCATATGGCATCGTACACACAGCAGGGGGCCATGGTTTTACTAACCTCATCCAACGGAAGGTGGATGGGGTTAGTGGATCTATCAAAAGAAGCCAAATCACCTCTTACCTACAAGAACCTACTTCCTTGACTCCTTTGGCCTTCCCCTCTTCTGAGAGAAAGGCTAAAGAAGGCAAGGTTTCCATACATAAAGGAGTGTGGACATGTGTAATTGGTTATTTTTTGTGGGGTGTTTCTTTAGATATTTGGTGAATATATAATCTTTAAATTTGACATAAGTGTTATCACTTGGCTATTATTATTAATAATGAATTCCTGAAGATTGCATATGGTATGGCTACAGAGAGTGCCACGTGGTGTATTTTTTTGTGACGCATTTTAAAGGAATTTGGGTTGGCTGAATTTTAGATGTGGCACACTCTTAAGGAATTTGCACATTTAGTTGTAGTTCTCTGTGTGTGTAAGTTTATTTTTGAAGTTTGATTTTAATTGACAGAAAGTTATCAATGGATGACTTTATTTAAGACAATTGTGCATGTAATAAGGGACTGTGCTTTTTAAATTCTTTTAGGGAACACTTATTGTTATCTGTATTATTATAGTGGTATACTGCACTACTTTGAGAGATCATATTACTATGCCTCCAAAGAAAGTTGCAGAATTGGTGGCTGCAAGCTCTTAAAATTGGAGCTTGCTAAGATCCAGCTGGAGATCAGCAGGTTACAGGCTACCTTGGGAGCAGCGAGTTGCATTGGACACACCAGTTCTCGTCTGATCACTGAAGTTAAGCAACGCAAGCCCATTTAGTACTGACATGGGTGGTCGCTCGGGAAAGCTGGGTACTGTTAATACCCAATAATCGTCGCATTAGTGTGGTGTCTGTGCAGTATATGCATTAGAACTATACAGTGGATAGGTTTCTAATGACCTCGTAGTTGATGGGACCTTAAACCCCAACAAACAAACATAGACGTTACCTTCCTTAGCCCCAGCTCTCCAGTAGTTGGATTAACCAAGTGTAAGGTGGGGACTCCAATGTCTTCACCATCTAGTTCACCTAGAATATTGGTGATGCCATCAGTTAGTAAAGGGGGCATCAAGATTGGTAAGACATCCCTCAGTGCAATTGCAAAGAGCCTCAAAGGGGACGAGAGAATTGCAGAAACAGGATAATCAACAAATGACATCCAGATTGCAAGGGAAGGGGGTTATGGAAAGGGATGCAGGGGATAGCCATATGCCTGCCTCTGTACCCCAGGATTCTACCTGTGGAGTATTGGCAGAGGTTAGTGAAGAGGGCTCTACATTGGTACAAAACTCATCACCTGGCAAATCTATTCTTGTACTTGGGGACACAGACTTAAGTGGTATTGATAGCTGGGCACTACCAAAATGGCTGGAGAGAGGGTGTGTTATTGTTGCTTCCCTTCCTGATGCAAGGTTGGAAGAGATAAAGGGTAGGATTGAAAGTATAATAAAAGGGGAAAAGGAGGAATGCATGATGATTTTACATATAGGATCAAATGACATAACCCATGATAAACCTGCAGTTGAAGTTCTGAAGGGAGTTATAGATATAGCCAAGGAGATAAAAAGATTTAGGCCAAAGGCTAGAGTTATGTTGTGTCCTGTTGTTGAATGACAGGATAAAGGTAGGTTAACTACAGCAAAGGCCAGATGGATAAATAATAAGACTACTGGCAAAACTACTGGATTACAGATCATGTCTCTCAGATCTCCAACATTGGTTTGCTGTTGATGGATTTTATTTTAATGCAAGGGCTGCCTCAAAGATTGGATTAAAAATTAAGGAGTTTATTGTATGCCAGGTTAAGAGACAATATCAATAAGAAAGGTATTAGTAGGGAAGGGATAGTTAAGTCTTTAGCAGTAAATGATCCATTGACTTTGCTTGTTGGGAATTGCAGAAGCATAGTCAATAAAGTGGTTGTGCTCAATGCCCTTGCTGCCACATCAGATGCTGATATCATAATTGGCACTGAATTCTGGTTGAGGGGAGACATCAAATCAGCAGAGATCTTCTCAGATACGTTTGTAGTTTACAGAAAGGATAGGGAAACAGGCAGAGGGGTGGAGTCCTTATAGAAATAGATGAATCCCTGGAAAGCTCTAGGGAATTGCGATATGAGGAAGATTGTGAAATAGTATGTTGTCATGTTGCAGGCTCTTGTGGTGGGGGATTTATGTAGTCAGCTTCTATTGTCCACCAGGTGATGACCCACTCCCACTTATATGACTGTCACAATTATTGGGGCATCTATATCAAAGGAAGAAGGTACCACTAGTAATTCTTGGTGGGGATTTCAGTTTACCACAGTTGGATTGGGAGGGTGTGCAGCCTAATTTAAGAAAGTCATTAGACACAGGCATTATTCCATCATCATGGAAAATGGCAAATGTGGTACCAATTTTCAAGTCAGGAGACACAGCAGATCTTAAGTACTATAGACCAGTTTCATTAATGAGTGCTGTATCCATGGTTTTTGAACATATCTTATTCACCTTTATAATGGGGAATTTGGAGATGAATGACATCCTTAGCAATAACCAGCATGGGTTTAGGAAACGGAGGTCATGTGTCCACCAAATGGCTTGCTTGATGGATTATATTCAAAAGGCTTTAGACAACAGAAAGTAGGTTGATGTTGTATTCTTGGACTTTGAACAGACTTTTGTCATGGCACCCCATGATAAGCTGGTTTCAAAAATGTCCAGATTAGGGATACATAATAAGGTTACTCAATGGGTAAGCTCCTATCTCCTTGATAGGCAACAGAGGGTAATGTACAAGGGTAGTGCATCTGAATGGAAACCAGCCACATCAGGGGTCCCTCAGGGAAGTGTATTGGGTCCTTTGTTGTATATTCTCTTTGTGAATGATTAGGGGCTTGATATTAGTTCCTTCTTTGAACTATTTGCAGCTGACACATGTACTGCTCAGGTATTAGATGAGGGGTTATCATCCTGTGCACAATTACAACACAATCTCGATAAGATTTAAAATTGGTGTGTAAAATGGGAATTGCCATTAAACCTGAAAAAGTGTGGGATTCTTATGATATGCAGATCTAGAAAGCTACCTGATTTTTATTACTATATAAGTGGAGTGAGGGTTGAGAGAGTTGTGACCCATAAGCACCTTGGAATAATTTTAAATTGTCAAGGTACCTGGAAGGATCATATTACAGTCAAAATCGTTTATAACAAACTTCAAGGGACCGACGGTTTTTGTACATTGTAGCCAGTGTTCGTTAAAAGCGATACTATTGTTTATAATGAAGGGATCCTTGTTAATGGTGTTATATTGATTACAGTATGTTGTAACTATTGTAAAATACATACTGTATGCATTCATCAACATCATCACACCCTTTTCCTGCCTATGGAAAGGTCGGATCTGTGGGCTCTAATCCTCCACTCCCATCTATCCCCACCAGGCTTACATCTACCCTGCACACAATCATGTCCCTGTGTACAACCAGCTACCACATTCGCTTAGGTCTCCCCTACACCTGATGCCACCAGCTGTCCCATAATATACTGTGTAAGCTCCTCCACCCCCATCTGCATTACATGCCCATACCATCTGAACCTATTTTCTCACATCTTCTCTGTGATGTTTCTCAACCCCCAAGCTATGGGGGTTGCAGACTTTGCAGACTTTTGCAGACTTTGCAGACTTTGCAGACTTGCAGACTTTGCAGACTTTTGCAGACTTTGCAGACACATTGCAGACTTTTGTCAGCACGTGACACCCTGCTCATGTACGCAGCATTTGCATCTTGGCCACTTGCATTCTCTTCTTGTGAATTTTCCTTACTGCCCAGAATTCCGTTCCATTTAGCATAGTGGGCCTAACTACCATTTTGTAAACTTTACCTTTCAACTTAATTGGGACTCAGAGGCACGGCGACACTGCTTGCCTGTCTCTGCTTCAGCAATCCTGCATTGATTCTATGGGTAACTTCAGAGTTATTTCCCCATTGTTCTGAAACACCAATACTAGATAGCTAAACTCTTGCACTGCTGGTATCACCTCATTGCCACAACGAACTACTCTCCCTTGGTCCCAACTGCTCCAACTGAAAGCTAAGTTCTCTGTTTTCTTCATATTCACCTCAGCGCCCCCCTTTGCCAATGCTGTTCTAATGTCCTGTTTCTTGATGGAGAATTATTCTCATTGCATGCTGTCATGGACAAAGACAGAACTCAGCTGAAACACTGTCCCTAGAAATGTGTTTTGTCTAGTCGATTTGTACGTTCTAACCAATGTGTTCGTTGTAAGCAACATTAATGCTTTTTTTGTATTGCCTTTCATGGTTCGGTCTATTCTGTTCGTTAAATCCGATTGTACGTTATATCCGGTGTCGTTATAAACGATTTCGACTGTAGTAAATTGGTTGGGAGGGCCGGTCAATTTCTCTGTCTGGTTAGTAGGGACCTTGGGTCATCCACCCCATTTTGATAAAAACATTGGTGGCATCCAAGTTTCTTATCCGAATTTTGATCACCCTACCTCATTGGTGCAGGACGAAGCGTGGTTGATTACTGCATCAGAAATTGCAGGTTCGACAGTGGATCGAGGTAGGGCAAGAGATTTTGAGTGCACCATCCATCGGATGAGAGGTAAAGCCATGCCCCCGTGTGGTGTAAGTAGAAGAATTCCCAGGTGTAGCAGTTCGTTCCCTGGCGTTGACAGTGTGTCTCAAAGAATAGTAGACTGACAATAAGTAAGCATGGATTTTGCAGCTTGGTCGACAACCTACTCCAAATACCATCAAATGGATCACCAATGTGTCCATTCAGAGGGATGAAAGTGGGTACCCGATCCTGGAAAAGTGTTAGTAGGGGAAACCGGGATTAGTTGTCACACAAAAAAAAGCGGAAATATGGATAATAGTGGAAAAATAGCAGTCCTTATATGGGTGGGTCTATTTGCACAAAATGTTGGGTAGGCGCATTATAGGAACTCATCACAAACTTCCAGGCAACTGCATAGCAGTGAGAAGACACAGTGAAGTGTTCATTTTTTGAGAGGGAAAATAAAAATTGTTGGTGCATGGTGTTTTTCATGTATGTACTTCCTTAGTGGCACCTACCACAGAATGCTTGTTTTAGCCCATAGTTTACTGCTCTCGCTAATTAATTGTTGTGATTGTCACAGTCCTTAACAAACTAGGCACATAGATAAGGGTTTTTGGTAGCTTGGGGAGAGTTGTAGAACCTTTTGTTGATCAAGGTTCTACATCACTTAAACATTCCCAATTTGAAACAGCAGTTGGAATGAAATGTAATATTGAATAATATATTACAATATTTCTAGTATTTATTTCATTTTGTGTCCTTAGGTCCCAACTGCCCTCTCCTCCTAAACAACAACAGATCTAATTGAAATTCTTTACCATAATGAATCAGGCACGTTCATTTTTATATTTTGGCTTAAATGGGTGGACAAACGCATTTATCTTAATTAAACGTGTTTTACTTTGACATCAGGTTGGAACCCATTATTAATAATGCTCAAGTTTAAAAGTGATAAACAACTAGAGGTGGTGTGTCCCCAGAAGTAATGCTATGATCTGCAAAGCAGGTTAATTTTGAAAACAGAAACTAAGAAGCGTTGCCATGGTATATAATATTAATTGCCACACTTGCTTGATATTGTAAGAAATTTCCAAAAATAGAAATTGCTGTGCATCCCTCAACTAATGTAGGATACCAAAAAAAATCAGCAATTCTTTTAAAATGAGTTGGAAATATAAAACATTCCTATCAGTCATGTGTTACTAAGAACAACAAAGCTGTTTCCTTCTTAAAGGGAAACAAATTTCATTGATGAATTCAGTGATTCACATTGTGACAATCTACCCCTGACATGGGGTTGATTGTCACAAAAACACACCTACAGTAAATCTTAAGTGGTTCCCAAATTTACATATAGATCCATCAGCAATTTTTTTCTTATAAAGCCAGATATTGGGTCTTAATAATTGGGTCAGTATGATTCAAATGCTGCGTATAGGTAAATTTAAAAAAAATTAAATTCAAAAAATGTGACAACCATCCCCAGTCTCCCCTACATAGCTTAGTTTTTTTTGCTCTGGCAGACTGATACATTGTACTTAAACTGCTGTGCCGTTTTAACCTCCCTGCCCTAACAGAGTGCTTTAACAGGGCGATGGAACAGCAGAGCAACAGAATTATCCTTAAGAATTGTGGAACAGAGTGTGTCCAAATGCATCATTTATGAATCGTCAAAATGTTATTTTCAACTACCTTACATTACTCTGCCTTAGGAATGCTACTTGTGCGTTTAGACCCCAGGCATGAAATCACATTAGAAATTAATTACTAACCACTCCAGTCCATAATATGAGGCCATTATCATTTGTAGTCTTGAAAGTGAAGCCAAAATAATTTGTTGTTCGATTTGAGGCAGGGTATGTATTGTCACTAAAGAGGATATGACCATGGCCTTCAAAGAATGCTTCCATAATTTCTATACCTGATAACAGAAATATTTTGCCATGTTAATTGAGTTATTACAATTGAGTTATGGCTCTTGAGCCTGTACAAATTAAGAAACTAGACAATAAGAATTGCATCTGTGGGGTAGGGTGGCATCCCCCATAGGCAACCCGTCTAGACGCCTGGCTGGCATGCCCCCAGTAACAGCAATTTAGAATCTAATCTAAGATTGGGAACGTGGAAGTGGGGGCCCTAAGGCTGCGTGGTAAGTGGCCATGAGTGGACACACGGGTGCTACCACTGTACACTTGTACACTGTACATTGTACACTGACATACCACTCAAGCTCCCAATTGATGAAATCATAAATCACACAATATGCAACAAATTGAATTGCAATAAATTCATAAATTCCCCATACATTTGAAAAATTCATTGTGCAGCATTATCTCATCACGGAATACCACACTATTTTCCAGTCATCAATAAGCACACACACCAATTTCTTGCCATGTTTTTGATGCTTTCAGAGCTCAAAGCACGTTGCCATGCTGGACACTAATGACAGGCATTTATGCTCTAAACCAGTGTTTTTCAACCAGGGTTCTGTGGAACATAAGGGTTCCGTGAGGCCCGCCCAAGGGTTCCGCCAATGGCAAGGTAAAATATAAAACTAACAATGAAAACACGAGAAACGAGAACGACTTGTATCAATTAATGTTTTTTTCTGTCACTGTATGGGGTTCCACGAAAGGTCTAAATATTTCAAAGGGTTCTGTGAGAAGTCTAAATGCTCCAAAGGGTTCCTTTCCCATCAAAAGGTTGAAAAACACTGCTCTAAACGCATCCTGCTCACACTAGATGCTGTCACTTAGGATGTAGCCTTATAGGCCAGTGAAGGAGGACAAAATGGGGTGGGTACAATATTGAATGGTAAGCTGCTGTAAGGGGTCACCATAGTTAAAAGAATAAATAGCAGGTTATTGTTTGGCAGGGAGTTGTGCTTACTGTGGAGACTTGGTAGCGACTTTAATGGCCATGTTGGCAAAGACAGGAAGAGATATGAAGAGGTACATGAGGGATGGAGAAGTATGGATCAGTCCACAAAGAAATGCAGTCAATCCTTGAGGCTGCAAGATCACATCGCTTTGCATTGTCATGTGCATGGTTTAAGAAGAGGGACAAGCACCTGATCACTTTTTGTCATTATAGGGAAGGTCAGAGGGCAACATATAACACAGGTTTGGGATTGCTGGGCACTCCCTGGCAAAAATTTTCAAAAGGAATGTGGCCATAGGTTACTTACACTACCCTATCAAAAGTCATGGGACACCACCACTTTAATAGAAACACTCACAAATATAACTATTTTAGTATCTTGTTGGTCCACCTTTTGCTGCTATCACAGCGTCTACTCTCTGGAGCATACTGTCCACAAGGTTTTGATATGTTGCGACAGATAATTTATGCCATTCTACCATAAGTGTCTTGGAAAGTTCGGCCACAGATGTTGGGTGTTCTGCACAAGTGTGCAATCGACGTTCCAACACGTCTCACAGATGCTCGATGGGGTTCAGATCGGGACTCTGTACAGGCCAGTCAAGTTCTTGAACCCCCGTTTCATCAAACCATGTGCCTACAGCCTGTGCTTTGTGGCAAGGTGCATTATCATGCTGAAACAGAAAAGGGCCATTCCAAAGTGCTGCCAGAGAGATGGGAGTGCTGCATTGTCCAGAATGCCCAGGAAATGTTCTGTGTTTAGATGTCTGCTCACAGAAATGATTGTACCCCCACACCATCACTGATCCTCTGCTGAACTTCACTATGGGCACAACACAGCTTGGCTAGTAGCGTTTGCCATACCCAAGCCCATTATTCCAATTGCCAGATGGTGTAGCAAGACTCATTGCTCCATTCAACCATTCACCATTGTTCCAGAGTCCAATGTCGTCACTCTTTGCACCATTGCAATCTCCTTGTTGCATTGTTGGTGCTGATGTGAGGCTTGTGGGCTGTCACTTTGCCATAACAACCCATTGCATACAGTTCTCTGCAAACAGTAAGGGTGCTCATAGTTGTTCCTATCGACTATGAATGATCTTGTCAGTTCATCAAGCAATGTGTGACGGTTTGCAGTGACCATTTTATGAAGAGCTCTTTGGTCTCTAGCCGACATGATCTTGGGTCTTCAAGTCATAGGTGGAACACTTGTGGTGCCGTTCTCTTTCCAGGCCCAGATGACGTTGTGAACGGTAGAGTTTGGGATGTTTCGGAGGGTTGACGTCTCCCTAACAGTTTTGCCTGCAAGATGGCACCCAACAATTGTACCTCTTTGGAAGTCGGAAAGCTCTTTTCTTTCAGACATTCCTTCAGCATTCACAGAAGTATCATCTCATAATAGTGTACTCTCTGTTATATAGTGCTGGGTGGAATGCCACCTATGATATTGCAAAGGAATGTCACGTTTTCATGCAAATAACAGTTGTCCCATGACTTTTGATAGGGTAGTGTATGTTAGAAATCCAAGTGAAACTGGCAGGTAAGGCACATTCCTGGATTGCGTGAAAGTTGGGCAGGTTATTAGGTGGTGGAAATTGCCCAAGAAAATGGAGGAATTTAAACAGGAAGTAGACAGGTAATTATACTGGGATAGGGAAGGGTCAGATGATGCTATATGGGACAGGATCGCCAGAAGAATTAATAAATGCAGGAAAGCCATTCCAGGCCAGGCTAGAGCAGGAGATTCATTTCAGGGCAGCCACACATAGTGGTTGACTGACAAGGTGGTCGCCATTAGTGGCTGCATTCCACAGGTTGATGGAGATAGGTGCCCAGCAGTTTAAAATACACCATGAGTAGGCCAAGACCACCAAGGTATGAAGTCTTCTATGTTCAGTTAGAGAGGGGAGAAAGAAGTTTTCAAACTGGCCAAAGATAGAGAGCTAGGGCTGCTAAAGATATACCCTGAGCCATGACAATGAAAGATAGCAAAGGTAGGCTTCGTGTTTCTCACTGCTGAGGTAAAGAAGAGGTGGGAAAGCTAGTGAGAATGCTGCAGGGCATCCAGGGCATCAAACCATTATTCATTTCATTCCAGTTTTGGATACAGTTTTCGTCTAATATATAAATTGTTACAATTTTCGTTCCAGTAAAAAATAACAGTTTTTCTGGTTCCAGTTTCACTCCAATATCAATTAGAAAAATTATTTTGAATTAAACATATTTAAAAATGCATTATACTTAAAATATGGATATATTTTATTTTGAGAAATTGTAAAATGAATCGGCATTCCTGTAATGGACCTAACAAGTTCCTCTGCCCCATCATGTGTCCATATCACCTCAATCTATTCTCCCTCACTTTTTCTGCAATGCCCCACCCCAAAGCTATTTCTAAAACCTTCAGTCATCTAGACACCCTACTCATGGTCCACAGCATTTGTATCTCGGCTACTTGCGTTCTATTTACATGGCTCTTCCTCGCTACCCAACACTCTGATCCACACACCCTGCTAAACACCTTTTTATAACAAAAGTGTAGTCTAGTGTGATTAGAAGGTCCCAATCAAGTTGAAAGGGAACTTTTACAGGTTTGGTCAGCTGTACTATGTGGATCAGAGTGTTGGGCAGTGGGGAAGAGCGACCGCCACGGGCGCAACTGGTTTTGTGGCGCAAAATGTTTAAGTTTTTTATCATTATTGGGCTACGGGCAAGCGAAAGTTAAGACACTTGCGACAGGCGCTTCATACCCCCGTTACGGCACTGGTGTAAAGTTAGCATAACGTATTGAAGATCACTCACGTTTATCACATAATTCACCACTCCAACCTAAAGAACAATCACAGCGATATGAATTTTGTGTCCAATGGTCAGTAGCGACAGGGACGCAAACTCCTCCATTTTGGCAAAGGTGAAGATAGCATGGAATGAAGGTCAAACAGTTTCTTCCGTTGTAAGGCTAGTAACGAAACAAAAAAACGCGTATCAGTGAATTCAGGTAAAGCAGTTGCAGGGCCGGCCTTAGGGCAAGGCGACCGAGGAAACCGCCATGGGCCCCGCACTGGTGAATTGAAAAAGAAATTATTTTAAAATTATATTTTGATTTCATGTGTGTTTAAAGACATTAGTAAGCAATCAACTTCATAAATCTTATCATTGGGGCTCCGCTATTGCCTGCTGCCTTGGGCCCCGCAACTCTAGGGCTGTCCCTGGGTAGTTGCATAGCGAGTTGAATTACCACTCACATAAAGACAAGAGCACTCAAAATCGTCATCTCCTAAAGAGATGCATGTGCCGCCGTTCGCACAGTGGTTGAAATTGCAAAATGTTCCATAACATTCCAGAATGTTTCGTCCTCTAGCGGATCCTTCGAATAGAAAGAATATAAACAGTTATATTTTTAAAATAACACATTTCATGGTATAAAAATGTCGGAATTCTTACCGCCAACTTGAAGATCATAATTGATTGAGTTAATAGAAAGCTGACGTATACACCCGTGAAAATAATGCGGAATTTCACCTCCAACTAATTTAGCGATGGAAACCATTTCAGGTAAGCCACCTGTAAAAATCATATTTTCAACACGAATTTCAATGAGTTTGATTTGATTCATAGATGTATGGTAGTTTTGGTTTTAGAACTACCTAAGTAAATTTCAGTAGTGGTATCCAATGTAATCATTCCAGACGGCTGTGCTCCTTGTGCCGTTATGAAGCCATCCACTGACATTTTGCTTTGTTTACCTACTTGATGGATATAAATGTCGTACCATTGATTTTTCATAATTTTATTTGCATGTCTTAAAACAAAAGTCGAAAATCGCCCTCCTCCCAAATTGTATTGGAATTCAATGTAATTATTAGCAATGAGCAAGGCGGCAAAGTCAGTAGCATCTCCTTTCAGTTGACTGGCTGCATAAAATAACAAACCATCATCGGAGAACGTTTGAAAGCTGATGTATAATAAAAGTTGACGACGAATATTTTGCGGTGGCACACTCAAAAAAGAATTTAACCCATTAAACTTTGGATTCGTGATATTCAGAACTGAAAAGAGCAACAACAAGAATTTACGATAAATTTTGCTGATTTCCTAGTACGTAGACTCGGATGTGACCCATAGAATCAATGAGGTATGGATGAACTTCAGACAGGCAAGTGGAATCCTTTGCAGGGCATCGAACCATTATTTTTTTTCGTTCCGGTTTCGGTTACGGTTCACGGCAAATATCGGTCCTGTTACGGTTTTCGTTCCAGTAAAAATATCGGTGTTTCCGGTTTACGGTTTCACTCCGAATATTAATTTAAAAAAAATAATGTGTATTAAATATAATTTTAAAATACAGTAGATTATACTTAAAATATCCATCGTCATCATCTCACCCTTATCCCGCCTGACGCAGGGTTGGGTCTGCGGGTTGAAATCCTGCACTCCCGTCTATCCCGCACAAAGTCCCCCTCCACCCCGCATACCTCCATGTCCCTTTGCACCAACTACTCCCACGGCCATTTTGGTCTTCCTTTACCCCTGGTGCCCCCAATCTCCCACAGTCCCGTAATGGACCTAATAAGTTCCTCCCCTCCTCATCACATGCCCATACCACCGGAACCAATTCTCAGATCATTTCTGGGATGTCTCCCACTCCTAAGCTACCTCTAACTTACTAGTTTCGAATTCGGTCAGATCGTGACACTTGCATCTGCCTTTGGGAGCGGCGAGTTGCGTTGGACACACCAGTTCTCGTTTCATCACTGAAGTTAAGCAACGCAAGCTCAGCTAGTACTGACATGGGTGGTCGCTTGGGAAAGCTGGGTACTGCTAATACCCAATAATCGTCGCATTAGTGTAGTGTCTGTGCAGTATGTGCATTAGAACTATGCAATGGACGGGTCTCTAATGACCTTGTAGTTGACGGGACCTTAAACTCCAACAAACAAACAAATGCATCTGCCTTTCGTGGTTCTTACTAGCTTCCCAAGACTCTGAGCCATAAAGCATAGCGGGCCTAACGACAGTTCTGTGAACTTTGCCCTTCAACTTTATTTGCACCCGTATGTCGCACAGGACCCCACTACCCTGTCTCCATTTCAGCCATCCTGCATTAATACTATGCGTCACGTCAGAATCTATCCCCAATTTCTCCAGAAAACGGATCCTAAATACCAAAACTCTTGCACCACTCGTATCACCCAACCCCACAACGAATTTCACCCCCTTGCCTCTGGGCACTAAAATTCAAAGCTAGGTACGCAGTCTTCTTCATGTTCACCTTAAGCCCCACCTCCCTCTCCTCATTCCACAGGTGTGGAACCGATAACAGCGATATTTTTTTCGGTTCGGTTCCGGTTTTCGTTCAGAGCAAAAATAACGGTTTTAGGTTTTCGGTTTCGTTCCGGTTCGATGCCCTGGTTCTTTGTGATAGGAGGGGCGCATTCAAGTTGCAAGGGAAGTTTTACAGGGCAATGGTTAGGGGACCATTTTTTCCACGGGCCAACCCAATAAAATAATTATTTTTTAACTTCTTTTCAAAAAAATATTTAAAAAAAAATAAAGAAATGAAAACGAAACATACAAATACAGTAAAATAATATTTAAGGTATAAAAAATTCGCGGTACAAATGATTAGTTATATTTCGCTGACACTGTATGACACTCCCCACACTTGAAAATATGCTTCCCAAGGCATATCATTATATGGTTGGGCCCGACTTTTGGAAATTTTTGCAAGCCTTTCAGGCAATCTCTAAGAAAATAAAACCCGCCTTTCTCAAGGTAACAACAGTACCGATCCACGGCATGGTAAGGTTGGAGTTTTGGCGCCTAAATCAGTGTGAAAAACTGCACAGTGAGGTTGGGGGTCGAGCTTGAGGGTGAGGTTGCCTTTAAAGCACAAACTTAACGTTGACAATCATAACAATCTTGACATTAACCACCTCGTGCTATTAACCACAAGCAGGCGTGGGGGACACAGCTAAAGGACTTTGATGAAGTGGTAGTCAGTAAACGGCATGATTAGACAAGGCAAGGGAGATGAGCACCCAGGGCCAGTTCTAAGGCGGCCCGCGTGCAATTATGTCGAGGCCGTCTCCCTCAAAATTTTTTCACTTATTATTTTCTTAACGTCTACAAGTTAACATTGCTTTGTTTTGTTTGAGTAAAGAAATTGTTTTCATTTTCTTGTTTGCCAGCAAATGGAAAAGCAACTCCTGACCCATTTCCCGCCTATGGCAGTGTCGGGTACCCACCTTGTCCCTCTGAATGGACACAAGGGTGATATATTGAACAGTGGTTATCCACCGCCAGTTGCCAACCAAAGCAGCAACCCCTATGCTTATTGGGAGCGGCGAGTTGCGTTGGACACACCAGTTCTCGTCTGATCACTGAAGTTAAGCAACGCAAGCCCAGTTAGTACTGACAGGGGTGGTCGCTCGGGAAAGCTGGGTACTGCGAATACCCAATAATCATCGCATTAGTGTAGTGTCTGTGCAGTATATGCATTAGAACTATACAGTGGACGGGTCTCTAATGACCTTGTAGTTGACGAGACCTTAAACTCCAACAAACAACAACAACCTATGCTTATTTATCATCGGTCGACTGTTTATTGGAGCATTCTACTGACGTCAGGTGGCAAGCTCCTACAGCTTGCCACCAGTGGCCTTGCATTAGCCAATACATGATTCAAGAAGAGGGAAAAGCACCTAGTCACTTCCAGTCATAAGGGAGGTCCCAAATAGACTTTTTTGTGGCTACGGAACAACATGGGGCAGAGATCCGAGACTGCTGGATACTACCCAGTGAGGATTTTCAGAAGGAGAGTATCCATACGCTGCTCATAATAAAATTCCTAATGAAAGGGAGGATAGTTAGGAAAGATAAATGGAAAGGAGAATCTGTCATTAGGTGGTGGAAGTTGCCCAACAAGACAGTCGAATTCAGGCAAGAGGCTTTAAGCCAGGTAGAATGGTATTGGGATGGGTCAGCCATTGCCATGTAGAGATGTGGAGAGGCACTGTTTGACATGGATGGAGGGCATGGCATGGTGAGGATGAAATAGTCCAAGCCCTTCAAAAGATGAAGGGTCACAAAGCTGTAGGCCCTGATTGGATCTCAGTGGATGTTTGGCACACCTTGGAAACCACTGGAATTACATGGCTAGTGAAGCTTTTCAATAAGTTAGCAAATAATGACAAGATGTCATGTGCATGGAGAGAGTACTGGATAGTTCCACTGTTCAAGGGCAAAGGTGATGCCCTTTGTGGAATCTATAGGGGCATAAAGCTGATGAGCCATTCTACGAAGCTGTGGGAGTGAGTCATAGAACGTCACCTCAGAGACCAAACTAGTGTCCAGGGAAATCAATTTGGATTTATGCCACTCTTTATTCTATGATAGATGATAGAGAAGCATAGAGCAGCAAAGAAGAACCTCCATGCAATATTTGTTGACCTAGAGAAGCCATACGATAGTGTCACAAGACAGGTAGTATGGAATGCTTTAAGAAAGGAAGGGGTTGATGAGGACCATATTAGGATAGTGCAGGACATGTATGATGGTTCCATTGCTAGGGTGAGGACAGCATGGGGAAACACTGCATACCAACACGTACAGGTTGGTATGCATCAGGGGTCAGCACTTAGTCAATACTAATTCACTCTAGTAATGGATGAGCTGCTGATGGGAATAGGGGAATGGGTCCCCAGTGCCTGGTATTTGCAGGTGATGTGGGAAGGCTTGATGAGTCCAAGGAGGATTCACAAAAGGGCCTACAAGACATTAAAACAGTAATGGCAGGTGGGGGCCTTAAGGTGAATATGAGGAAAACCTAGCTTTCAATTTTAGTGGCCAGGGCCAAGAAAGCGATTTTCGTTGTGAGGAAGAGGGGATCCCAGTGGTGCAGGAATTTTGCTATCTAGGATCAGTTTTCCAGAGTAATGGAGATATTGATTCTGACGTGTCCCATACGATTAATGCAGGATGGCTGAAGTGGAGACAGGCAAGTGGGGTCCTGTGTGACTGCAGGGTCCCAATAAATTTGAAGGGCAAAGATTACAGAACTGTCGTTAGGCCCGCTATGCTGTATGGCTCCGAGTGTTGAGCAGTTAGGAGAGAACCATGAAAGGCAAACGCAATTGACTGAGATGTGAATGCTGCGCTATATATGTGGGGTATCAAGATCCGACAGAACCCGAAACAATTACGTTAGAGCAGTGGTTCTCAATCTTTTTGAGGTCAGGGAACACTAAACGGACATTTTACTAGCACAGAACACTTACAATTCAACATAAACTTTAAAGCAGGTTGTACACTTTCTACACTTGGTACTTACTACATCATCATACCCTTATCCCGCCTGTGGCAGGGTCAGGTCTGTGGGTTCTAGCCCTCCACCCCGTCTATCTCTCCCCAAGTTCCCTGCACACTCGACCCACTATCATATCCTTATGGACAACCTGTCCCCACGTCTGCTTCGGTCTCCCCCTGCCCTGGGTGCTACTGACCACCTTCATTCCTGGCAAGGACCTAACAAGCCCCTCCTCCCCTCTTCTCATGACGTGTCCATACCACCTCAGCCTATTCTCCCTCATTTTTCTGCAGTGTTCACCACCCCAGGCTACCTCCAATATGCCCATTCCTAATTCTATCATCTCTCGACACGCCTAATTCTATCAGCTTCAAACTGCGAGTAATATTTAGAGTGAAGGTGAAATCCCTCCTTCGTTATGCCACTCCATTTCTTGTCTCACTCACTGTAACTCACATGTGACCTCTCAACATTGCCTATAACCGCACACTCAGGGCAATTCTTAATCCCCCTTGGGAGAAGAGATTGTCCCCTGTCTGTGTGAAGGCATGCTTGCTTCGATTTAGTTTCTTCATTAAATATTGCCTCATTCTCGACCTTGTCTCTGTGTTACAGAACCCAGCCCATCCATGTCACACTATTTCTGCTGACTTCTTGTCAGCAGTCAGTGTCAGGGCACCGTCCAGGTTCCGTTTTGTTTCTTGCCTTCGTGGTGGAGATGTGAGGAGGTGGTACTTCCCAGTTAAATGCTATCCTATATGGAACGATCTTCCGTTCATAATAAGGTCCCGTGTTTTCTAGTGCGCCCTTTTCAAATTTCGCAATCAGTGTACCCATTTCCAGCAGAGCCTGTTCAAATTTATGCTGTCCCAAATTGTATAGATATGTTTGTTTGTGTTATTACTGTACTAATGTACGTTTAAATAAATAATAATAATAATAATAAAAAACCTATTTTCTTTAACATTGACCCACCGCAGTGGCGTAGTGGTTAGCACGCTCAGCAACTACGCCAGTAGTTCTAGGTTCGATACTGGACCGTGGTGTGTTGGCTTCTTTCGGGTGGTTCTCGTCTGATCACTGAAGTTAAGCAACGCAAGCCCAGTTAGTACTGACATGGGTGGTCGCTTGGGAAAGCTGGGTACTGCTAATACCCAATAATCGTCGCATTAGTGTAGTGTCTGTGCAGTATATGCATTAGAACTATGCAGTGGACGGGTCTCTAATGACCTTGTAGTTGACGGGACCTTAAACTCCAACAAACAAACAAACAATTCTTTCGGGTGAGAGAGAAGCCACGAGTGTGCCTCCTTTTGGATGAGAAGTAAAACTGAGGTCCCGTGTGGGTGTACGATGGCACTTGCACGTAAAAGCACTCTCTACTACGCAACGGGTAGATGAGGGAAAATTTCGAGGTGTAGGAGCTCGACCCCTGGCGTCGGTAGCATTCCCCAACGAACACTAGATCGACGGTAAATAAGCGTAGGGTGCAGCTTTGGCAAGCAACCAGGCTGCAGAAAAACTATGACCAATATATCACCCTGTGTCCATTCAGAGGGACAAATGGGTACCCGACCCTGCCATAGGCGGGAAAAGGGTTAGGAGTCGCTTTTTTATTTTCTTTAACATCAACAAACTTTTTTTTATGCGGTTGTACCTTCATTTTAATTCGTTATTTTGGAGTTATGCGAATTTAAAAAATTATGGAACGTATCCAGTTTTACCAGATCTGAAGACTAAAAAGTAGCATTGCGGTACACCAAAAGTAGCGGATTTAAAGCATTTGTAGCCGAAATAAAAATGAATCATTTTGCTACTAGGAACTTTTCCTGATCAAATGTTCTTTGGGGGCCGCCATGTTGCACTACGCAAAGAATCCCACTTGAAATGGTACAATGCTTCTTTGCAGTAGTGCTACAGGTGAAAAACTGAAGCCTGTGGTAATTTGGAAGTCAGAAAAGCCAAGATGTTTCAAGGGGCTTAGCATACAGTCTCTTGGTGTCCATTGGAGAAGTAATGCCAAGGCATGGATGACTGCAGAAATTTTTGTAAAATGGCTAAAGGATGTGAATTCTAAAATGAAGCTAAAGAAGCGATGCATTTTACTTTTATTTGACAATGCAACAAGCCATCCACAAGTTGAATTGTCCAACGTCAAGCTGGTTTTCCTACCAGCAAACACATCCTCTGTACTCCAGCCACTTGACCAAGGAGTTATTCGGGTTTTCAAGCTAGAGTATCACAAGCTTTTGCTGCAGTACCTTCTTGCAAAAATGGATAATGCATCAAAAGCATCAGATCTAATAAAAACGGTCACAGTACTCCATGGTGTGAGGTGGTGCAAGGAAGCATGGGACTGTGTTACAGGGAATACAATAATAAACTGTTTTCGGCATTGTGGTATTGGAGAAGCAATTACCTGGATAACTCCTTGGTCAAGTGGCTGGAGTACAGAGGATGTGTTTGCTGGTAGGAAAACCAGCTTGACGTTGGACAATTCAACTTGTTGTGGATGGCTTGTTGCATTGTCAAATAAAAGTAAAATGCATCGCTTCTTTAGCTTCATTTTAGAATTCACATCCTTTAGCCATTTTACAAAAATTTCTGCAGTCATCCATGCCTTGGCATTACTTCTCCAATGGACCCCAAGAGATTGTATGCAAAGCCCCCCGAAACATCTTGGCTTTTATGACTTCCATATTACCACAGGCTTCAGCAGCTCTACTGCAGTAGCACTGTAGCACTACTGCAAAGAAGCAAAGTACCATTTCAAGTGGGATTCTTTGCGTAGTGCAACATGGCGGCCCCCACAGAAGATATTGCAATTGAATATGGTGGACTGCAATAGGGTAGTTATTGGCAGTACCCAAAAATGAAGCTGAACAAATACAAAATTGTATAGTTTTCAATTAAAGAAGTAATTTCATTTTAAGAATATTAAGAACATCATCATCATACCCTTATCCCGTTGGTGATGCATCAGTCACCACCTCCTGTACCCATTAGAGAGGTGGAGTTCTGAAAATGGTGACCTGTATTAGGTGTACCAAAAGAGGGGTGTACCCATTAAAGAGGTGTACTGTTTAGAGGGGTAGTAATAACATTAAGCCTATGGGCAAAAATCGGTGCGCGAAGAATCCGTACCGATATGAGGGGTGCACCCATAGAGAGGTTTCACTGTATTTATAACTCTCAGACAATTAATGGTAGCCCAAAAAGTAGCGTGTAGCCCAATTTCAATTTTTTGTAGCAAGGACACTGAAAAAGTAGCCAAATCCGCTACTTGTAGCCCAATCTGGCAACACTGAATGTATCCCTCATTTTTCCATAGACTTATAGTCTCATTTTATGCGAATTCGTTTTATGCGATTTTCTGAGGAACGTATCCCCCGCATAAAAAGAGACCTGACTGTACTTATGATATGAATATCTTTTGATTTAAAAAGTTGTAAAAGGAAATGAAATTTTGGTTTTACATTGTAAACGCCATAATATTCTCTATAATTGCTTCATCATCCGCATCATACCCGTATCTCACCTGTGGCAGGGTCGGATGTGAGGGTTCTAGTCCTCAACTCTCATCAATCTCCCACCAGGTCCCTGTCCACCCAACACACTACCAAACGTTACCGACAACCTATTCCTCCGTCTGCTTTAGTCTCCCCTACCCCTTGTGCCTTCAACCACCGGCATTCCTGTAATGGGCCGGGCCCTCATCCGGGTCGATCCCTAATTTTTTCTGTGATGTCCCCACCCCTAAGCTACCACTAATACACTCATTGTATCAGCTCTTGACACCCCACTCATGTACTGCAGCATTCGTATCTCAGCTACTTGCATTCATTTACGTGGCTTTTCCTCTCTGCCCAATACACTGATCTACACGCTCCTATCAAACAAGCGGAATCCCATGTGATAGGAAGGGAGCGGTTTATTGCGATGGACACAACAGTTCTCGTCTGATTCAGCAACGCAACCGCAGCTTGTACTAACAATGGATGGGCGCTTGGGAAACCTGGGTACCACTAATACCTAAACATAGTCACATTATTGTAGTGTCTGTGCAGTCTCTGCATTGAACAACACAGTGGACGGGGCTCTAATGACCTTGTAGTTGAAAGGCCCTAAAACACCAACAAGCAAGCATATACACCTGGGCAGTTCACATCATCTACCCATTGCATAACAGAGGGTTCTTTCATGTGCAAATGCCATCGTGCATCACACCAGACCTCAGTTTTACTTCTCATCCACAGGAAAGAGAACTTGAGGCACCTCGCTCGCCCAAAAGGAAGCCAACCGACCTCGGTCCAGTATCGAATCGAGAACCACTGACAGTTACCAAGCCCGCTACCCAATGTGCCACCTAGACGGGATTTTGCATACTATATATCAGGTTCAAATTGACGCTCGGCAACTACGCCAGCAGTTCTAGGTTCGATACTGGACCGTGGTGGGTCGGCTTCATTCGGCGAGAGAGAAGCCACGAGTGTGCCTTCTTTCGGATGAGAAGTAAAACCGAGGTCCCGTGTGGGTGTACGATGGCACTTGCACGTAAAAGAACCCTCTCTACTACGCAACGGGAAGATGAGGCAAAATTTCCAGTTGTAGGAGCTCGCCCCCTGGCGTCGGTAGCATTCCCCAACGAACACTAGACCGACGATAAATAAGCGTAGGGGTGCAGCTTTGGCCGGCAACCGGCTGCAGAAAAAAACTATGACCAATATATCACCCTGTGTCCATTCAGAGGGACAAATGGGTACCCGACCCTGCCATAGGCGGGAAAAGGGTTAGGAGCTGCTTTATATCAGGTTCAAATTATGGAAAAAAATGTAAGCGGGTGGAGGGTCTATGAACTAAGCTCATACTATTAAAAGGGGTGAATCTAAGAAAAAGGTTGGGAACTCCTGGTTTAGAGTGTTGGGCAGTGATTAAGAGCTTAATTAATACTTAATTAAAAATTCTTTGTTTGGAAAAATTATGTTCTTCATCTTATTTGAGTGAATGCTAGAAACGAAAAAAAAGTGGAGCGGCGAGGTGCGTTGGACACACCAGTGCTCGTCTGATCTCTGAAGTTAAGCAACGGAAGCCCAGTTAGTACTGACATGGGTGGTCGCTCAGGAAAGCTGGGTACTGCTAATACCCAATAATCGTCGCACTAGTGTAGTGTCTGTGCAGTCTATGCATTAGAACTATGCAATGGACGGGTTTCTAATGACGTTGTAGTTGACGGCACCTTAAACACCAACAAACAAACAAACAACGAAAAAAAGTGGTTAAGAGCTGTGTTTAAAGAAGGTGGTTCAGTAGGTAAAACCCAGTCCACACAAGCACAAACATGGGGTCCAAAATCATTAGAAATGTCGGAAACACGTGTTCTGACGTTTAGAATGATTTTGCCAATGTGGACACTCCATTGGTGTAAATTTTGACCCAAGATTCAAAATGTGTAGAGACGTATCCCACATATAAGACAACTGACACGATGATACTGAACAACACACGTTTGCAGAGGTTTTTACAGGTGTCGAACCAATAAGAGCGATATTTTTTCAGGTCGATTCCGGTTTTCGTTCTGGTAAAAATAATGGTTTCACTGGTTTTAGGTTTTCGGTTTCGTACCAGGTTTGAAGCCCCGATTACTAGTAAGGAAAGTTCGTGCTGCTAAAACAATTAGTATCATTTTAAGTATTATAAATTACTGATCTTTTGAGGACCACTTTATTTTCTTCAGTATTTGGACCCCTCCCGCAACATTCATACAGTAATTTCAGGACCATGTGTAAAAAATTTGAACATTGACCGCACGTTGACATTGACATTTGAACATTGACTGGATAAGACCTGATCTAACTAGGATCTGATAATACAGGGTCCTGGGACCGTTTATACAATGATGTCATTTGATTTTGTAATCTTTGAAACGTTTCTCTCGTCTTTTAACTCTTCTGCTTTGCGAAATTAAATCAGTTCTCTAACCATCGAAGTCCCCACATCGATTTTTCATGGTGCCAAAAGGCAGTTTTTATATTTAATGAACCAACTATCATTATTAAACTTTTTGCCTCCTGTTCTTCAATTCCGATGCCGTTATTTGTGAATTTCCTCAAATTGAATTTTAATACCATTTTCTAGTGAATTTGCTTCTCATATTGTTTCTTATGCCACATGTTATCAATCGTGATTCTATCTTTGAATTTTGAAACCATTTTACCCGAGTTTGTTAACAATTTAATTTCGTTTGCGTGGTTTTTGATCCATAGGTTAGTATAATTTCTAGTTGATCAGAATAGTGGTTTTTCCCTTGTGATTTGTCATCACTCCATTTATAGGTTGCATATTCAAGGGGGTGTCCTGACAACTTCGTGAACGACAAATGGGTGAGCGACAGTTGGGTGAATAGCAATTCGCTGAATGCCAATTTGGTGAATAACAATGGGTGTTTACGAAAATTGGGTGAAAAACTTTTTTTATTTATTTATTTATTTATTTTTTTACTATGCTAGAAAGCTGCATTAGGCACAGCTAGCAATGCGTACTAATGTATTTTTTAATGCCATTGCTTACCAGGGTCTGAATGGATACGCGGGTGACATATTGGATGGAATTCTTTTCTGCAGCCATTTGCCAACCAAAGCTGCAACCCCTATGCTTATTTATCATTGGTTTACCGTTCGTTGGGGCATTTCACCGACGCCTGGGGGACGAGCTCCTACACCTGGAAATGTAGCCTCATTCACATGGGACCTCAGTTTTATTTCTCACTTGAGGAAAAGTGCACTGGAAAGCCATGATACAGTATCGAACATGGAACTACTAATGCAGTAGTCCAGCACGCCAGCCCCTACACCACGAAAGATGGTTGAGGCTCAACAATGCCCCCTTATTAAAAAATCGATAATTCTGGTCAATACTAAATCAGAACTTACCCTTGATTTGGTAAGATAAACTGACAGTGAAACTCACTGGCAGTGCACTAGACGTGGGCTCATCAAACTCAAGTTGGATTCTAGGACTTTGTAATTTCTTTTGGGGCTGTTGACTGGACAACCTCAAGTGTTCTCTTCATTGGATAAGAAAATACTGTGTATCCAATGTCTTAATGCAGATGACACTTTCTTGGTAAAAGAAAAGTTTTTTGGCGTTCATAAAATACATTGGTATGCCCTAGTGTGCCCTATACAGCTTTCTATAGAGGGGGAAAGCTAATAAAAGAATGTTTTTCATCCAAATTGTCATATACAACCAATTGTCGTTCACCCAATAGTCATATTCACCAAACTGTCATTCACCCAATTGTCATAGACCCATTCAAGGTAACTGGTTGATTTGCTATTTCCTCCCTGACACATCCCTATGTATCAAGTTACAATGATAAAAATGATAAAAATGAATGATTCAAGTTCTAGCTTCAATGGAACATCTGTAGATCAATTGAAGATGATGTTGTTGTTGTTGTTTGTGTTTTAGGGCCCATCGACTACAAAGGTCATTAGGGCCCAGAAAGACAATCACCATGGTGGGGGGTGTAAAAGGCCAACCCAACACGGTGATAATAAATAAGGGCAAAAGCCCACTAAGGGTAAAAATAGTAAAAGGCAAAAGCCACAAAAATAACCAGGAGTAAATAAAGGCGAAAGCCAAAACACATACAGTAAAAAACGGCAAAGGCCTAGACAGACACTCACAAAGAAGGGCAAAAGCCAAAACTGACACAAAAAAGGAAAAGGCAAAAGCCAAAAAGAAGAATAAAAGGAAAGGATGCCAATACGAAAATATTGTCAAGATTAAATGTTGTGAAAGAGGCCAGCCTCTTTCACAAAGACAAGGGAGCTCTCCACCCCCTGGGGGTTATCCCCAAGTGATGTGGAGAGCTGTGGGCTGACTCCAGTCCAGTTCACGGTATCTCTCACAGTGGCTAAATATGTGTGCCACTGTGAGAGGCTCCCAACAGATGTCATACCACGGTTCATCCTCACCCCATAGTATGTAGGAGTGGAGAGGAACGTGTGACCAATTCGCAGCCAAGCAAGCACAACCTCCTCCCTCCGCAACTGGTGGCATGAGGACACCCAGTGCACTGGAGTGTCCTCCAGTGTGTGGAGTTTGTTATTGGTCTCCAAAACCCACTGGGACCGCCATTTTTCATGGACGGCCTGCCTCACCATCGGGAGAGCGTCAGAGGAGGGGACAGTAGTGTCAGGTACATCTGGCAGGTGGGCCACCTGCTGGCCATGGGCATCTGACCCTCTCATTGCCCATGATGCCGACATGCCCCGGGACCCACATAAACAACACTGTCTTGCCCTGTGTGCGAATGATACCATTGAATGGTATGTCTGCTATAGAGGGCGCGCAACAGCTGGAGGGAGGATAGGGAGTCAGTATCAACCACAAAGTGTTGGTGATTCAAACGTTCGACGAGTTCCAGTGCCCTGTGCAGAGTGGTCAGCTCTGCAGTTAAGACACTGGTGATGCCTGGAAGGCGGCCCCCTATGAGATGACCAGTTGTAAAGACTGACCAACCCACAGAGGTACCATCCTTCGACCCATTTGTGTAAACAAAAACATGGCCCTGATAGGTCAGAGAGAGAGGCGTCCAAACTCTTGTTGGTACACCGACCTATCAGTACTGGCTTTTGGGAGGGCAGTGAGAGTCAAATTAAAACTTGGCTCTGGTATTGTCCAGGGTGGCACAGAGGCCAGCAGTACAGGCTGCACCCTAGGTAGAGTCACACCCAGGCCAGTGAGACCATCCATCCACCAGATGCCAAACGGAGGGGGAACCCCTGGCCGGCGGTTGAATGCCTGTCGCAGAGTGCAACTAAAAATGGCTGGGTGTGTAGGGTGCTGTGGCTGACCTTTCAGCCACAAAATATATGCAGCTGCCAAGCACTGCCGCCACACAGTCAGTGGCGGTTCACCAGACTCAGCGTAAAGGCTGAGCACTGGACTGGTGCGGAATGCCCCAACAGACATCCGGATGACAGCGTGATGTATACTGTCCAGCATCCGGAGAGTTGATGGAGCGGCCAGGCCATAAACGACACAGCCATAGTCGAGATCTGATCGAACGAGTGATCGGTAGAGCCGAAGCATCACCATTCAATCTGCCCCAAAGCCAGTTCCCTGCAGGCATTGCAGAATATTAAGGGAGCAAAGGCACTTAGCCCTGAGCTCCTTCAAGTGTGGGACCCATGTCAGACGGCTGTCAAAACGGAGACCAAGAAAGGAGGTGCCCATTCAGGGTAAGCTGAGGCTCAGGAAGAAGCCCTCGCTTAATACAGAAGTGCATTACTGTTGTTTTCTCAGGGGAGAACTTATAGCCGTGTGAGTTGGCGAACTCATTGGCACTACTGAGTGCCAGTTGCAGTTGACGCTCAATGCCGTGCATTGTGGCAGCCCGGTACCAGGTGGAAAAGTCGGCTGTACCGGGGGGGTGAATGGAGGAGGCAAAACCGTTCACCGCAACAGCAAAGAGCGTCACACTGAGGATCCTCCCCTGTGGGACACCATTCTCCTGCAGAAAGGCAGAGGAGTAGGTGTTACCTACAGGCACTCTGAAGGTCCAGTTGGACAAAAAGCTATGGAGGAAAAGAGGCAAATTACCCCTGGGCCCCCACTGGTGCAAGGTCTCAAATATACCATGGCGCCATGTGAAAACAGGCCACATCAAAGAAAACAGCTACCAAGTGCAGTTGGTGGAGAAAGGCCTCACATACTGCAGACTCCAATGCAATCAAATGATCCACCGGAGACCTGCCAGCACAGAAGCCCCCATTGGGCATTGGTAAGAAGGTAGTGCCGTTCTAGATACCACACCAGACGTGAGTTAACCATGTGCTCCATGGTTTTACACAGACAGCTCGTCAAAGATATGGGCCTGTAATTCATGAGTAGGCTACTATCCTTTCCAGGTTTTGGGAGGGGAATGATGATAGCCTCCCGCCAGCCTACAAGGATTTCGTGCTGCTGCCAAATATAATTAAAAACCTCAAGGAGGTAGGAAAGACGATTCTCAGGTAGATGCCATAGCAATTGGTAATGGATGTTATCCGAACTGGGGGCAGTATCCCGGGCCCGTGCCAGAGCAGCCCGCAGCTCCCAAGGGGTAAATGTGTCGTTATACTCCTCAGCAACACCACCAGAGAAGTTAATTGGAAGGCGTTCTCAGGTTCTTTCTGTTTGATGAAAGCTGCAGTGTAGTGCTGGGAACTGGAGATGGCTGCAAATGTCCTTGCCAGCTCCTCAGCCACCTCACAAGGCAGAAGTAAATGTCTCCCTTGCACAAGGAGACCAGAGTCACAGGATTGTAAGTACCTTCCCTGGATTTTTCTCAGCTTTTCCCAGACATTCTTGGATGGCGTGTAAGCAAGGAGACATACTCACTCCATGAGGAGCGTTTAGCCTCCTTGATTACCCGTCGTGCATATGCCGGGGCTCTGAGGTAGTTGACACGATTGGCATCAGTTGGATGAGACTGGAAGTGGTGAAGTGAGCCTCTGCGGGCCCGAATCGCACTCCGATAGTCCTCCGTCCACCATGGCACTCGTGCTCATGGAGGGTTACATGAGCTCTGGGGAACAGATGTCAATGCTGCCCTGATCACCACCTCTGTGAAGTGGCTCACTAGATCATTGGCCCCATCAAAATCCCGCAGTGGGCAAAAGTGGATACGACGAGCAAACTCCTCCCAGTCTGCCTGATGCAAACACCACCGTGGTGGTTGTTGGGGCAATGCCCCACTTCCACTGCTAATCCTGATGGGGAAGTTGTCACTTCCACTGCTAATCCTGATGGGGAAGTGGTCACTTCCACCAGGGTCAGACAGAACCTCCCATTGAAGACCTGGCGCCAACCCAGGAGAGCAGATGGTGAGGTCGATACAGGAAAGACCACTAGTGGCAGTCATCACATGTGTGGGGGCACCAGTGTTGAGGACAATGAGGCAATTGTGTGACACCCATTGTTCCAAAAGGAGCCCTTGGGGGTTGCGACTGTCTGAGCCCCATTGGGGGTTATGGGCATTAAAATCTCCCATAATCAGAAAGGGTCTGGGAAGCTGGGCTGTGAGGGAGTCAAGGTCTGCCCATGGGATATCAATCCCAGGAGGCAGGTAGAGGGAACATAGACTGGTGGGCACATTCAGTTGCAGTGAAACTGCCATGGCTTGGAGAGGCGTCTGCAAAGTCACTGGGGTGTGCATGCATCCATTCCGGATAAGGATAGCCAGCCCTCCCACAGGGTGGTTGCCCTGCTGCCGGGTGTCTGCATACATGTTCTAGCCCCATAACGAAAGTGGGGCATCACTACGGCAGAGGATCTCCTGGAGGGAGATGCAGATGGGGTTGTGCCGTGAGATCAGCATTGTGATCTCGTCCCTCTTGTGGGAAAAATCTCAACAGTTTCATTGAAGGAGATTCACCATTAGGTGGGCTTAGGAGGTTTATTTCTATTCCTCCCTTTTTTCCGTCCCACAGCAGACAAGGGAGGGGTGCCTACAATTGGGTCTTCCTCCTCCATCTCAAAGGAGGAATCCCCATCATGTCCCAGTTGGGGCATGCTGACACTCAGTGCCTTCTGCTGCTGGCCGAAGAGCTTGGGTGGATGAACCAAAGACACGCGCCCCACTGCAGGGGCAGGGGGTGTCCCTGGTTTCTTCCCTCCTCTCTCACCCATCACCACCACTATGGAGGGGGCCAGCTGGGCTGAGCCAGGAAGGGGGCTGCTCAAAGCAGATGCCTCTATTTGATGGGAGGCATCTGTGGCCTCCAAGGAGGCTGGGCCAGAGGCAGTGATGGAACCAGAAGAAACCTCTGGCATGGGATCGGGATCTGTCTGGCAGCCAATGCTAGCACAGACCGGTATCCCGTGGACCCTGCGGGCCTGAGAGGGCAAAAAACGGATGAGTTGGGGGAGTTGTGGAAGTATGTCCGTCTGGGTGCAGACAGATGACACAGCAGCCACCTTTGCAGCACCTGCATAGGACAAGCCACGGGTTGGCGTCCCGGGCAAGGCTAGCAGCTGCCGGGCATCTTGAAAACTGATACCCTTCTTGACACGCAATTCCTGGATGACACGTTCCTGCAACCAGGTGGGGCAATCTCGAGAGGAGGCGGGGTGGTTTCCCTTACAGTTGGTGCAATACGGTGCAGTCTTACAAGGCTCAGGGGAATGGTCTCCCTGCCCACAAGTGCCACACATGGCCCTGGCAGAACAGGAATTCGGGCCATGACCATACCTTTGGCATTTGAAGCAGCAAAGAGGGCTCGGAATGAAAGGTTACTGGCAAGCGGAGGTAGCTGGCTCTGATGTATTCTGGCAACTTGGGCCTACCAAAGGTCAGCACCAAGGTGTCAGAGGGGTGGGATTCTCCATCCCTTCGAACCAAGGTATGGCGGACAGCCACCACACCCTGGTCCTTAAGCTCCTCCACTATGTTCTCCTCTGACTCCCCACATAGGTCGGGGCACCGCACCACACCTCTACTGGTGTTAAGGGTGTGATGAGGTTCGACCACAATGGGGAAATCACCGAGTTTCTGCATTTTAAGCAATGCCTCAATCTGGTGAGGGGAAGATGCCTCCACCAACAAGGTGCCATTGCAAAGCTTCTTGACCGAAGTCGCATCACCAGCAACGCCCTTAATGGCTTTGGCAACAAGGAAGGGCGATGCCTTCCCCAAAGCTGCACCATTCTCCCCAGAGATGGAAAGAAACCGGATAGGATAGGAAGAAGGGGTGGAAGGGGATTTAACTGCACCTAAGGCCTCCTCAGATGCAGGGACATGCTTCACATCGGTGGTGGAGCCCTGCACCTTAAGGCTGAGAGGTCGTTGCCTCTTGTTAAGGGCAGGTGCTGATGCAGTAGGAGGCACAGAATCGTTCCGGGGTCCAGACGGCTTACTGGGGGAACGTGGCCTCTTGTTTGGAGCACTACTCGTCTCCACAGGCTTAGTGGCAGTCGGCCCACTCAGTTGGGTGGAACCGAGGCCATTGTCTTCAGGCTCAACACAAGAACAAGTCCCAGAAAGAAAAGAAGAAGAAGACAAAGGGGTGGGGTTATTTCATGAGGCCCCCAGCCTCTGTTTTTGAGTTGCCATAATTTGATTAAATTATGAAGTTCGCTGTCCGCAGGCCTCACCCACCATGGAGCCCAACAAGGGGACGCCCATTCGGGTCGCCAAGGGTGCATGGACAGGATACCATAAGGGTGGCATAATCCCCGAGTACCAGACCAAAGGCATCGGGGTTGACTGCCAGTCCACTCACAGTAACCCTAGGGGCCATAACCACTTATGCGCCCCTGGCCGATTGACCAAGACCGGGTATCCGCCTTGGCCTCCCGTTTTCCCTGGAAGCTGTGGCCAAAGTGATGTGTTGGGGCTGTGGGCCACAGCCCTAATCCCCGATGTCTGTCAGCCAGACCACAAGTGTGAGGTGGCTCAGAGACATCGCAGGACATGCGCCTCCTCAATCACCAGGATCCGCTTTTCCCAGGGGTGCGGGTCTCCACGCACGGCAAACACGTGGGTAGGCGTTTATTTACAGTCACCTCAGAGAGGAGCCTACATCGACCGAGAACAAGTTGGACCAAACACATGAACGACCACGATGGTAGTACCGTCCTGTCCAGAACACGTCATAGACAAAGACGACAGTGGTGTTGTCCTATCTGGGGCAAGAAAAAGTCACCCCTTATAGTTGCCTCTTACGACATGCAGGTATGCAGTGTGCCTATTCTACCCCAGGCACACACGGGGATTGAAGATGATGAGAGCAAATGTCAAAAAAGGGGTCACTAGGGCCTCAAACAATGTGACTCCTACTGCACAGTTCAATTGCAGTCAACAACAATGCTAATGAATGAGCATTCAGTAGAGTTAAATAGATTAGATAATTAAAATATTAATGGAATTGCCCTTGGATCAGATTGATGATGAGGAGGAGTTAATCAGTAAATATCAGGAAATAGTCATGAATGCAAAAGTCAGTGGAGATGAATGGTTGAAGAATCATGAAAAGAGATATGCATCTAGTCACAACTGCAAGAATTCCAAAGAGTCATGGTAACTGGATAAGACCTGACCTAACCAGGATTTGATAATAAAGGGTCCTGGGACCTTTTGACCAATGATGTCATTTGATTTTGTAATCTTGGAAATGTTTCTCTCCTTTTTTATCTCTTCTGTCTGCACAAATTTAAATCAGTTGATCTCTAGCGATTGGCATCTCCACATCGCTTTTTCACCATGAAAGTGTCTCAGTATACTGACACTTCATCAGTATTTGGCCTCACACAATCAGTAATTTTGTCAGTACTGTAAAATGCTGAAAGTAATATTGATCCCCTGAGGGCGTCTCTACCTTCATCACAGTATTTTCCATTCCATCCAAATGGACAGTCACATGTGTAATCATCTCCAAGTGCCACACAGTCGGACCATGGGGAACATCGGTGAGTACCATGAAGACATTGGCTGTAAATCTCATTGCACAATTGACCCATCCAACCATCACTACATAAACACCTGCAGATAAAACATCAGCATCAGTACTAAATGTGCAAGAAGTATAAAAGTGAAATAACATTGGGACTCAATCATAAACAATGGTTAATTTGCTAAGAATACGATAACTGGAAAAAAGGCACAGAAACAGAAGTTGTCTGAACAGCACAGAGAAGAAAGTGGAAACGGATTGGAATAGAGGGAGTGAGAGAAGGAGAGGGAGAGAGAGATGGAGTTATAAGTCAGTGTTGGAAAACACAGTGGAGCTTGTGAACATTGGTGGAGCTTGTGTTAATGAAAAACGAGTGTTTGTAGAATATAATATTACGTGAATGTTGCTCCCAAGCTGATACATGTCCCACTATTCTCACATGGATTTGGATAGCAAGTATCAAGTTGACATTGTTTGATATTCCTCCCGAAAGCTACTGTCAAGCTGTCATTGTCATCATTGGCATATAGCTTGACATCTGATATGCATCCTGCAATCATAATGAAAATAACACCATTATTGCTGTGATATCTTGCTTGTTGTTATTTGTTTGTTGGTGTTTAGGGTCCTTCAACTACAAGGTCAGCAGAGCCCCATCCACAGGGTAGTTCTTATGGAGAGACTGCACAGACACTACACTAATGCGACGATTTTTGGATATTAGTGGTATTCAGTTTTCCCAAGCGGCCACCAATGTCAGTACTAGCAGGGGTTATGTTTCATAACTGCAGTGATCGGGCGAGAACTGGTGTGTCCAACGCAATTCACTGCTCCTCCTGATATGTTGGTCAACAACAGAAATTTATTGTTAGCTTGGCAATAAATGGGATCTGGAACGTTCACTCCCAAGTACGTTTTGCCTCCAAAACTTTTGTGCCTTGAATGTTACATCTCTAGAAGGGCAAATGGCAATTGGATTCGCGTGTTCCTGGCCGTTGCATTTCTCCCTCCCAATTTATGGTGCTGTAATTTGAAGAGCTGCAGGACGATCCAGCAAACTGTGGTTCTTTGGCGCCTTGAATGTGGCTCTTCCACAAATAACTGTGTTGGTGTGCAGGCATGCACATCAGCAGAGTTGTTCAGCTGATGAAGGACATGATACAGGAGGTAGTTGACACTGTGGAGGCACAGTTGCCTAAAGGTCACTTCACAATAGCAACGAGAATGGGAATGGAACACAAACGAGAATGGGAGGAAAAGTTGAAATGCAAAATGCCAATGACAACCTCCACAATAAACGTGAATGGGAATGGCAAACGGCAACGTTTGCAACTAAAATTAATTGCAATATCACTTTCGTCTGCAGATGCAACTCTTTGGCAATAGTTGCACTTATGATGCCAAGTAGTTCAGATGAAGAAAGTATTGTGCAAATGGTGTGAATTGCTTGACAGTTGCAATGAAAATTGACATGCTCAGTTATGATGCAAATCTTTTCCAGCCAGTTGCCTTTACATTGCGTTGCAGTTTCATTGGTGGGAGAAGTTCATATCGTTAACATGAGTCAGACTAGCATGCAACTAAAAATAACTAAAATTCGATTATTTTTCAGTCCAGTTGCAGTTGCATTGTAGCAATGGACAAAGGGCCTTATGCAGTGGCGTCACTAAGGGGGTGGGGGCTATGACAAATGGGGTGACACTAAAACAGAAGAAGGAACAGAGCAGAGCGGCTTTATGGGAGGGGGTGACACCAAAACAGAAGGAACAGAGAGGCTTTTTGGGAGGCGGGAGTGACACCAACCCCAGTGATGCCTCTGGGAGAGGCGTAACGAGGGGGGTCAAGGGGGACAGATGTCCCCAGACGCAGAAGACAGGGCGTGCAAAAATGCGGTTCGTATTAAGTTTAGAAGGCGCCAGAGGGCGCAGGTTTTGGTCTTTGTCCCTGGGCACAGAATATGCCACTGCCTCTGGCTTTAAGCATGAGTTGAGTGAGTGATTCAGCGGTGGTACGTCTACAAATCACATGTGGGTGACAAAAGCAGCTTCTTGAAGCACAAAGTTACCTGTATTTTTCCAACCAGCCATTTCCAAAAATTTAATTTTTGTCAATACCGTATTTATTTAAATAAGGGCCGCCCTCTAATAAGCGCCGCATCATCAGTGTGAAAAAAACAACAGACGTCGCCCTCCAATAATCGCCGCTGCCCTTGCAGTGCTTATGGCGCTTGCCGCTTGCAGCACTTATGGCGCTTATTGAAGGATTCTCATCCCAATTACTGTATTAGTTTTTCGTCCTTTGATTTTTGATTACCCTAAGTTGGACTTCTACAGTGGCAACTATAAAAAGTGGTTTAGGTTCCATATGTGCAAAAAAGAATACCAGGCGACCCCAGGCTACCTCAGATATACTCATTCATAATTCTATCAGCTCTTGACACTCTATTCTTGTACTGCAGCATTCACACCTAACCTACTTGCATTCCATTGATGTGACTCTTCCTCACTACCCAACACTCTGATCCATACAAAATAGCTGGTCTAACCACCACCCTGTAAAACTTACCTTTCAACTACGTTGGGACCATCCTATCACACAGGACACTGGTTGCCCATCTCCACTTTAACCATCCACCATTGATTCTATGGGTCACATCAGAGTCTATTTCCCTATTGCTAAGGAACGTTGATCCTGAGTACTAGACCTCTTTCACCTTCTTCATTAGTTCGCCCCTAGAAAATATGTCACTTATTTTACCATCCAGCATTATCATCTATGAGGGATCACAAAATTAATAAGCGCCGCCTTCTAATAAACGCCTTCTAGTAAGCGCCACACCAAAAACGCCACGAAATAAATAAACGTGGCGTTTATTGGAATAAATACGGTATATAAGATCATTACACTGTACAACAAAAAAAGAATTTTTGGAAAATATCTAATTATCCAAAGACTATTTATGGTCAAGTGTGACCTGCTAATTTCAAAAATGAAAACCGTTTTCATCTAGCACCTACCACTCTTGAAATATATCAATTTTTAATTTTTGGGATTTTCTTTATATTCTCCATTTGTCACTACTTTTGGGATCGGTCGCTAGCTGGCGTACAACACTGTTGTCCGCTATTGTGTGCTCCTTATTTTTGGATGCCGTTCCAGATATCTTTGCAAAGAAATAGCTGCTTATTCAAGAAGGCAACAGAGACGTTCCAGGGCAGGTAAGGCTGAGGCTATGGGCACCAGAAGCAGAGTGGGGAACTTTATGGGAGGTCGTGCATTTAAGCCTAACCTCATGCCGTTCCTACCGCTACCATCACACTGCACTGGAGCGTTGTTGTCGTCTGCACGGATGATCATCATGCCCCAGGTGGGGAAAGTCTAGATTTATTAGTATTAATTTTAATTTAATTTATTATTTATTGCTATCAGCTTAACATATAGGTATTTAGGTTATATTAGTATATGCTAGTAGGAAATATTCTAGATTACAATTTCATATTATGCCTGCATTAAGCTCCTTAGTGCACTAATGTGCTAGGGGTTATTTTGTTCTGTGTTGTGTTCTGTGCTATAATGCCAGTTGAGTGTGGGACCTCCACCCACTTGGCAATGTCATGATCTGAAATGAGTCTCCTGTGGGGTAGGATGGCACCACCCACAGGTAGCCCTGCTCTTATCACTGCAGGTTCTGGACGTCTGACTGGGGTGCCCTTAGTCAGAGATGTTACAAAAAATAAAGGAGTAAGGCTCAGAGTAGGGTCTTGGAATGTAGGGACCCTTACAGGGAAAACTGGGGAACTAGTGGACCCCCTCAAGCACAGATGCATTACCATAGCATTCCTCCAAGAGATCAAATGGAATGGCAATATATCACGGATGCTAGGAGAAGGGTACAAACTGATATATACAGGTAGTGAGGAGGGATGAAATGGGGCGGACATTGTGTTAAGTAGTGAAATGCAGCAGGGGATCACATCAGTTAATAGAATTAGCAGTAGGATACTGTTAGTCACAGTGGTTTGGCAGGGCATAGGGCTTCACCTCATAAGTGCCTATGCCCCCCCCCCAAGCAGCCTGGGGGACATAGCTAAAGCAGATTTCTGGGCTGACTTTGATGAAGTAGTACAGTCAATCAACAGCACAATTAGACAGGGCAAGGGAAATGAGCGTCTAATTATTGGGAACGACTTTAATGCCCATGTGGGGATGGATGGTTTGGGATATGTGGAGGTACATGGAGAATTGGGATATGGGACAATCACCCTTGAGGGGCAGAAGGTACTGGAGACAGCGAAAGCACATGGCCTTGTGTTAGCCAATACATGGTTCAAGAAGAGGGAAAAGCACCTTATCACTTTCCAGTCACCACAAGGGAGGTCCCAAATAGACTTTTTCATGGTTAGGGAACAGCACAGGACTGAGATCCAAGATTGCTGGGCACTACCCAGAGAGGATTTTCAGAAGGAGAGTGGCCATAAGCTGCTCATGATAGAATTCCTAATGAAGGGGACAGTTTGGAAGCATACATGGAAAGGAGAATCCATCATTAGGTGGTGGAAGTTGCCCTCCAAGGCTGATGAATTCTGGCAAGAGGCCCTCAGCAAGGTCGACTGGGATTGGGATGGGTCAGCCAATGCCATGTGGGACAGGGTGGCTAGAAAAATTAGGCAATGTGGAGAGGCACTGTTTGGCATGGGTAGAGTAGGAGGCACTTCTCAAGGTAGGCAGACATGGTGGTGGAATGAGGAGGTGGAAGCTGCCATCAAATTAAAGGAGGCTTTCCATAGTTGGAGGGAAACAGGGGACCAAGTTTCCAAGACAGACTATGTTCAGGCAAGGAAAACCGCCAAGAGGACCATTGCCCTGTCGAAGTACCAGAAGTAGGAGGCTCTATATGAAAAGTTGGGGACAAGGGAAAGGGGGGAAAGCAGTTTTTAAGCTGGCTAAGAACAGGGATAGAACTAATAAGGATGTTACCAGGGCCCTAACAGTCAAGGATCCAAATGGTAGGGTTCTGTTCCAACCAGCAGAGGTAATCAAAAGGTGGGAGGAATACTATCACAGCCTGTTAAATGCTGCCACATGTGCAAGGGGCACAGACAGCAGTCCATGCTCTCCACAACAAAAAAACATGGCAGTGGACAGAGTGAGTGAGGATGAAATAGTCAGAGCCCTCCAAAAGATGAAAGGTCACACAGCAGTAGGCCCTGATAGGATCCCAGTGGATGTTTGGCACCCCTTGGGACCACTGGAATTTCATGACTAGGGAAGCTTTTCAATAAATTAGCAAATGGAGCTGCCAACTATGGAGCGTTTTAAGGAAGAAAGGGGTTGATGATGGCCTTATTAGGATAGTGCAGGATATGTATGAGGGTCCCATTGCTAGGGTGAGGACAGCATGGGGTAACACTGCAGGCATCAACGTATAGGTGGGTGTACATCAAGGATCAGCACTTCGTCCATATTTATTCACTCTAGTGATGGATGAGCTGCTGATGGGAGTGGGGGAATGGGCCCCAAAGTGCTTAGTATTTGCTGATGTTGTAGGAAAGCTTCAGGAGTCTAAAGAGGATGCACAAAAGCGCCTGGAAAACATTAAGACAGCTGTGGAGAGAGGGGGTCTTAAGGTGAACATGAAGAATACCGAGTACCTAGTTTTCAATTTTAGTGGCCAGGGGCAAATTTGTTTGTCAAAAGAAATCTCAATCATAGTATTGTTTATATTTGGCTCTTTTGACTGATGAGTTTGCCAACCACTGCCCTAGAAGCAATGCCTGTTGCTAATTATTTCAAATTCTAATTCACTACACTGCAAGCAGCCTTATTTGGCCAATATGGCAGTGGAGAGACCACTGCTGAATGGTCCACTTGCTGAATGGTCCTTGGTAAGAAAGACCAGTAATATGGGTCTGGCTGTGCCCTAATCTCCTTCAATTTAAACGAATGATCCTTTCTCCCTTTGTACTTGGCGAGGGACACACATCTAACCAGAGGTCCATCATACCCCAGCAGCAGATGTACACTGCTGGCTTAGTGTTTCCCACCCTAATTCCCTGATCATGTCAGACACATTATCCCTGTGAGAAAACCTGTGGAGTACAATTCTTGCTACCCTCCTCTGTATCCTTTCAATCTCTCAAGATAATTCCTGCCTGAAGGGAAACCAAATTGGACCACCATGCTCCAAAATTGGTCACACCATTGAAATATATGCTGTTTCTTTCACCTCCCTTGTGCTGTCCCCAAGGACCCTACAAATCAGACAGAGGAGTTGACCAGCCGTCTCAACCAATTTACTATGATCCTTCCGGGTACCTTGGCTATTTAAAATTATTCCACAATGCTTATGGGTCGCAACTCTCTCAACCCTAACTCCACCTATATGGTAATCAAAATCAAGTAGCTTCCAAGATCCAGACATTGTAAGAATCCTACACTTTTCCAGATTTAATGGCAATTCCCATTTTACACACCAATTGTAAATCTTATCGAGATCCTGTTGTAATTGTGCACAGGATGATAACCCCTCATCTAATACCCGAGCAGTACATGTGTCATCTGCAAATAGTTCAAGGAAGGAACTAATGTCAAGTCCTATGTCATTCACACAGGGAATGTACAACAAAGGACCCAAAACACTTCCCTGAGGGACCCGTGATGTGGCTGCTTTCCATTCAGATGAACTACCCCTGTACATTACCCTCTGTTGTCTATCAATCAGATAGGACCTTGCCCATTGAGTAACCTTACTACGTATCCCTAAACTTCACATTTTTGAAATCAGCTTATCATGGGGCACCATGACAAAAGCCTATTCAAAGTCTAAGAATACAACATTAACCTGCTTTCTGTTGTCTAAAGCCCTTTGAATATAATCCATCAAGCAAGCCATTTGGGTGTCACATGACCTCCCTTTCCTAAACACCATGCTGATTGTTGCTAAGGATGCCATTCTTTTCCAGATATCCCATTATAGAGGAGAATAGGATATGTTGAAAAACCTTGGATACAGCACTCGTGAATGAAACTGGTCTATAGCACTTAGGGTCTGCTGTGTCTCCTGACTTGAAAATTTATACCACATTAGCCAGTTTCCATGATGATGGAACAATACCTGTGTCTAATGACTTTCTAAATATTTCCACCAAGTAATAGCTAAGTCTCCCTGAAAGCTGCTGCATAATATATGGAGAAATGCCTTCAGGACCTGCAGCCTTATGAACCACTGATTTTCTCAGTAGTTGCTCTCAATTCCCACCCTAGTGATAGTAACCTTGTCCATTCCCCCTAGTGAATCACTATCAAGTACCAGCTGGAAGTTTCTTCTACTGCTTGCAAAGCTTTTTGCAAATGCATCATTGAAAACATTGGCAATCATAAGACTATCCTTAACTACATTTCCTGACCCATCTTTAACCACTGTATCCCTAGGTATCACGACAAAAGGGCGCACCAAAAACAGTGTGTGACTTAAGGGTGCATGACAGATGGGTGCTGGGACAAAACAGCGTGGTGACAAAATAGCACAGGGAATAAAGGGCATGGCAAAGAAAGGGACGACCAGGACAAAATGGTGCATAAGAGTGTGGGTACTTATGCCATCGCCTTTATATCTATGTTAATATTTATGTCCCTTCACCACATTTAACAAAGACAAAACCCCCGTTTTTCCCCCCCCCCCCCCCCCCCCCCCAGAATTGCTATTTTTGATCAGGTAGACCTCCAGAATTTTGGTGCTGCCCAACTATGGTCAGCATTCCTATCATATTTAAGTGTTCGTAAAACTGCTGCATGGTTTTGTCCTGCTAACAAATAATGTGCAGATCGTTTGCATGACCAGGAGGAGGCTGAAGCAGTCGTGGGAGCAGGTTGCCTGTAAGGATATGGCAGAGTGGGGGGACCTGGTGCAAGATAGATGGGTGTGGAGGGCTAGAACCCCCAGACTCGACCCTGCCACTGCCAGGATAAGGGTTGATTTTTTTTGTTTCATTGGTGTTTTACGGCCTCTCAATTACATGGTCACTAGAGCCCCGTCAACTTTGCAGTTGTAGTGCAGAGACTGCACAGACACTAAACTAATGCGACGGATATTTGGGTATTAGCAGTTCCCAGTTTTCTCCAGCAGCCACCCATGTTAGTACTAACTGAGATTGTGTTGCTTAACTTCAGTGATCCAATGAGAACTGGTGTGTCCGACACAATAAACCACTTGATGATGACGATGATGATATCTTTATAGTGGGCAGAACTGAGCAGCAAAAGTGTGCCCCTGTGTCGCTGCGCTATTTTTGCAATGCACCATTTTGTCACAGCGTCATTTTTGCAATGCACCCTTTTGGCACTGCGCCATTTTTGCAATGCGCCCTTTTTGTCACTGCACCATTTTTGTAATGTGCCCTTTTGTCACTGTGCCCTTTTTGCTGCACCGTTTTATTTGTTCACCCCTTTTGTTGCTCGCCTTTTTGTCATGTAATCGTATCTCTATAATCCTCTTTCCAACACCTCTTCAGATACCCCCAGAACGCCTTTGATTTTTCTTAAGCCTGTCTCCCAAAATGTTTTCATGAAAATTCTTGTAAGCCTTCTTCATATACACTTTAACCATTTTCTGGACATTCTTATAAACTAACTCACTATTGGCATCCCTCCCTCTCCTAAGTGTATTCCTAGCCCTTTGCTGGTTCTGCAAAGCTACCATCACCTCTTTAGTTTACCATTCAGGGAAAGTATTATTCCTTATAGTCTTAGTGGGGACAGCTAGCTGTTTGCCCTCCTCTAAGAGGGCTAGCCACCCCACCAACACCACAGTTATTAACAATGGTATAAAAATCATGTAACTCATTTTCTAGATATGATTTAAAATATTCCCAATTGGCCTTATTATATTGGTATCCCAACCTGTCTAGGTAACCTAATTCCCTCAATACACTCTACAGTATCTATTCCAATCTGTTCCAATCCATTACAGTACAACTGCTCCAAAAAGAGATTCAGAGCACCTGATAACCTGGAATTTAAATTAGGGCACACCCTGTCCCAATCCAACCCTGGTAAATTGAAGTCCCCTCCAAGAATTACTAGTGGCACCTTCTTCCTTTGATATAGATGCTCCAAAGATTGTGACAGTCTTATAAGTGGGAGTGGATCCTCACCTGGTGGACGATAGAAGCCGACTACATAAATCCCCCCCACAATGAGAGCTTGCAACATGACAACATACTAGAGCTCTCCAGGGATTTCTCTATTGCTATAAAGACTCCACTCTCTCTGCCTGTTTCCCTATCCTTTCTAAAACTACAAACTTATCTGAGATCTCTGGTGATTTGATGTCTCCCCTCAACCAGGATTCAGTGCCAATTATGATATCAGCATCTGATATGGCAGCAAGAGTATTGTACTAAACCACTTTATTGACTATGCTTCTGCAATTCACAACAAGGATCATTTACTGCTAAAGACTTACCTATCCCTTCCCTACTAATACCTTTCTTATTGATATTGTCTCTTAACCTGGCATACAATAAACTCCTTAATTTTTAATCCAATCTTTGAGGCAGCCCTTGCATTAATACCTTTCCTATTGATATTGTGTCTTAACGTGGCATAAGATGACTTGGTACCTTTCCTAAAAAATTGGCAATAAACTCCTTAATTTTTGTACCAATCCTGGAGGCAGCCCTTGTATTAAAATGAAATCCATCAATCCCCTGTAATCCAGTAGTTTTGCCCCAATAGCCTGACCTTCAGAAAACATCCTGTTATTAATCCATCTGGCCTTTGCTGTAGTTAACCTGCCTTTATCCTGTCGTTCAACAACAGGACACAGCATAACTCTTGCCTTGGGCCTAAATCTTTTTACCTCCTTAGCTATATCCATAATTGCCTTCAGAACTTCAACTGCAGGTTTATCAAGAGTTATATCATTTGATCCTATATGTAAAATCGTCATGCATTCGTCCTTTTCCCCTTTCATAATACCTTCAATCCTACCTTTTATGTCTTCCAACCTTGCATCAGAAAGGGAAGCAACACTAACACACCCTCTCTGTAGCCCTTCTGGTAGTGCCCAGCTATCAACACCCAACATTTCGAGGGCACGTATATTGGTGGGATGAAATAAAGAGGATTACAAGCCCCATTATTCCCAGTTCAATTTTCGAGTGTCCATCAATGAATGTTGGGTGGTCAATATCAAATGAGCAATGACATGTAGGGCTGGCACTGCAGCTTTAAGGAACCCTGTGGTTTGCTTTGCAGTTCTGCATTTGCCACAAACAGGGCTGCTAGAGAAACCCATACTTTCTGACTTGAAGGGTGATTTCATATTGAAAGGATTTGGGTCGGGCATTGCACACACACACACAGGAAGGCCATTTGTCTCTATTTACGTTTGTCTCTTTCCCTCATGAAAATGCCTTACCCTAACCTAACTTAAACGGGAGCGGGTGTATTACAGTGGGAGCGGCTGATTGTGTAGGACGCACCAGTTCTCGTCTGATCACCGAAGTTAAGCAACGCAACCCCAGTTGGTACTAGCATGGGTGGGCGCTTGGGAAAACTGGGTGCACTAAAACCAAAATCTGTCGTAACAGTGTGGTGTCTGTTCATCATCTGCATTAGAAGTATGCAGTTAATTCTGGCTATAATGATCTTTGTAGAGTAAATGGCCAGAAAACACCAACAAGTTCACCAATGGTACATAAGGTAGAATGAATCTAAAAGTATCCACAGGTGAAGGCTGTGTCAAAAAATCCGCAACGAGATGCCCGAAGAGTATAACTCCCTTAGCACACTCCTTACCTGAAAATCCATGTTGGAAAATATGGTGCGGCGGTAAATCAGTGAAGTTGTAAGATTCGTGACCTCCGACGTAAAAAATGCCATTGAATGGAAGAACGCCATGAGGAAATGTGACATGTTCCAGAATAGTTTGGTTGCCAATTCTGAGCCATAAGTTGTTTGTATCCAGTCGAAATTCGAGCGTATATTGTCGTCCCTCCCTTCTGAGTAAAATACCATGGTCTGATATTTTCATTCCTGAAATTAATATGTAAATTATTATCCGAAATTCCGCCTGCAGCATTTAAGATTTTAATGAACATTTTCTTACCAAACCCTGTGTTATATTGCAGTTTGATAACGTTGTCTATTATAGCAGCAACAACAAATGCGGAATTCCATAAATGTAGTCCTTTTGACAAATGAATAGGAAATGACGTTCTGCTCAATTTTGATAATATAATCTCCCAAATCACAGGGGCAGATCCAGAGGGGAGCAATGTAGCAATTGTTCCCCATTCGTGCCTCAATGGGGCTGATATTTCAATTGATGCATGATTGAACTTTGCAACTGATGAGGCACATTTGCGTTTGCTATTCCCATTTCTATACTGCCAGTCGAATCTGCAGTTGGCTAAACCACTGAAGATGACATATTGTCTAAAGCAGAGGTCGGCAACCTTTCTGGAGTTAAGAGCTATTTTTCCCAATGTGATAAATTATTTTTTAAAGAGCCAAATATAAGTACATACATACAGCAGTGACGTAGCCAGGAAAATGCTTCGGGGGTGTTACGTCAATAAACTTAGTATCCCCTCCCTGGGGACAAACTTTTTTTTCCCATCGTTCAAAAGAGTTTCCCGGAAATTTCGGGAGGTGTTTTAACACATAGAACACTCCACCTGGCTACGCCAGTAAGTACTGTACATCACTACGAAAAGGCGCTGAATTCAAAACGCTTGAATTCATTACGCTTCTGTTTCTATTCACGTTGGTTGTGAGTGTGGCATTGGTGAGCGTGGAGAGGAAGGTTAGCTAAAGCTAGGTTTACATGCATGCGATCTGCCACGCATTTTGATGTGTGCGCAGGATTACTATATTTGTTTGGCAATTGCAATATTGCAGTCAATTTTTCAATATGTCCTATTAAACTACTCAAGAGCCACAAGTATGATTCTACTGAGCCACAGGTTGGCGACCCGTGGTCTAAAGGGCAGTGGAGGACCTATTGTAATTGCTGGATTAGTTTGCGGGTTGGAGAGTAAGCCAGGCAGCCATAACAGGACGAACCCTTAGGAGGCTGCCCACGGGATATGAGGAGGTAGGTTACATGATGAAGGAGAGGGTTAATTTGCAGCACCCATCATTCTTTACCAAACACCCAAGTTGGTATTGACGTGGGCTTGCAATGCTTAACTTCAGTGATCTCACGGGAACTGGTATGTCCAACGCAACTTGGCTGCACAATTGCTAGCTGGAACTATACTAAGGGATTCTGAATACAGTAAAACATGGTTATAACTTTTTGTTGGGGACCAAGGGGAACAAACTTTATAACCGTGAAAACGCTATAGCCATGATATGCTTTTTTGTGCTTTTCCATCCTTAATACTTATTGGATTCTACTGTATATACAGTATATGCGATGTAGTGGTAAAACAACGTCATGTGGGATACATAAATGATTTCTGTATACTGTATGTACAGTAATCAAGAATTGATGATTACTTCATGGTGGATGGCTGCTTCCACCTCTGGATGTTGAGGTGCACTGTATTTAAAAATATTTGGGGCACTTTTTTTGAAGTGCCTCCCCTGATCCGCCTCTGGATCCGTCCCTTCCAAATTATGGAACTTACCTCTACGACCAATGAAAAAGACCATTTCATTGTCAACAACAGGATCTGGTATTAATGTCATTTGTAACTGCAGGCTTGAAGTGATATTTGCAGGCAGTTTATAAGCAGTGAAAGAAGAATATCCAAGAAATATCCCAGAAAAGTGCATTTCTGAGCTCCTCATCTCTACAAATATTTAAGAAGAGCCGTCTGCAAAGTTTCCAAAAATTAGGCAGCAAAATGAGACCGTTCTGCGGCAAGGAGGCGGTAATGTCAGGTTTCTTGGACAGGGAGGTGAGACATGACTTTTTTCCTCTATCATAAGGGCGCATTTTAGGTTTCCTTTTATGACAATTTGCAAATATGCAGTAATTGCAATGCTGTTCCCATCTAAGGGGAAAACAACAGGCACCCCTTTGCCCCACTGGAACCGGAAAGAGACGAACAATTGATCCGCAATTATATTCAGCCAGTTGTCAGTTTAAACCAGTGCTTCCCAATCTGTTTGGAGGCGTGACCAATTTCAGCCGCGTTTCGGGACCCTACACGCTTAAACTCTATTACAAAGTGGAAAAGTCGCGACCCGCAGTTTTGGAAGCAATGATCTAACGATTACTTACAATATTTCACTTAAAGGGGATCACGTCAATTTGGCGCATGATAATTTGGCGTAGTCAATTTGGCGTACGACAATTTGGCATACATACACATTCGGCGTATGACAATTTGGCGTACGGAAAATTTGGCGTACATACAAATTTGGCGTACATACCGATCTCTTGGGTGTACACATTTGTTCAAAATTGCAACTGTCAAGGGGGTTGAGCTAAACCTCACATATTATGCAAATATAAATTTATATGTGCATGGGAGGGGTTGCAACCCCAAAAACCCCATCCTAGATCCACGCGTGGGCATAACAGTCATTGCAACGGTCCTGTATAACACAGTTGGGTTTGTTTGTGTTTTAGGCCCATCGACTTCAAAGGTCATTAGGGCCCTATAACACAGTTATGGTAGGCATTCATTGTTCTATTACCTTGCAATGACTATTGTTATGACCGTTGCAATTTTGAACAAATTTGGGCACCCAAGAGATCGGTATGTACGCCAAATTGACGTACGCCAAATTTGTATGTACGCCAAATTTGTATGTACGCCAAATTGACTACGCCAAATTGTCATGCGCCAAATTGACATAGACCCCACTTAAAGCTATTTACTAGTTTTCCGCCAAGATTCACACTGACACCAGAGGGAGGGTGAGAAAAATCTGTTTAACAAACTTGGTGTTTCAGTGGGGCAAGATGGGTACCCCGCCCTGCATAAACGGCAACGCGCACTAATCCCCATCTAACAAAAGATTATGGAACTCCCCTCTTGGGCAGTGGCGTCACTAGGGTTGGCGTCACCCGGTGCAGTGACACCGTGGTGTCAACCCCCCTCTTCCGAAAAAAGACGCTTCTTCTGCTTTGGTGTCACCCCATTTCTCATGGTGCAAGTGGTGTCACCCGGTGCGGCCCGCACCTCCCTAGTGACGCCACTGCTCTTCGGTTTCATTGAGATCCTGTGATAAAATACTCGCTGTTATCTCCTCCGCTTCTCCAGCGCCGGCGTTAAAAATTGGGAGGCCCCGGACAAGCATGAAGTGGGTAGCCCTGGGCAACTACACTTTGGGTCCACCGTCCCGGGTAATTCATAGAGTAGTGTATCAAGAGTTAAAATTCTGTGAGTATCTTATTATAAATTATATTCAATAGAAGTTAAAATTGGCACTATTCAGTAGGAGGCCTCATGTGGCTGTCTGTACTGTCCGCCCCAAGGCCGGCCTTGCATTTCACTTATATTATACTGAGCCTATAGCTGAAACCCGATTTAAGGATGTGACATTGTAGAACCTCTTTCAATCGGGATCCGTTGATACATACAATACGTGTCCAAATTGGAAGGGTTTTCTAGGGGGTTCTAATGCACACAATGGTTGCCTTTCAGACATTGATAAGATGTCTACTATAGATAGGTGTCAGTGATATTGAGGTGTCCCAAATTACCGGCTTCTATTTGCATAGTTGTCCAAAAAAATTCTGTATTCTTGGGTAGCAGCATTTGGAAAGAAAAAGCAAGGCCAATCCAGGTAAAGTGCCATACTGCAGATATGAAATTCCTAGTGACTTGGTATCTCTTTTTTTGACGAAAAGTGTTGAACTACAGAAGAACGCAAGATAGACATACCTATTTCACATCTATCGCCCATATAGCCATATGGACACAAGCAAATAAACCGGCCCTTTTCATTTGTAAGCAGTGCTACGTAGAGACAGCTACTGCCTTCTGTACAGAAGTGCTCTGGACAAGCTGGATGTTCACAGAATTGGCCAGAATATCCTTTCGGGCACTCGCACTGTCGCTCCATCAAACCTGAACTAAAGTAAAACAGCAATTATTAATTATTTAAGAATGGGAACCCGTCATTTTCGCATATACTGTATATTGGGTGCCCAGAAAAGTCAGGATCAAAATAGATAGGGAGCGGCTTATTGCGTTAGACACACCAGTTCTCGTCTGATCACTGAAGTTAAACAGTGCAACCCCAGCTAGTACTAACATGGATGGCCGCTTGGGAAAACTGGAGAAACTAAGTGTGACGGCCTTAAATTTAATATATGAGCTGGTGTTATAGTACATAATTATTATGCTTAGATATTTTAAGGTTATTTTAAGCCGTGTTAAGTTTGGTTGGGTCAGGTTTGGTCATGTTAAGTTTATGTTGGCTAACAGTGGGTAGTTGGTTGCAGTGGCGAATCCAGGATTTTCATCAGGGGAGGGGGGGTTGAGCTAAAGTTCGCATATATTATGCGAATAAGTTTATATGTGCATGGGTGGGGGTTGCAGCCGAAAAACCCCATCCTGGATCCGCGCGTGGTTGGTTGGGTTGATTTATGTTAAGTTAGTTTTGATTGGATTATCATGCATTACGAGAATGTTGGGTGTTCTTATGTAATTATTTTTAGATCATATGTTTGGTTTTCTTAAAATCCTTAATGAGGCCCAATACGGTTGCGAATGAGAAGTAAATTATTTTAGAATTAAATTTTAAATTTAGTATACGAGGCGTTTGTCACCAACATGAGTTAGATATACACCAAATTCATGTAGGGGATAGGGCAGCAAATGCAAGTAGAAATTCGGTCAACCTTCACGCTAATATCGTCATCTAATGAGGTCCTTTGGGGACCTCAGAGAAGGAAAAGCCAGAAAGTATGTAAAAGAAATGTAACCAGTGGCGTCACTAGGGTTGGCGTCACCCGGTGCGGTGATGCCATGGTGTCACCCCTGCCTCTCCCGAAAAAAAACCACCTCTTCTGCTTTGGTGTCACCCCATTTCTCATGGTGCGAGTGGTGTCACCCGGTGCGGTCCGCACCCGCCTATTGACGCCAATGAATGTAACTACTGCATATTAAATTTCATATAAGGCGTGCTGCCTACCAAATGTAGGGGAATACCGGAAAGAAATACTGAAAAAAAATTTAGGTAGCGTGCTCGATGTACTGCACCAGTGGTTCCAGGTTCGATACTGGATTGAGGTGGGTTGAGTTGTTTCGGACGACAGAGAAGCCCCAAGTGCACCATCATTCCCATGTGGTGTACGATGGCATTTATTTATTAGTTAATTACACACAAATCCATGTACTATACCAAACTAAATTCAGTCCAATTCCCAAAGTTAAAATGGAAGAACCCAAACAACTTCTTAAAGTGCTTGTAATTCCGTATGCACTGATAATGTGAACACGGATAAAGGGAATAACGGATAGATCGAATATCGTAAGGTAAAGCATTCCAACGCTTGAAAGATCATTAGAACGTAAAAGAACCCTCTCTAATAATGCAGCTGTAGATTAGCCAAAATTTTGAGCTGTAGGAGCTCCGCCCGGCGTCAATGGAGCGCTCAAACGAATAAGTAAAGGAACTGCAGCTTTGATTGGCAGCTGGCTGAGGAAAAACATTACCCGTAAAAGAAGCTTGTCTAAAAGCAACTCCTAACCCTTTTCCCACCTATGGAATGGTGGGGTACCCATCTTGTCCCTCTGAATGGACACAAGGAGTTATACAGGTTGGCATTTAAGTCTTGTCCCCCCTTAAAACATCTAAACGTGGGAGAAATGGAAAAAGTGATAGAGGGAACAAATAGGAATTATGTGGGTCTCCAACAAATAGTGGCCCTTATGTGCAAAGCGTCAATATGAAAGTTATTAGGGAGCTTGAGTTACACCAAGGAGTCTATAAGGAGTACCAGCTCCGCCCTTTTCCCATTGACTTTCGTGTCATAGTTTTATACGGTGGCGCCCCAAGTGGATGGTTTGCTACAACACAGATGCTACATGTATTTCATGCATCTTAAACATGCAATTATGCACTTTCTTTGATTGTTCTTAATAAATAATGTCAACTGCTTGCTGCTAATTTGAACATATAAATAAATTGCTCAGTTTCACATGTTTTTAATGGAAAAAATAATTTCTTTATATATGCACTTACTACAAGACATTAAGACAGCAATGGAAAGAGGGGGTCTTAAGGTGAACATGAAGAAGACTGAGCACTTAGCTTTGAATTTTAGCGGCCAGGGGCGAGGAGGTGAGATTCGTTGTGGGGGAAAGGGAATTCCAGTGGTGCAAGAGTGTGCCATAGGATTAATGCAGGATAGCTGAAGTGGAGACAGGCAAGTGGGGTCCTGTGCGACCACTGGGTCCCAATACAGTCGAAGGGTAACGTTTACAGAGCCGTCATCAGGCTCATTATGCTGTTTGGCTCAGTGTTTGGCAGTTAGGAAGAACCATGAATGGCAAATGCAAGTGGCTAAGATGCGAATGCTATGCTACATGAGTGGGGTGTCACGATCTGGCAAATTAGAAATCATTACGTTAGAGGTAGCTTGGGGGTGAGACATTACGGAAGAGATGCGGCAACTGGTTGAGGTGGTGTGGGCATTTGATGAGGGGCTTATTAGGTCCATTTGTGGGACTTGGGGGCATTGGTAATTGGGGGCACCAGAGATAGAGGAAGGCCAAAACGGACGTGGGAGCTGGTGGTGCAAAGGGACACGGAAGCGTGCAGAGGGGAGGGGGGCTTGGTGAGGGATAGGTGGTAGTGGAGGATTAGAACCTACAGATCTGACCCTGCCTCAGGCGGGAGAAGGGCGAGATGATGATATGGAGTCCTGGAGTGGATTTCATGGAGTTTGAGCAATTTACAGCAGCACACACTACTACTACTCCTTTGCTCCATCCCGGTGATATATATTTCCGAAATGTTTACGTTAGAGGTATCTTGGGGGTGGGAGACATCGCGGAAAAGATTAGGGAGAAGCGGTTGAGATGGTAGGATCATGGTAGGATGGTAGATGAGGAGAGAGGAGGAGGAACGTATTAGGTCCATTATGTGCCTCCATGTGATTGGGAGCACCTGGGGTAAGGGAAGACCAAAACGGACGTGGGAGCAGGTGGTGCAGAGGGGCATGGAGACGTGCAGGATGGAGAGGGACTTGGTGGGGGATAGGTGAGAGTGGAGGATAAGAACGCGCAGACCCGACCCCACCACAGGCGTGAAGAGGGTGAGATGATGAAGGTGATATATATATATACACCTGGCACTTGATAACTACTTTTGAATCATTTTAATTATTATTTATAAAGTTGTAAATATGCAAGCTAATACATGTAAAGAAGTAGTTTCAGCAAACCATCTACTAGGTGGCGCTCTTTCGGTATGAGGACACGAAAAGGGCGGAGCTGTCACTCCTTGTATTAGACTCCTTGGTTACACGTCGGTGTTCAACTTACACCGACGTAAAGCAGACGAATTGCGTACTACGCAGGTGCACATGCCCCTATTAGGAATGTTGTACGCAACGTGTAACTCAAGCTCCCTATTGGGCCTATCAAACTATGCACAATGACAAAACATCATGCAAGTCAAACCTCACAAAATGATAAACAGTGATGAACATACATCTGTATAAATGATATACAGTGGCGTATCCAGGATTTTCTGAAGGGGGGATATGACTCGATAGGGTGTATACCGCTTCGTTAAATTCGAGGCTCAAGGGAGGGGGGTTTAACCCCCTAAACCCCCCACGTGGCTACGCCACTGATGATATGCGATTTGAAACATATTTTTATGTGTGGGGAGTCACATATCGACAAAATACAACTAATCATCTGTGCGAATTATTTATACTTTCAAATTTATTAACTGTATTTGTATGTTTTGCTTTCATTTATTTATTTTTTAATTAATTTTTTGAAAAGAGAAAAAAGAATTTTTCTTGGTTGATGGGGGGGGGGGTCAATGCCCCGGATTGGGCCACAGAAAAAAATTGTGTCCCTATCTACAGTATGCTGGGCCAACCATCACTAGTTCTATAGAGGACCATGGTTGGTCCAGTATAGAACTGGTGATGCAGTTATCAAGCATGCTACCCACTGTGTCACCAAGGTGGGTCTTCTTCATGTAAAGCCTGGTTCTGTGGCATGTGACACTAGCAAGAATAGTGCTTGAGCAGATGGCAAAATGATGACGTCGACCACAGGCACTAAGTGAAATTGTGCCTGTTGTGGTTCCATGGTGGGTGAGCAATCACACTAAGTTGAAATTTTTCTAAAAACACCTTACTTGTGAGGTGGCATACAAAACATGAAAATCTAACAGCAAATAGATATTCAAAGAGCAGACAATTTTTTTAAAAGGTGATAGCCAATTAGATGCGTGTGACAGTGGCGTAGCCACGGGGGGGGGTGGTTAAAACCCTATCGAGTCATATCCCCCCTCAGAAAATCCTGGTTCATGCTATCGACAGTCATATGCCCCCCCTTCAGAAAATCCTGGCTACGCCACTGGCGTGTGACACTTGTAAGTTATAAATGCAGTTGACTACCTCTCAACTCCACTTTTTGGTTGATTTCGACTAGCCTTCCAACAAAGTGGAGCTCCTATGTTACCAGTTTCTGTGGCATATCGTCTGGTCATGCACAATTCTGGTTGGTGATGCGTGCCATGCAACCAGGCTTTACATGTACTGTATATCGGCAAAATTCCTAGGTGTGGGAGGCCGTTCCCTGCTCATTGGTGTTTCAATGTCCACCACTACTTGGGTTTTAGGACCCAATCGTCCCCTGACGGATGTGACGTTTATGCCCATTGTAATTGCTTAGGTTGACTGAATATCTTTCTATTTACATTTGCTTTGCAGTCTGCTGAAACAATCTTAAATCAAGAGATTTAATTTAAAGTCACCTTTGACACACTCCACCATAATTACAAGGGTTAGGAACGCAGTTGACACTGTGGCATTCTTGAATGCCTTGTCCATCAGTTGCAGCAGAAATCAGTTGAAAAAGATATCCATTTACCTATGAATTGGTTCCAGTGTTAAAAACACATTTGGTATAAAGTGGACCAGCTACAAATGACTACTAACTTGCAAATCTTTCACACAGCCTTGAAATCCTGATTTTGAAGATGAATCTTCAATTTTTGCTAAGGCGGTCTTCTGGAATGGTAATTTTCCTACATGTAGGGCACTTGCATTGCATTTCGAATATACGTCATGCTGCTGCCCATTTAATGGCGACCATAGATCAACTTGAACACTGGCATTGCAAAACATTTTTAATTCTTCTGTGATACTCCATTTAATTCTGAAAAATTGATTAATTTCTTAAAAACTGAAATGTTTATGAAAATAAAAGAAATTGAAACAAAATGTCCTAACTCAGCAACAATTGAGTGTGGATGTCCATCATCAATTCTTAATCCCTCTTCCATGCTAATAATGCTTCTGGAGCCACAAGAGAAACTCAAAATGGTCAATCCGGCTTCAATTTCCATCATTAGAAAGGTGTCTTTGCAATTTGTGTCGTTTTCGAAATCTGAAATCACAAAAGGCAGTGTCGTAACTTGTAGAGGCAATGAGGGGGCCTTGTCCGCCTTGCTAGAAATCAGTCGCCATAACATAACGTCTGTGCGGCGATTTTACGGCAAATAAAAAGGGCCTACATATGTGTACCATGTTTACTCAGAACAAGCAACAGGAGAGGGGGTAAACTTCGAATGCCTCTTGCCTCAGGCACCACAACTGAAGTTACCCCACTGACAAAAGGACCTATCATACATGAAAAATGTATGACTTGGTGTAACATTTATTACAGGTCACGACAAGTGTCCGGGTAATACTTTTAAATCCATGGAGATCCACAATGGAGTTAACCTTTATTTTGAGGAAGATAAAGAAATATGTGGGGCAGAAATGAAGGATCTCCACCAGTGGCGTCACCCGGTGCGGTGACACCATGGTGTCACCCCACTCCCCCGAAAAGGCCCCTTCTTCTGCTTTGGTGTCACACCATTTCTCATGGTGCGAGTGGTGTCAACCGGTGCGGTCCGCACCCCTTAGTGACGTCACTGATCTCCACCCTATTTCATTGATTACGAGAAAGCTTTTGGCTTCTCGATGGCACAGAAGTAATGGGCTTGACTACTGCGTTAGTGGTTCCAGCGGATTAAGTCATCAACTGTTAAAGTCATCAACTACTAAGGTATTGGCATTGGTTGGTACTGGTATTGGTTGATTGTTTCGTTGGTGTTTTAGGCTCGTTTCACACCAAATGAATCCGTGTCACTCAGAATCAGTCCGAATCAAGTTGAAGCTGACTCACTGGGATTCAGCTTGGTGCTCCACCACTCAAAATATACACAGATACAGTCTTTCCTTTCACACCAGATCAATCTGATTAAATCCACCTTGATTCAAGATTGACAGTGATTCAGCTGGTCAGAATCTTCTACCTTCAGGCATTCATGAATCAATATCAAACACATTGGACTTGGAACTTTTAATGATGAAAATGGAAGAAAACAGTGTGACTTGGCTTGACTCGGATTGAGTTGGTGTGAAGGCAAGGAGATTACAAATCACATTCATCTTGATTGGATTGAGTCTGATCGATTCGGATTCATTTGGTGTGAAGCGGGCCTTAGGGCTCTTCAACTACAAGGTCATTAGAGCCGCATCCAATGCATAGTTCTAATGCTAAGGGTACCCGCATAGTGGAGCGACAATATTAGCAGCACGACAAGCCAAAAGAAGACCGACGAAAACAAACACCTGTTTATCAATATGTCCCCGCATAGTGGTGCTACAAGCAGTGCGACAAGTAGCGCTGCTACTAGAGAGAAGAGCAACGCGATTAGACATACTTGATTTTGTGGCTCTTCTCTCTTGTGCCATGCAATGTCACAATTTACATAAGATCGTCCATCATCATCATCATCATCATTCCCTTATCCAGGCTGTGGCAGGGTTTGGTTCCCTAGTTCTGCTCCTCTGCTACTTAGCTGCTCCATGGCTGAATTGCATTGGACACACCAGTTCTCGTTAGATCACTGAAGCTAAGCAAAGTACCCCAAGTTAGTACCGACATGGGTGATTGTTTGAACATTGATTGCTGCTAATTTCCCCTCTCCTACATCCTTCACTCCTACCACCCTCTTACCCATGAGCAGCCTCCACAAGGTTTGGCCCATTATGGCTGCTTGGCCAAATCCCTAACCTGTGTGCGTAGTACCACCCACCAGGTACCCGTCCACCTCACACGCTGCCATATCCTCATGGACAAGCTGGTCCCATGTCTGCTTTGGTCTCCCCTGAGTTTGGTGCTTCCAACAACCTGCACTCCTGCAAGAGACCTAATGATCTCCTCCCCCTCTTCTCTTTATGTGTCCGTACCACCTCAATCTACTCTCCCTCTTTCTTTCCGCAATATCCCCCAAGCCACCCCCTAATATGCTGATTTCCAATTCTATGAGCTCTCGACATCCTACTCAAGTAGTGCAGCAATCACACTCTATTATGCAACGGGTATATGGGGCAAATTTTCCAGGTGCAGGAGCTGGGTGGAGTGCCCAAACGAGACAGCAGACTGACGATAAATAAGTATAGCGGTTGCAGCTTTGGTCAGCAACTGGCTGTGGAAAACCATGTCCAATATGTCGCCCTCATGTCCCTTCAGAGGGACGAGATGGGTACACGACCATTCCATAGGTGGAAATAGGGTTAGGAGTTGCTTACTTTTTGTAGAGACTGCTTTGCTTGTGGCTCTGCTAGTATTGTCGCTTCCCTATGCGGGCAGCCTACACAGACATCACACTAATGCGACAATTTTTGGGTATTAGCGGGACCCAGTTTTCCAAAGCGGCCACCCATGGTAGTACTAGTTGGGATTGCGTTGCTTTTCAGTGATAAGACGAGAACTGGTGTGTCCAACGCAATACAGGGGCTCCTCACTGGCATTGGAAACACTGGGTAATGCTAATGCCCAAATAATCGAAACAGTGTAGTGCCTGTACAGACTTTGCACTAGAACTACGCAGTGAGCGGGGTTATAATGACCATTGCAGCTGAAGGGCCCTAAAACACCAACAAAAAATGAGATGGACAAGTCAAAAATATGTGAAAGGAATTCCAGAAATTTCTTGACTATTAAAAGCCTAAAATGCGTAAGAAACGTAACCCTTAATAAATGCCTAACCTAACCAATTAAAAATTAAATAGACATAACCGGGCCCGACATAACCTTGACAAACCTAGCCTAACATGGCTTAGCCAAACCTAACCTATGTAATTCTCACCCATAACATCAGAAGAGGAACTTTTCAGAGAAGGGCTTTCTGAGCCAACCTGATGTGTTAGCTAAATGTCCAACTATTTGTCCGCTTGTCGTCCAAGATTGACGAACTGAAACTGGCCCACTCCAGTGGTTCGAACTAGTATATATAGACCAGAGTGGTGTCCATTAACGGTTACTTCCACCCTGGCTCAACCAATTACCTTACAGTATGTTTCATCAGTCTAGGATCACATGTGAGCCCGCTCTGGACATGGTGTAGCAGCCTGGGTGTGGTAATAGGCTTCTCATGGATCGAACCTCTCTGGATGTGGTTGCAATAGCCTGATTGTGGTAGTGACAATCTGAAGAGTTATATTCCATTAGATGTGGTAGCGACTGCCTTGAATTTGCATTTGTAATCTGCCGGATGAGATTAGGGGCGTTCAAATAGTACTGATCACTAGCCCATAGTGTCAGACACTGTCAGGAATGTGAAATACAGTACTTGAGAACTCGAGGAGGTAGCGTGCTCGATTACAGCGACAGTGGTTCCAATTTCGATACAGGATTGAGGTGGATTGGCTCTTTTGGGCGAGAGTTGCATTGGACCAAGTTGCCAAGTGCAGCCAAGGTGCGTTGGACGGGATCACGTCAATTTGGTGCATGACAATTCGGCGTATGGCAATTTGGCATAGTCAATTTGGCATATATACAAATTTGGTGTATGACAATTTGCCGTACATAAAATTTGGCGTACATACCGATATCTTGGGTGCACACATTTGTTCAAAATTGCAACTGTCATAACCAGTGGCGGATCCAGGTTTTTCGTCACGGGGGGGGGGGGGGTTGAGCTACACAAACCTCACATATTATGTGCATATAAGTTTATAGGTGCATAGGGGGGGTTGCAACCCCAAAAACCCCATCCTAGATGGTTGGGTTTGAGTTTTAGGGCCCATTGACTTCAAAAGTCATTAGGGCCCTATAACACAGTTATGGTAGGCATTCATTGTTCTATTACCTTCCAATGATTGTTATGACTGTTGAAATATGTTGTTATGACTGTTGCAATTTTGAACAAATTTGGGCACCCAAGAGATCAGTATGTACGCCAATTTGACGTACGCCAAATTTGTATGTTTGCCAAATTGCAACACCTCCTATATTACAAGGCCTCACAACTGCGTGACGTAAAACGTGTGACGTCAACACCAAAGGGCCATTGCGTTATATAACATATACATACGCATATACAGTAGCATTTAAGTTATCTGATGATCGATTGGCATAGTATAATATATTTTCAATATATTTATATTAATTTTTAGTTGAAGGAGGATATAGAAGTGATTTTAAAAGTAAGATATATAAGTGATTTTTAAAATGGTATTAAAGTGTTGTGTGCCTAAATGTAAAGGGAATTATAACAAAGAAAATAAAGCCCACATGTTTAAATTTCCAAGTGACGACGAATTAAGAAATAAATGGATTAAAGCAATCCCTAGAAGGAATTTTATGCCATCAAAAAATTCTGTGGTAAGTGTCAATAATATTTTAGTCATTCAATTTACAATATATCTACAATATAAATGGTCCTATATAGTTAAGTTACCTCTGTTGTAACTATTATTCATCCCTTATTAGGTTTGTCATGCTCACTTTATAAAGCAGGACATTTTATGGGAAACCAGTCATATTGACACCATTACTGGCAGCACAATTACTGCCAAATTGGCCAAACCAAGGCTTACAACTTCTGCATTGCCTAGGATTTTTCCAAACTCCCCATCATATATGACCACCAAGATACCCCAAGAGAAGGTCCTGAAGCAAAGAGAATTAAGCTAGAAGCAGAGCATGTCAAAAAATGTATTGAGAAGAGCATTGAAGAAAATGAAATCTTTAAGTTATCAAATGTAATCAACACATTTGCTGAATTAAAAGATAAGCTTCATATGATAAGTAGAGACTCAGACTGGCAAGTAATAATACAAACTAATAAGGTTATATTTCTTCATATTAATGTTGAAGTATCACCTCATCAACTGGCATATTTCATTATTAATGAAGATCTAACTTTAAAGTCATTTATCAATGGGCAACAAGTAAAGCATTCACTATCTTCACCATTAGTAAATAGCTTAACAGATATAGATAACATCAAAAAAGAATTTTTCAAGTCCTTAGGTAATTATAATGAGAGTGAAGCTTTGCCAAATTTAGCTTTATCATTATTAGCAAACATTGAATGTGAAAATAATCCAAGGATGTTATTGCATTTTGTAGGTCCCAAATTGTCCAATTATGTTTTGAAAAGAAACACAGTCATAGCTACAATTCTGATTTTAAGATTCTAGCATCACTGCTTTTTTTCATTTCTCCACATGTCTATGCATTTTTAAGAAGTCATGGAAAGCTTTTGTTACCCCATCCCAATACTATAAAAATATGTGCTCTAAAGTAGATGTAAATTTAAATAGTTTTCAGTACATTAAACAGAGGATGAATACTCAGAATATTTTTGAAAGATATGTAATTTTAATGGTGGATGAAAGTCATATAAAACCATTTCTTGACTTTAAGGGAGGTAATATTGCAGGCTTTACAGATGATGGAAAGAACATAGCTAAAAGTGCACAAGTGTTCATGATACAAAGTCTATTGTCATCCTATAAGGATGTAGTCCATATCATGCCAGTTTGTAGCATAACAGCTGAAATGTTATTTTCATCAATGAAAAGCATCATTGAAGGGCTGGAAAGTGTAGGAGTGAAAGTAATATACATTATTGCTGGTAACAACTCCCTTAACAGAAAAGCTGTTACACTTTTTAATTCTCCACCAATAAATAGCATTGTTTATAGGCACCAGTAGATTCTAATAGACCATTGTTCTACCTTGTTGATACTGTCCATATTTTTAAATGTAAAAGAAATAACTGGCTTAATCAGAAGAATGCTGACTTGTCATTCATTTACCCTGACTTTGAAAAATTTGATTTCAAAAAGAAGGCTTGCTTTTCATCACTGAGATATTTATTTAGTCTTGAAAGTGACAAAATTTTGAAAATGGGGTATGGTTTAACACTTAAGAGTTTATGGCCATCAATACTAGAAAGGCAGAATGTTAAACTAGTAACTCAAATTTTTAATGACCATGTCATTAATGGTCTAGAGCAATTACGAGCTAGTCACAATATTCCAAATTACAAAGATACAGCAGATTTCTTGAAAATCATTACCAGGTGGTGGAGCATTGTGAATGTTAAAGGCCCATGTAAAGGCCTAAGACTAAATAATGAAATGCAAAAACCTATACTTAGCATTAATGATGAAAGATGTCAGTTTTTACAGAAGTTTTTGAACTGGCTAGATCATTGGGAAAGTTTAGAGGGCTGTACAGGAAAATTAACAAATGAAACTCACCAGGCATTGAGATCTACAACATATGCATTGCTTGAAATTTAAAATTATTGCTTTTCAGAGTTAAAAATGTCATATTCTCTTTTAGGTAAGTTCCAAACTGATGTCCTAGAAGCTAGATTTGGTAAATACAGGCAGTTATCAGGGTCAATGTATAATATTTCAATGAGACAGATTTTTAAGTCAGAAAGGAAGCTAAGACTATCAAATGTTTTAGAATTTAAACTTGTATCACATTGTTCTTCTCTTAAAATTCAAAATATTTATGATGAAGATGATGATGATCATGAAGTTTGTCAAAACTTGGCAGCCAATGAACACCTTAAATTTCAGTTCTTAACTGCTACTGAACTAGACTTTGAGGATGTGAAGAATGATTTGCCAGCCATTACTTATGTTGCTGGATATTGTTGCTTTCAGTATTGAAGAGCATAAACTATGATACATGTAAAGAAATTCTTGTTGTGAATAAACAAATGACTTCTGTAAATCAAAGTTTAATAAGAAATCATGATAGAGGTGGATTATGTTACCCCCAGGAACTTCCAGTATTATTAGTTATGGTGTGTTTAATATTAATGAAAAAAATAATACATCACCAAGATGCTAGCAAATTTTTAACTTCACAATATGCAAGAAAAATAGCCTATGATGTAATGATAAATAACATATTAACTATGGATAACTTTGATGTCAGAAGAATTTGTAACAACAATAATTTTAACATGTGTTTGAATCATTCATATGTAACATTACGGAAGAAAATCACATGGAAATGTTCAAATATTTTTTTGGCCAACTACTGTAAATCTAAAAGCATGCTTAGGAAATCTAAAACATCTAAATGTCGAAAAATGCAAACTTTTTCTAAAGAAACTCCACTATATTTAAAAATATGAATAGTGCTGTTTATTTTGTAAATATTATTTACTTTATTAATTACATGCATGTGTATGCATTGGATTGCTTTTTATTTTGCAATACATCATACCCCATGCAATATTATAACCACCAAAACATTAATTTACCTGTCAAACTTTGTATTTTGGCTGTAAAATGTGATGTTGGGACAAGTGGGTTCCAGTCGCCTGGCTGGGGTGCCACCAGTCAGAGCTGTTCAGTGGGCCTGCAGACCCGACCCTGCCACAGGCGGGATAAGGGTATGATTGCATTACAAGCTAATATAGATAGGTTGTAATAGCTTAACCTTTTGCATGCCTATCGCCTCTTCATGATGACGTCATGAAGAGGTTGTGAGGCCTTGTAATATAGGAGGTGTTGCAAATTGTCATACGCCAAAGTTTATGTATGCCAAATTGTCGTACGCCAAATTGACTATGCCAAATTGCCATACGCCAAATTGTCATGTGCCAAATTGACGTAGACCCGCGTTGGACACACCAGTTCCCGTGAGATCACTGAAGTTTAGTAGCGCAAGCCCACGTCAATATCAGCATGGGTGTTTGGTAAAGAACGTTGGATGCTGTAAATTAACCCTCTCCTTCGTCCTTTCACCTGCCTCCTAATCTCCCGCGGGCAGCCTCTTAAGGGTTCGTCCTGTTATGGCTGCCTGGCTTACTCCTCAACCCACGAAACTAATCTAGTAATCAAGACAGAGGTCCCGAGTGCACCTTCCGTCGAATACGAAGTAAAGCCATGGCCCCGGGCGGTATAAGATGTTATTATGTCTACTATGCGAAATTCCCATGTGTAGGGGCTTGCCGCCTTGGCGTCGGAGGAGTGCCCCACCGAACAAGCAGCAGCTTTGGTCGGCAGTACCGTCCAATAGATATCCCATCTAGTGAGACAAAGATGGGTGTCCGATCCTGCCATAGGCAAGTATATGGTTAGTAGTTGAGTCGGAAAATTTTTCCTGGCGGAGTTCCCCGACATCTCCCTAACACTAATCTTGAACCACCACTGGCTGGGGATATTTAAATGATTTGACAGCCTGTTAAACGATCCACGTCGCGTCGGTGGCGCGGTGGGTAGCGTGCTCGGTAACTTCGTCAGAGGTTCTGCGTTCGACACTGGACCAAGGTAGGTTAGCTTATTTCGGGCCAGAGAAATACCACGAGTGAGCCTTCCTTCCGATTAGAAGTAAAACGAGGTCCCATGTGTTTGTTTATTGGTGTTTTAGGGCACATCAACTACCAGGTCATTAGAGCCCCGTCCACTGTGTAGTTCGTAGCAGAGACTGCACAGACACCACACTAATGCGACGATTTTTGGATACTAGCGGTACCCAGTTTTCCCAAGCGGCCACCCATGTCAGTACTAACTGGAGTTGCGTTGCTTAGCTTCAGTGATCAGACGAGAAAGGTTCTATGTGCCGTACGATGGCATTTTCATGTAAAAGAACCCACTCGACTATGCAATGGGGGGATGAGGCAAAATTTCCAGGTGTAGGAGCTCACTCCCTGTAGTCGGTGGAATTCCCCAATGAACCGTGGAACAATGATAAATTGGCACAGTGATTGCAGCTTTGGTTGGCAACTGGCTGCGGAAAACACTGTCCAATATATCCAGTACTGAATATATCACCCTGTGTCTATTCAGAGGCTCAAGATGGGTACCCGACCCTGCCATAGGCAGGAGAGGGGTAGAGATGGCTGGACTGCTTGTTAAACAATGATACAAAATTATTACTTTATAGGATTAAAATACTGTACTTACCTAAGTAGAATAATATTCCATTATCGACAATTGTTTCAAAAGTTATGTTGATCCAAATATCAGTCGATCCCGCGATGAAATTTAGGTCGTAGGACAAATACGAGAAACTGGTGAATGATGGAACTGCCTCATTTCGTAAATAATCTTCGCAGAATTGTCCAACGAAGGGTAGTGGACAAATGCACTAATTAAACGATAATAATAAATTCATTAAAAGCTATTCCACGTTCCTTGCCCATCTTAGCATCTTACAAACTGCGTATGTAAGAATGGCGTCATCACTATCATCACCACCTGTGGTAGGGTCGGTTCTGCAGGTTCTAGTTGTTCACTCCCGCCTATCACCCACTATGCCCCCGTCCACCACACTCACTGCCGTATTCCTACGTACAGGGAGCGGCGAGTTTGGTTGGACACACCAGTTCTCATCTGATCACTGAAGTTAAGCAGCGCAAGCCCAGCTAGTACTGAATTGGGTGACCGCTTGGGAAAACTGGGTACCGCTAATAGCCAAAAAACCGTCGCATTAGTGTAGTGTCTGTGCAGTCTTTGCATCAGAACTATGCTGCGGACGGGGCTCTAATGACCTTTGTAGTTGAAGGGCCCTAAAACACCAACAATCCCTCAATCTACTCTCCCTTACTTTTTCCGCGATGTCCCCCATTCTCAAGCTACCTCATTCCGAATTCTGTCAGTTCTCGACACCCCACTGATGTACCTCAGCATTCGCATCCCAGCTACTTGCATTCTATTTACGTGGCTCTTCCTCACTGCCCAACACTAATTCATATAGCATAGCTGGCTTAACCACTGTCCTGTAAAACTTCCCTTTCAACTTTATTGGGACCCTCCTATCACACAGAACTCCCATTGCTTGTCGCCAATGCAACCCTCCGCCATTAGTGCGCAGATCTCACTAGCATGTAAAAGAACCCTTTCTGCGTAGAAGGTGTAGATCGGTAATCAAATGGCCCATCACGAAAATCCCATGATGTTTTAGCTCTCTACCTGGCGTCGGTGGAGGAAAATGTGCCCCAATAGGACATAATGTGCTCCCGATAAGAGGGTACTCTTCGAGCATGAAACGTATCCCATATGCCACCTGCGGCTTTATACGATCTGTGAGCTCTGGTCTTCCATTTCCTGCTTTCCCAACAAGGTTCCTGTCCACCCCGCAGACAGGGCCGGCGTGATGGGTGTGCGAACAGGGCGACGGCACAGGGCCCCGCGCATTCAGATTAATGAACCTATTGATAGAAGGGCCCCGCTTAATTAGTTTGCACAGGGCCCCGCAAAATATAGCGCCGGTGTCACGCGTCAAAGTGTCCGCGGACACTTTGAGGTACCTCAATGTGTCTGGGGGACACTTTGAGGTAATTTAACACATACCTCAAAGTGTCCGCTTTTACGTCAAAGTGTCCCGGCCGTTTCCCACGTTAGGGATTTTTGTCCCACCAATAATGTCAAAGCAATTTCAGTGTTTGCTAAAGCACTCTCCCACAAAACTCATTTGCAAAGCAGAGCTGGCGTTTTCATTTTCCCTAGCAATACATGCAATATCCTTCCGTCCACAAGGTGGGGTCGCGGTAGACCCCAGACCTACAAAATTGTCTACACGTGTACCACTTTCTCCACTCTTAATCAACCTTTGAGCACCTGTTCTCCCATGTTTTCTTTACCTATCTAGGGAAGTTGGCGGGTCTCCTAAGTAATTAGCATATTTTATTTCTGGTTAAGCAATGCAACCCAAGTTAGTACCGACCGGATAGGATGGCTGGTCGGAAACACTGGGTACTAAAGCAGACGTGGGAGCAGGATGTTCATAAGGGTTTGGTAGTGTCTGGGGTGGACAGGGGCCTGGTGGGAGATAGGCAGGAGTGAAGGACTAGAACCTGCAGACCCGACCCTGTCATAGGCGTGATAAGGGTATGATGATGATGATATCTTGGTTTTCTTGGGTATTACAGAATTTTTTTTAGCATGTTTCCAGATTATTTTCATTGCTTAACTTTATATGGATGGTATTTAATTCAATATCAATAATAATGACCTTAATCTGAATATTTCGGCCTGAAAATCAAAGTCTTTTTGGGGTCATAACAGACCCCACCTTGTAGTGTGTGCCAGAAATCGCCACCTTGTGGACGGAAGGATATGGATCCCAAAAAGTATGATGAGATTGTGGCCTATCTTAGTGATGGCTCCTATCCCGGTGGTGCATCAGAAAGTTAGAAACGGGCATTACGTCCGCAAGTAAAGTGGTTTATATTAAAAAAATGGAAGAGTATTGTATCATCTGCGAGACGGTGTCTCACATTTGACATAAATTTCGCCACGTTGCATATCTGCTCTGCAGTGCATATGTGCTATGCGGAAAAGAGACAAATTTGGGCATCTGCATTCGGAACTAGATGGCGGACACTTTGAGGTACTCAAAAATTGCATCAAAGTGTCTGGCTGGACATTTTGAGGTAGACCCCGGACACTTTGACGCGTGACACCGGCCCTGCCGCAGATTACTATGGCTCACCAACTACACTCTGTCAAACACTATTTCCACATTTGTTTCGACCTCTAAACTTCTACTTATTTTACCTTCCGCCTAAATTATTCTCGTAGTAAGCTCCCCACCCTCCTATTTGACGCAGGGGCACCGCGTTGAACTACTCATTGTGTTTCGGTACTGGACCAAGGTGGTGTGGCTATCGCTGTGCCTTCTATTTGAGGGGAATAGGTGGTCGTGTGTACCATCTCGCCTCCTGGCGTCGTCGTCGGACATGTGTTGTAACGATGATAAATAAATAAGGAATTGCAGCATTAGGTTGTGGGGTAGGCGGGCATCCCCCCCCACAGACAACCACACGCCTGGCTGAGTGCCACCTGAGGAGCTACTGCCCCCAGTGAGAGCATTCTCATCTAGAGAAGGGACTACTGCTGGATTAGGGACGTGGAATGTCGGGACCCTTACAGGAAAAACAGCAGAATTAGGATCTTAAGCATAGGAGGATTAGCATAGTTGTCTTACAAGGAAGGGGGATAGATCAAGGGCCTTTGAGAAGGGATACAAGCTTACACATACTGCTAGTGAAGGTGGACGAAACGGGGTGGGAATCATACTGAACGGTGAGCTGCAGCAAGGAGTCACCCTAGTTAAAAGAACAAATGGCAGGCTAATGTTAGTTACAGTAGTTCGGCAGGGAGTAGTGCTCCAACTCATCAGCGTATATGCCGCTAAAGCTGGTGTAGATGATCCCACTAAGGTGGGTCTAATGGTCATGTAGGCAAGGATAGCCAGGGATATGAGGGGGTTCATGGGGATGGGGGAGCGGCGAATTGCGTTGGACACACTAGTTCTCGTCTGATCGCTGAAGTTAAGTAGCGCAACCCCAGCTAGTACTGTCATGGGTGGCCGCTTGGGAAAACTGGGTACTGCTAATACCCAAAATACTGTACAGTCTCTGCATAAGAACTATGCTGTCGACAGGGCTCTAATGACCTTGTAGTTGAAGGGCCCTAAAACACCAACAAACAACAACAAAAGGGGATGGGGGTATGGAACAGTCAGTATGGAAGGTCAGACAATTCTTGACTCAGCAAGAGCATATGGCCTTGCATTGTCAAATATGTAGTTTAGGAAGAGGGACAAGCAACTGATCACGTTCCAGTTGCCACAGGGGAGGTCACAGATAAATGTCTTTTGGTCAGATTGCAGCATACAGCAGAGGTACATGATATTGCAGTATAAGGTTGGCAGTCAGCTGCATAAACGTACTGTTCAACAGAACACTTATGCCACACTGGAGCCCAACTTGTGATTGAGTGTTAATTCGTTTTGATGGTGTTTCAGAGCCTTCCAAATACAAAGTTTATTAGAGCACCGTCCACTGCGTAGTTCTAATGTTGAGTCTGCACAGCCACCACGCTGTTACGACGATTTGGGTATTAGCATTACCCAGTGTTCCCAAAACGTCACCCATGCCAGTACTATCTGGGGTTGTCCAGGGAGCGGCGAGTTGCGTTGGACACACCAGTTCTCGTCTGATCACTGAAGTTAAGCAACACAACCCCAGTTAGTACTGACATGGGTGGCCGCTTGGGAAAACTGGGTACCGCTAGTATACAAAAATCGTCGCATTAGTGTAGTGTCTGTGCTTCTTGCATCAGAACTATACAGTTGACGGGGCTCTAATGACCTTGTAGCTGAGGGGCCCTAAAACACCAACAAAGAAGAAAGTAGAATGGATCATTAACGATGACGTTAATGATTTTAATTTCAAAAATCCCTTATTCCTTGGAACCACTAACACAGAGTCAAGCCCACTACTTCTGCACCATCGAAGAGGGATCAAAACCGTTCTCTAAATCAATTAAATAGGGCAGAGATCCTTCGTTTCTTGAGGGTTGAGTTGCTTAACTTCAGTGATTAGCCGAGAACTGGCGTGTCCAACGCAATACAGCCGCACTAATTAAGTGTTAAGCCTTGAACCATTAGTAATGAGAAGGTCAGACACTACTTATGGTAAAGAAGTCAGTGGCGTAGCTAGGGTAGTTATTGCCCGGGTACAAACGATACAACTAGCGCCCTCCTAGCGCTATTTTCAAGTAAGATCACTAACACCCCCTTCTGTGGATATAGGGAAGCCGCTGAGCGGCTGACTGCGTTGGACATACAGTACCAGTTCTTGTCTGATCACTGAAGTTAAGCAACGCAACCCCAGCTAGTGCTGACATGGGTGGCTGCTTGGGAAAACTGGATACTAGTAATACCCAATAATCGTCGCATTAGCGTAGTGTCTGTGCAGTCTATGCATTAGAACTACGCAGGGGAACAGCGTCACATTCTTCAACATGGGAAAAACCAGCACCTTTGCAGATGCGGCTGGGAACAAGTGCCCCCCTCACCCCAAGCTACGCCACTGGCTATAGAACTTACCGTAATATTTCGGGAAAAGATGGAATCTGTGTGTTGACACATACCACCATTTTTGCATGTTGTATTAGTACAAAGAGGACCGTGCACCTCAGCAGGTGGGACATAGTTTGGAGGATTTGGTAAAATACTTGGCAACGGTGTTGGAAGTGGTGTTGACATCATCATGGAAAACTGGCCTGATACGGAAAAGGATTGTGTTGTCCAGTAAGTGGCTGATATAGTGGTCGAAATACTGTCTGTAAATAGGAACAATGAAAATCGGGGATGCTCACGTTCTTTAGGGTAAAATTCGACATTCTCATCAGAACAAACCTGTATTCTGATCAGAAGACATTGAACTCGATTCTTCAAGATAATTTGAAGCAAAGGACCTTAATGACGATTCAATTAATGGCGTGTCTGCAAAGGATGAAGATAACTGACGTAATGATGTACTGACAGTTTCAGTATCTTCCAAAGTATGCATTGGGCTGTAGCCGTATGTGCTGTCTTGTGGAATGTCGTTAGTGGAATTAGGAGATTCACTGGTGTACCATAAAGTTTTTGAGAATTCATCTGCTGCAGTCTTTTCAATACCAGATGGCATTGGAGGGGTCATAAAATCTCCACCGAATGAAACGGTATCAATTTCACTTTCTGATAAATCTATTGAAGCTTCTTGGAAGCTAGAATTTCTAGATATAAGTAGAACAACTGTAGATTCCATCTGATAACTGTGAGAATTCAGAGATGTGACCCGGAGTTTCTCCTCAGAGGTGATGCTAACAGAGTTTGCTTCGAAATTTGAGTTCAAATAATTAGAACTAAACTCGTTAGGAAGCAATTCTGTCAAATAGAATGATGAAACTGTCTGTTGAGTCGAATTGGGGTAAGATGATGATGGATAGTCTACTTCAGAAATGATACTGAGGGTGGAAGAGAGCCAGGACGGAATGGAAGAAAGTGAGGATTCCACAGATGGAAAACAAATATTCCATGTTGGTGCTGACGACAATAAACTATCTTCCAGTGAATAACTGTTGTCAAAAAATGGGGAAAATGATGTTGTCGGTATAGAGTAATAAGAATCTGAAACGTTCAGAGCGCCTGAGACGCCGTATCCTGTCGGCAGAACTGCTGTGGTAGAATGAATTTCACAGTTTGGTTTATTGCAAAAACTAAATGAATGAGTGGAACCATATATGAAGTCTGTATATGCTGTTGTTGACGGAGTGAGAGTGTCGGTGATCGATTCAACGATGGTAGGGAAGAAACTCTCAGACTGCCAAAATTCAGAACTTTTTTCAAATAGTTGACTTGAAAGGAAATATACATCTGATTTTGTAGCAGATAATGTAATCCCAGTAGTAAAATCATAAAAGGAGTCTAAATAATCGCTCCATATTCTAAAGATAACTGTTTCTGAAGCTAAATAAACAATACTGGAGTTGCTGTTGTGATCACTGGAGTGTAAAACAGGCACAGATGTGGACGTGTCGTCAAAGTATAACGTGGGCTGAAGAACTGAGTCCCAGGAATATGAACTAATTTCATCATTGGATATATTGCAGCTGGTGAGCACATCACATTTTACTTCGCATAGTGATCCTGAAATGTAATGAAATTTATTCCACTTTCAGAGATTTTAATCAGAATTTCATACTACTTGATAAGCCACAGCTCTAGTCTGTAATACGTATTGTCAAATCATCATCATCATACCCTTATTCCACCTGTGGCACGGTCGGGTCTGCGGGTTCTAGCCCTCCACCCCCGTCTATCTCCCACCAGGTCCCCGTCCACCCGACACACTGCCATTTTCCATTAAGGCCCAGCGCAAAATGAGACGCAGTCGACGCAGGTGACGCAGGGTGACTCACTATAAATTTCTGTGGCTCACATGATAGTATGTAGTTACGCATGTTAAGTCGCAGGGTGATGTGACTCAGTGCCTGCGCCACGTGACCCTGCGGAGCGCAGTGCCAATGCTGCAATTTCCTGCATGAAGTTGGCGTGACAATAACAAAAAGCTTTGCGAAGCAGCGAAGTGATCTTGTTATTTGATGTAAGTATGGTGAAAAACTGCGATTCAATGTGCGGTGATTGCCTGCTAGCAGAATTTCGTAGGGCTCCTACATCCTGCGTCACCGTTGCCACCTGAGTCACCCTGCGTCTCATTTTACGCCTCGCCTAACGGGTCCCCACATTCCACGTTCCCCTATTCTTTCTGTACATGCTCTGACTGGGAGCAACCCAATCAGGCGTCTGGAACCCGCAGGAATGGGATACCGGCCTACCCCATAGATGGCACTCGGCGCATTATCAGCCACGGGACCCGAGGGGTCCACCCCTGACGGCCGCCGGCACTGGGGATTTTAATATCCTGCACTGTAGATTGGTAGTTTTTTTTTTAGGGGGGGGGGGGGGGGGGGTTGAATTTTCCACCATATGGGTGCCAATTTTGAGTTTTCTGTCCGCAGTCCCCACGCACCACAGAGCCCAACAAGGAGACGCTCAATCGGGTCGCCATGGTTGCTCAGACAGGTAACCGTCAGAGAGCCATGACCCTCAAGTACCAATAGGGATCGAGGGCTGACCATTACATCTCCAAAAGTAACCCTAAGGTGCGAGAAGTGCCACCTTCAGCCGATTGATCAGACCAGATATCCGCCTGACCTCCCAGCCTAATTAGCCTAATGGTAAATCCGGTGTCACACGTCAAAGTGTCTGGCCGGACACTTTGAGGTAATTAAGCACATACCTCAAAGTGTCCGCTTTTACATCAAAGTGTCCCGGCCGTTTTCTATTTCACCCGGTTAGGTTTATTTTTGGTTCGTTGGTGTTTTATGGCAAAATTATTGCCAAAAACAAGTATTTTTATGAATAAACAATATTGTTGTAATGACAGAATTGCAACTTGAGTGTGGTGATGTTGAGGCCAGGCAGAAGGAAAGCAGAATTGAGATTTTTTTGTGTTTAGAAAAATGAGATTCGTACAAATGAAATATTGGTGGCTACACGAAATCATTCACAGAATCAATATGTATCTTTTCTAATTCTAATTCTAATTCACAACACTGCAAGCAGCCTTATTTGGCCAATATGGCAGTGGAGAGACCAACTCTCATTCTTACATATATTACCAAAAAGCTCCCAAAATCCCAGGCTTAAATCCCTGTGATCCCTCTACAGCACTAGTAATGGTAGGGTGACTTTTTATTAGGCCCTCCACCTTATCCTTTCCAAGGCCATTCCATTGTCAAATGGTCCTTGGTAAGAAAGACCAGTAATATGTGTCTGTCTGTGCCCTAATCTCCTTCAATTTATACGAATGATCCTTTCTCCCTTTGTAATTAGCAGGGGACACACATCCCACTAGAGGTCCATCACACCCCAGCAGCAGCAGTCTGATAAACAGACTTATACTGTGAGATGTTTGCCGCTGGCTTAGTGTTTCCCAACCTAATTCCCTGATCATGTCAGACACACTATCCCTGTGAGAAAACCTGTGGAATACAATTCTTGCTGCCCTCCTCTGTATCCTTTCAATCTCCCAAGATAATTCCTGCCTGAAGGGAAACCAAATTGGACTACCATACTCCATAATTGGTCGCACCATTGAAATATATGCTGTTTCCCTCACCTCCCTTGTGCTGTCCCGAAGGACCCTACTAATCAGACGGAGGAATTGACCAGCCCTCCCAACTAATTTATTTATATGATCCTTCCAGGTACCTTGGTTATTTAAAATTATTCCAAGATGCTTATGGGTGTCAACTCTCTCAACCCTAACTCCACCTATATATTAATCAAAGTCAAGTAGCTCCCTAGATCTAGATATTGTAAGAATCCTACACTTTTTCAGATTCAATGGCAGTTCCCATTTTACACACCAATTGTAAATCTTATTGAGATCCTGTTGTAATTGTGTACAGGATGATAACCCCTCATCTAACACCTGGGCAGTACATGTGTCATCTGCAAATAGTTCAAGGAAGGAACTAATGTGAAATCCTATGTCATTCACATAGAGAATGTACAACAAAGGACCCAAAACACTTCCCTGAGGTACCCCTGATGTGGCTGGTTTCCATTCAGACGCATTACCCTTGTACATTACCCTCTGTTGTCTATCAAGCAGATATGACCATACCCACTGAGTAACCTTACTATGTATCCCTAGACTTGACATTTTTGAAATCAGCTTATCATGGGGCACCGTGACAAAAGCCTGTTCAAAGTCTAAGAATACAACATCAACCTGCTTTCTGTTGTCTAAAGCCCTTTGAATGTCACATGACCTCCCTTTCCTAAATCCATGCTGATTGTTGCTGAGGATGCCATTCTTTTCCAGATATCCCATAATAGAGGAGAATAGGATGTGTTCAAAAACCTTGGATACAGCACTCGTTAATGAAACTGGTCTATAGCACTTAGGGTCTGCTGTGTCTCCTGACTTGAAAATTGGTACCACATTAGCCAGTTTCCATGATGATGGAACAATACCCATGTCTAATGACTATCTTTGTGGGGAGAAGGGTAGGGGACCGAAAATAGAGATCATTGTAATGATATATATAAGGTGACCATTTTATTTATAATGCAAAGCAGGACAAAAAAAAATTAATAAAAAAGTACAACATAAATAAATGTAACATTTTACTAATTGAAACAAAAATACACTAATTATGCTTACATCCCTTTTAATTATTTAATTAAATTAGTATTTTCCATTAAATGAATATATTGGAAATTTCAGAGCAAGAAATATACTTCATATTGCTGCAGCAAGAGTATCCAGTGGTGTGAGACATGTGAAGTTCTCCTATGCTCAGCACATGTGTTATGCACTGCATTTACACGTTCGTGAGTAAGATGAGGCAAGTGTGTTCGATGAACGTGTGAGTAATGATGCTTTAACCCTTCAGCACTGCGGTCGGGTCTATTTGACCCAGGTGTTTTTTAATTTCAATATTTTAATGCGTAAATGTGGTGCTATGCAGCTGTGCTTCCATGTAAATTCCTTTTTTCACTTATATTTTACCTTGTTTTATTTTGAAGTTCATTGCAATATTGATTATCTTAGCAACAGCTGTTTTGACCCGACCGTACCACTTGTGTAACTTCATTGACATTGTATTTGACCCGACCGTACCATCTGTGTAACTTTATTGACATTTTTTTTGACCCGACTGAACTCCTTGTGCATCTCCTATTTCTGTTATGCCAACACCCCTCAATCACTCATGCAATTGCAACATGTACACCCTGATGTACACCATTATGGCACTCATGTCTTATCTTTTGCATTATCTAAGGCCTTTCTATTTCAATATAATACATTTCCTTTCTTTTGTTATTTGTAACTTTCTTCTTTGGACCCCTTGTATTAGTTAGCAATATAGTCAAGTTTTACTTTGCACTTCAAAGTAACCCTTTGCCGAATGTGACATATGGTCCTGTGACAACAAGTGTCAAACGCCCATTGGTGGCTAACTCTTTTCACCCAGAATGACCATTGGTGTCAGCCAGGGAGTTGGGGCAGTTTAAGGAAGAACCCAACACATGTGAAAAGGCTCCCATCATTTTTATCATTTATCTTCAATGCATACAGGGCATTTGCTAAACACCAGGAATATTGTTATTTGAATTATTATTCATTATTAAACCATTTGGCAGCCTAAGAAAGTAAGTATTTTTTTTTAATTTTTGATGCTTTGTTGAATATGGAAAAGTATTATTTCACCCTTCCATCTTTAGATGGCAAATAGGTCGCCATATCTTATTGAGGAAGATTTATTTGCTGAAATTGAGAGACTTAATAGGGATGAAAATGTTTTATCAGATGAAGAAATAGATGATAATTCTGATGAAGATGAAGAAAACTGTGTTGAAGAAAGTGAGCATGAAACAGATACAACCATTGAAGAAAGTGATAGTGAAACTGAAGTGGAAGGTTCAACTTCACAATATTTTTTAAGCAAAAGCAGAGCTTTAAAATGGTATAAGAAACCTTTTCCCATTAGAGGTCGTTCTAGAAAATGCAATATTATTACCCATTTGCCAGGAGTGCGTCATAATTTTAAAGAAGCCCAATCAGAATTGGCAGCATTTTTGTTATTCTTTTCAGAAGAAGTTGTAAACATTATTGTGGAAAACACAAATATATTTATGACCAAAATTAAGCCAGCTTATTCAGATCCCCAAAAAACAAAAGAAACTGACAGAACTGAAGTCTTAGCTCTTTTTGGTTTACTGTATATTTCTGGAGTTTATAAAGCAGCACACACTAATTTGAAGGACTTATGGGGAAAGGATGGACCAATAATATTTTCATTGGCAATGAGTTACTACAGATTTCTATTTCTTTTGCGTTGCATTCGCTTTGACAACATTCACACTAGAGAGCAAAGAAGAACTGTTGATAAATTGGCACCAATTCGGGAATTATTTACTAAATTAAATAAAAAATTTTTTGAAATTTATTCTCCATCAGAATACATAACTGTAGATGAGCAGCTTGTTCCATTTAGAGGAAGATGTTCATTTAAACAATTCTTACCCAAAAAGCCAAAAAAGTATGGCATTAAAGTTTTTGCTATGGTGGACAGCAGAACATTTTATCTACTCAACATGGAAGTTTATGTTGGTACTCAACCAGAGGGTCCAATGAAAAAATCAAATTCTCCTACAGATATTGTTCTACGCCTTGTTGAACCTATTTTAAATTCTGGTCGAAATTTGACAACAGACAATTGGTACTCCAGTATTCCATTGGCAATTGCTCTGTTAGATAAGAATTTAACTTTTGTGGGTACTTTAAGGAAAAATAAGAGAGAAATTCCTTTAGAGTTTTTGCCCAATAAAAAACGAGAAGTGAAGAGCAGTATCTTTGGATTCACTAAACATATGTCAATTGTTTCATATGTTCCCAAAAAGTCACAAGCAGCAATACTTATATCTACTTTCCACAAAAAAGATGAGATAGATAGTTCAACAGGGACAGAGAAAAAACCAGAAATAATAACATTCTACAACTTTACAAAAGGAGGAGTAGACACTAATGATCTACTCTGTTCAAACTACAATGTTGGAAGACGAACCAAGAGATGGCCTCTTGCACTTTTTTTTCATTTCATGAATGTTACAGGCATTAATAGCTACATTGTTTACAAACAGAATTCAAAAGCTCAAGATAAAACTGTAATTACTAGGCGAGATTTTGTGAAAAATCTTGGCCATGAACTAATAAAACAGCAGTTAATTAGAAGAGCAGACAACCCATCTATATCAAAACTTTTAAAGTCAAAAATCAAAATTCATTTAGAAGAACATGGCATTCTTAACCCAGTACCACATTTTGAAGAGCAATCATCTGTGAAGAAACGAAAGAGATGTCACATCTGTCCTAGCACTAATGATAATAAATATTCGATTTGTTGTTTCAAATGTAAGAACTGTATTTGTAAAAATCATTCAATCACTATTTGTTCTTCCTGTAGCAAAGAAACTATTTAAATTTTGTAAGATTTAAGCTTTAAAAATATTTTTTTGGTGTTTTCTGTCGTTTTTTTAATGTTAACCATGATTGGGTCACAGTGACCCGACCACACTACTTGTGTAACTGTCAATAGCCGCAGTGCTGAAGGGTTAACCTTTGATAATGCAATGAAATTACACATTCGCGAGTACAACAAGGCGAATGGCAAGGCGAGTGTGTTTACTAAACATGTGAACACCACATTCGTCATTTACCTTGTGGTTCATCTCGCCATTTGTGGCAATCACCTTGAAAGTGGTCTTTCTTAACTGTACTGTCAAATGACACAATATATTTCAACGTGGCATCTCTGAATACAGGAATTAGTTAACAGAATAGATAGTTAGGGCAAATGATGAAAATATAAAATTTATGTAGTCAAAGTCATTTATGTGATGTTCATCTGCTAAACTGTAAATAAAAATAGCAGCAGCATCGATGCTAAAAACGACCAACATAAGATTTGGTGCATGTGCATGTCGCTACCTTACACTACCCTATCAAAAGTCATGGGACACCACCACTTTAATAGAAACACTCACAAATATACATATTTTAGTATCTTGTTGGTCCACCTTTTGCTGCTATCACAGCATCTACTCTCTGGAGCATACTGTCCACAAGGTTTTGATATGTTGCGACTGATAATTTATGCCATTCAGCCATAAGTGTCTTGGACAGTTCAGTCACAGGTGTTGGGCGTTCTGCACAAGTGTGAAATCGACGTTCCAACACCGTCCCACAGATGTTTGATGGCGTTCAGATCGGGACTCTGTGCAGGCCAGTCAAGTCCTCAAACCCCCATTTCATAAAACCATGTGCCTACAGCCCATGCTTTATGGTAAGGTGCATTATCATGCTGAAACAGAAAAGGGCGATTGCCAAAGTGCTGCCAGAGAGGTGGGAGTGCTGCATTGTGCAGAATGTCCAGGTAACGCTCTGCATTTAGATGTCCATCCACAGAAACGATTGCACTCAACCCATACCATGATAAGTACCCCCACCCCATCACTGACCCTCTGCCGAACTTCACTGTGGGCACAACACAGCTAGGCAGGTAACGTTCGCTGGGCATTCACCATACCCAAACCCGTCCATCCCATTGCCAGATGGTGTAGTGGGACTCATCACTCCATTCAACCCTCTCCATTGATCCAGAGTCTAATGTCGTCGCTCTTTGCACCATTGCAATCTCCTTGCTGCATTGCTGGTGCTGATGTGAGGCTTGTGGGCTGCCACTCTGCCATAAAAAAACTTATTGCATGCAGTTCTCTGCAAATTCAGGGTGCTCACAGTTGTTCCCGTTGACTCTTATGAATGATCTCATCAGTTCATCAAGTAATGTGTGACGGTTTGCAGTGACAATTTTATGAAGAGCTCTTTGGTCTCTAGCTGACATGATCTTGGGTCTTCCAGTCCTAGGTGAAAAACTTGTGGTGCCTTTCTCTTTCCAGGCTCGGATGACGTTGTAAACAGTCGATTTTGGGATGTTTAGGAGGGTTGACGTCTCCCTAACAGTTTTGCTTGCAAGATGCCACCCAAGAATTGTACCTCTCTGGAAGACTTTTTTTGTGACATTCTTTCAGCATTCACGGAAGTATCATCTCATAATAGTGTACTCCCTGTTATGTAGTTCTGGGAGGAATGCCACCTGTGTTACTTCAAAGGAATGTCACGTTTTCATGAAAATAAGGGCTGTCTCATGAGTTTTGATAGGGTAGTGTATGTCCGAATTTTAAAAATCAAATGGAATCGGTAAAGATATAGCCTAAAACACGTCGATTTGTAGGGCACTAGTGGTGTTTTTTTTAATTTATTAGATGGTAAAATGAATTTTCAAATATTTAGGAATTTCAGCTTGTCCCCAAACAGAAATCTATCAATGATTCAACTGTTTAGAACATGCCATGAAAACATAGGCTGGCCCTTATGTAATGCAGCACCACGCAGTGGCGGATCCACGGGGGGAGGTGATCGCCCCGATCACCTCCCCCCCGTGGCCAGGCCTTCGGCCTGGCTACTTTGGGAATTCGGACTGGCTGAAACTTGCAATATGCTTCAGAATCATAATCACCCCCCCCCGAGCCAGCCTCTGGATCCGCCCTTGGCACCACGAAGTACAGGTGTCATGCATAGCAAACGTGGTTGTTGGAGTAATTCATTATTCTGCAAGTGCCACAGTGCTGCACACCAGTCTGGCAGCATGACATAAAATTGACACGCTCAGTTTTACGTTTATGTCGTTTACCCTAACTATCTATTAGTTTTAAAATATCAAAAACAAGGACATTTAGGAGGACAGAACCTACAAAAGGAGGACAGAACCTACAAAAGGAGGACAGAACCTACAAAGGGGGGACATTTTGGAGGACACTTTTCAAGGGAGGACAGAACCTACAAAAGGAGGACGGTTGGTCACCTTAGATATATACCAAAGACAATTCATCATCTTCATCTTTCACCTCAATCGCTAGGTAATACTGTAATTATTCTAATAAACGGCACCCTCCAATAACCGGCGCACCTTTCAGCTGAAAAAAATAATAAACGGTACGCCGTTTATTTAAAAATTCTCTGGAAGTGATCATGCAAGTTAACTTGATTTTTTTTAATGATTAACCCTTTAATGCTACACAGGGGTACTGGTATCATCATCATCACACCCTTATCGAGCCTGTGGCAGGGTTGGGTCCGTAAGTCCATTGAACATGCTATGACTGGGAACACCCCAGCCAGGCGTCTGGAACCCAGAAGAATATTGGCTGGTTGTCTGTGGGGGGGGATGCCGGCCTACCCCACTTTTCCAACAGGCGTTCCAACACCATATTTTACAACCAAAATATAAATTTTGGCAGGTAAATTAATGCTTTGTCAGTTTTAATATTGCATGGTGTCTGACCTATTGCACAATAACTATAATGCAATAAGGAATCAGGCTCATGCCCGAACAGAGGTACTGGTGTACCCCTGGGTGTTTCTTCCTCCACTCTGTTCTGTGGGTGACCCAGGCGCAATGCGATTCACAGTATTTTCACATGATAGGTTGAACTTCCTAATAAGTCACAGATAGGTGGTTAATTGCTTTTCACTATTCGAATAATGATGGATAGGGTACTCCTGTACCTCTGTGTAGCAACTGTGTAAAGTTTAAATGCCCATACGAAGTGCAGGAAATGATTACAAAGGTCTGCAAAAAAAATTCTTTTTAAAAATTGTTTTACTTTTCATAACTGATTTTTATATTATTAGGTGTGCTGATTCCAAAAACGCAATTGATTTTTTTCTATCACGTAAGGTTTTCTCTCAAAAAATTTTCATGGTTTGGAAGAAATAAGGGAAACTGCAACATTTTGATGTTTCGATTTTCATTTTATCACTCCACAAATACATACTTTACATATATATTATAGGTCTAGTAATGATTTAATTTTCCTCTTGCAGAGTTGCTTGAGATAATCTCTTTTTAACCCTTATGTCAATACCCAGAAAGTTCCACATTGTTCAATAACCAGGGTACCCACATTGAATGAAATGGAATTGTGCCAAACACATGTTTTGACATGCAGGTCTTTCTGAAGCTATCAAATTTCTTGATGCTTGACGGCCTGTAGATGATCTTTACCTATTGTTCTACTATGATCTTTCAACCATAGGCAGCCAAGCTTTTGTGCATCTAGCCTTTCTATTCGATATCAACTCAAACATCCATTGTGTCGAACATTCCAAGACACCTGTTTCATGCATTTACTGTCCCACACAACAGTAGTCTCTTATGCTTCATCATCATATCCATATCCTGCCGTGGCAGGGGTGGGTCACTGGGTTCCAGACAGTGGCGGATCCAGGAGAGTTAGCAATGCAACAATTTCTCTACCCTCTGTGCCCCAGTGGGGTTCATATTTTAGCTGATGCATGATTCACCTTTGCATCTCACGAGGCATTTTCACACTGCTATCCCCATTTCCATACTGCCAGGTCAACAGTTGCAGTGCAATCCACAGTTGGCTAAACCACTGAAGAGAGGACACTTCCTGAGAGGCAGTAGAGCACCTATTGTAATTGCTAGCTAGATTTATAACAGGGCAGTGGTGGATCCAGGATTTTCGCCAGGGGGGTTGAGCTAAAGCTTGCATATATTATGCGAATAAGTTTATATGTGCATGGGGGGGGGGTTGCAACCCAAAAAACCCCATCCTGGATCCATGTGTGCAAGGGATTCTGAATATTTAAAACATTTGGAGTGCACTTACCATATTTATTCCAATAACGGCCGCCCTCTAATAAGCGCCGCATCATCAGTGTGAAAAAATCAACAGACACCGCCCTCTAATAATCGCCGCCCTCCAACAATCGCCGCTGCCCTTCCAGTGCTTATGGCGCTTGCCGCTTGCAGCACTTATGACGCTTATTGAAGGATTCTCATCCCAATTACTGTATTAGTTTTTATCGTTTGATTTTTGATTACCCTAAGTTGGACTTCTACAATGGCAACTTCAAACAGTGGTTTAGGTTCCATGTGTGCAAAAAAGAATACCAGGCTACCCCAGGCAACCTCAGAGATACTCATTCGTAATTCTATCAGCTCTTGACACTCTATTCATGTACTGCAGCATTCACACCTCAGCTACTTGCATTCCATTGATGTGACTCTTCCTCACTACCTGACACTCTGATCCATACAAAATAGCTGGTCTAGCCACCACCCTGTAAAACTTCCCTTTCAACTACGTTGGGACCCTCCTATCGCACAGGACACTGGTTGCCCATCTCCACTTCAACCATCCACCATTGATTCTATGGGTCACATCAGAATCTATTTCCCTATTGCTAAGGAACGTTGATCCAAAGTACTAGACTTCTTTCACCTTCTTCATTAGTTCGCCCCTAGAAAATATGTCACTTATTTTACCATCCAGCATTATCATCTATGAGGGATCACAAAATTAATAAACGCCACCCCCTCTAGTAAGCGCCGCACCAAAACCGCCACGAAATAAATAAACAGCGTGGCATTTATTGGAATAAATATGGTATTTGAAGTGCTTCCCCCTGATCCACCCGTGGATCCATCAATGGGTCTAGCTTACCACTACTGCCTACCTCCAAACTAATCCCAAGTTCGTTTTGGTTCTCCCCCATGCTTCCTCTTTGATCTTCACATTCCATGACCATACCACACACATCCATTCATCATCATAGCCTTTCGCTGGGTCATGTCTGAGAGTTGCATCCCTCCACTCCCAACTATCTCCCACCAGGTCCCCATCCACCCCACACACTACCGTTTCCTTACTTACAACCTCCGCCAACCAGTGTAATAGTGTTTTGTCTGATCTGCCCAAAACCAGCTGCCTAGACAGTGTCACATGCCCCTTTCCAGGGGCGGATCCAGAGGGGGATCAATGCAGGGATTGCTACCCCTCAGCGCCTCAATGGGGCACAACTGATGAGGCATTTTTACATTGCTATCCACATGTCAATACTGCAAGTCCAACAGTTGTAATCAAATCTGTAGTTGGTTAAACCACTGACGATAGGACGTTGTCTAAGGGACCTATTGTAATTGCTAGCTAGATTTATAGTAAGGGATTCTGCATATTCAAAAATATTGTATTTTGCTGCTGGATCTGCCACTGCCCCATTCCTTAATGAATGGCCAAAAACCCTATCATCCTTCAGCCACCTATTTCAAGGGCCAAACTATTCTGTCCAAGTTACGTTTAGACAATAGTCCGCCATAAATAGTAGCATAATATTTCTTTGATTGTATTTATATAGACCAAATCTTAATCTAACATTAATAGGTTCATGCAAATAATATTTGCTAGGTGATAGATATACAGTAAAGCCCTGCTATAACGAATTTGTAGGGGAATGCAATCTCATTCGTTATAGCCAGGAATTCATTGCAACCAGGAAAGCTGTTTTTATTCTCAGATTAGGGACTTGGAATGTGGGGACACTTACAGGGAAAATGGGGGAATTAGTGGACACCCTCAGGTGCAGACGGATTAGCATTGCATTTCTGCAAGAAACGAAGTGGAAGGGAAATAGGTCATGGATGCTGGGGGAAAGATTCAAACTCTTATATAAAGGTAGTGAGGAGGGGAGAAATGGGGTGGGCATTGTATTGAGTAGGGATGTGCAGCAGGGGATCACCTCAGTCACAAGAGTTAGCAGTAGGATAATGTTAGTCACAGTAGTTTGGCAGGGTATAGGGCTACATCTCATAAGTGCCTATGGCCCCCAAGCAGGCCTGGGTGGCACAGCTAAAGCAGATTTTTGGAGTGACTTTGATGAAGTCATGCAGTCAGTAAACAGCAGAATTAGACAGGGCAAGGGAAATGAGCATTTAATTATGGGGGGGGGGTGACTTTAATGCCCACGTGGGTATGGATGGTACAGGTTATGAGGAGGTACATGGAGGATGGGGATATGGCATGATCAACCCTAAGAGGGAGTGGCGAGTTCCATTGGACACACCAGTTCTCATCTGATCACTGAAGTTAAGCAACACAAGCCCATTTAGTACTGACACAGGTGGTCGCTCGGGAAAGCTGGGTACTGCTAATACCCAGTAATAGTCGCATTAGTGTAGTGTCTGTGCAGTATATGCATTAGAACTATGCGGTGGATGAGTCTCTAATGACTTTGTAGTTGATGGGACCTTAAACACCAACAAACAAAAGTCAACTTTGAGGGGCAGAAGCTCCTGGAGACAGAAAGAGCACATGGCCTTGCATTGGCCAATACATGGTTCAAGAAGACGGAAAAGCACCTAATCACTTTCCATTCACCACAGGGGAGGTCCCAGATAGACCTTTTCTTGGTTAGGAAGCAGCACAGGGCAGAGATGCATGACTGCTGGGTGCTACCCAGTGAGGATTTTCAGAAGGACAGTGGCCATAAGCTGCTCTACCCGTGTGTGCCCGGGGTAGAATAGGCACACTGCATACCTGCATGTCGTAAGAGGCGGCAAAACGGGGTGACTTTTTCTTGCCCCTGACTGGACAACACCACTATCGTCTTTGTCTACGACGTGTTCTGGACAGGACAATACCAACATCGTGGTTGTTCCAGTGTTCGGTCTGACTTGTTCTTGGTCGATGTAGGCTCCTCACTGAGGTGACCGTAAACAAACGCCTACCCGCATGTTTGCCATGCATGGAGACCTGCACCCCTGGGAAAAACGGATCCTGGTGGTTGAGGAGGCGCATGCCCTGCGATGTCTCTTGGCCACTCCACACTGGTAACGTGGCTGACAGACATCCGGGACTAGGGTTGCGATCCACAGCCTCCAAAACATCACTTTGGCCACAGCTTCCAGGGAAAACGGGAGGCCAAGGCAGTAGCCCGGTCTTGGTCAATCGGCTGGGGGCGCATAAGTGGTTATGCCTCCTAGGGTGACTGTAAGTGGACCGGCAGTCAACCCTGATGCCAATGGTCCGGTACTCGGGGATTATGCCACCCTAACGGTATCCTGTCCGAGTAGTCTCGACGACCCGAATGGGCGTCCCCGTGTAGGGCTCCGTGTGATGGTTAAGACCTGCGGGCAGCGAAAACATAATTAATACAAATTACGGCAAATATAAACCAGAGGCTGGGGGCCTCTACAAATAACCCCACCCCTCCCCCTTCTTTAGTTTCATTGTCTTGTGTTGAGCCAGAAGATGGCGGGCTCGGTCCCACCCAACGGAGTGGGCCAGCTGCCACTGAGCTGATGGAGACATGTACTGCTCCAACAAAGAGGCCGCGTTCCCCCAGTAAGCCAACTGGATCAGGGAACGAACCTGTGGCGTCTATGGCATCGGCACCTGCCCTTAACAAGAGGCAACGACCACTTAGCCTTAAGGTGCAGGGTTCCACCACCGATGCACAGCATGTTCCTGCATCTAAGACTTTAGGTGCAGTCAAACACCCATCCATAACTTCTTCCTATCCTCCCCGGTTTATTTCCATCTCTGGGGAGGATGGTGCAGCCTTGGGGAAGGCGTCGCCCTTCCTTATCGCCAAAGCCATCAAGGGCATTGCTGCGACATGACTTCGGTCAAGAAACTGTGCAATGGCACCTTGTTGGTGGAGGCATCCGCCCCTCACCAGATAGAGGCACTACTGAGACTGTGGAAGCTCGGTGATATCCTCGTTATGGTCGAACCCCATCGCACCTTAAACACCAGTAGAGGTGTGGTGCGGTGCCCTGACCTACGTGGGGAATCAGAGGAGCAGATAGTGGAGGAGCTCAGGGACCAGGGTGTGGTGGCTGTTCGCCACACCTCGGTCCGACGGGATGGAGAATCCCGCCCGTCTGACACCTTGGTGCTGACCTTTGGCAGGCCCAAGGTGCCGGAGTACATCATGGCTGGCTACCTCTGCTTGCCTGTACGTGCCTTCATCCCAAGTCCGCTTCGATGCTTCAAGTGCCAGCGATATGGCCATGGACAGAATTCGTGTTCTGGCAAGGCCATGTGTGGCACTTGTGAACAGGGTGACCACTCCCCCGAGCCTTGTAAGACTGCACCTGTCTGCTTAAACTGTAAGGGCAACCACCCAGCCTCTTCTCGGGATTGCCCTACTTGGCTGCAGGAAAGTGCGATTCAGGAGCTTGATGTCCAGAAGGGTATCAGTTTTCTGGATGCACGGCAGCTGCTAGCCTTGCCAGGGACATCCAGTCGTGGAGTGTCCTATGCAGGTGCTGCGAAGGCAGCTGCTGTGTCCTCTGTCTTTACCCAGACGGACACCCTACCTCAGCTCCCCCCTCTCATCCGTTTAACGCCCTCTCGGGCCCACGGGGTCCATGGGGTGCCGGTCTGTGCAAGCATTGGCTGCCAGACGGAACCCGACCACAATTCCATGGCTTCTTCTGGCTCCACCACCGCCTCTGGCCCATGCATGGGCCCCCCAATAATGGCGGTGCCAGCTTCTTTGGAGGCCCCAGATGCCACTCATCATAGAGAGGCATCTCCCTTGAAGGCCTCCCTCCCTGTCCCAGCCCAGCCAAACTCCTCCACGGAGGGGGTGGTGGGTGAGACATTAGCAAAGAAAGTAGGGACACCCCCCACTACTACCGTGGGGCGGTTGTCCTTTGTTCGCCCACCCAAGCTCTCTGGCCAACGGCAGAGAGCACGGGGTGGTTTCATGCCCAAACTGGGGCAAGATGGGGATTCCTCCTTCGAGATGGAGGAGGACGAACCAATTGAAGGCGTCCCTCCCTTTTCTGCAGTGGGATGGAGAAAAGGGAGGAATAGAAACAAACCACCTAAGTCCACTTGATGGTAAATTTCCTACAATGGAACTGTCGAGGGTTTTCCCGCAAGTGGAACAAGATCGCAATGCTGATCTCGAGGCACAACCCTGTCTGCATCTCCCCCCAGGAGATCCTGTGTCGCAGTGATACCCCCGTTTCGTTGCGGGGGTACACTGCATATGCAGACACCCGACAGCAAGGTAGCCACCCTGTGGGAGGGGTGGCTATCCTTATCCAGAATGGGTGCATGCATGTGGCAGTTGCTTTGCAGACGCCTCTGCTAGCAGTGGCGGTTTCATTGCAACTGGATGTGCCCACACCACTCTATGTTCCCCCTACATGCCACCTGGGATTGATATCCCATGGGCAGACCTCGACTCCCTCAGTGCCCAGCTTCCAAGATCCTTCTTGATTATGGGTGATTTTAATGCCGATAATCCCCAATGGGGCCTCGGACAGTCATAACCCCCGAGGGCGACTTGTGGAACATTGTTCTAAACACAGGTGCCTCCACACATGTCATGACTGCCACTGGTGGTCTCTCCTGTATAGACCTATCCATCTGCTCTCCTGGGTTGGCACCAGGTTTGCAGTGGGAGGTCTTGTCAGACCCTTGTGGAAGTGATCACTTCCCCATCAAGATTAGCAGTGGAGATGGGGCATTACCCCAACACCCACCACGGTGGTGTCTGCATCGGGCGGACTGGGAGGAGTTCGCCCGCCATATCTACTTTTGCCCACTGTGTGATTTTGATGGGGTCAACGACCTAGTGAGTCACTTCACAGAGGTGGTGGTCGGGGCGGCATTGGCATCCATCCCCCAGAGCTCGTGTAACCCACCACGGAAGATTGTTGGAGTGCGATTCGGGCTCGCCGACGAGCCCTTTGCTGCTTCCAATCTCGTCCTACCGAGACCAACCGTATCGACTATCTCCGAGCCCGGGCATATGCATGACGGGTGATCATGGAGGCCAAACGCTCCTCATGGAGTCAGTACGTCTCCTCACTTACCCGTCACACGCCCTCCAAGAAAGTCTGGGAAAAGCTGAGGAAGATTCAAGGGAGGTATTTACCATCATGTGGCGCCGGTCTCCTTGTACAAGGGAGACATTGCCTTCTGCCGTGTGAAGTACCTGAGGAACTGGGAAGGACGTTTGCAGCCGTCTCCAGTTCCCAGCACTACATGGCAGCATTTATGAGTCTAAACAAGCTGCAGAACGCCACCCACTTAATTTTTCTGGGGGTGTCGCTGAGGGGTATAACAAACCATTTACCCCTTGGGAGCTGCAGGCAGCTTTAGCAAGAGCCAGGGATACTGCCCCTGGACCAGATAGCATCCACTATCAAATGCTATGACACCTACCAGAGAAAGGCGTTAGATATCTCCTTGAGGTATTCAATTACGTCTGGCAGCAGCATGAAATCCCTGCAGGTTGGTGAGAGGCTACCATAATCCCACTCCAAAAACCTGGGAAGGATAGTAGCCTTCCAATAAATTATAGACCCATCTCATTGACGAGCTGTCTTTGCAAAACCATGGAACGAATGGTTAATTGGCGCCATGTGGTATCATATGCCTTCTCCACATCAAAGAAGACAGCCACTAAGTGCTGTCTGTGGAGAAAGGCCTCACGTACTGCAGTCTCCAGTGAGATCAGATGATCCACCGAAGACCTGCCAGCACAGAAGCCACATTGGGCATCGGCAAGAAGGTGGTGCCGTTCCAGATACCACACCAGGCGCCATGGTATACTGGAGACCTTGCACCAGTGGGGGCTCAGGGGTAATCTGCCCCTCTTCCTCCATAGCTTTTTGTCCGAACGGACCTTCAGAGTGCGTGTGGGTAACACCTACTCCTCGGCCTTCCTGCAGGAGAATGGTGTCCCACAGGGGAGCGTCTTGAATGTGACGCTCTTTGCTGTTGCAGTGAATGGCCTACCATCCTCCATTCACCCCCCCCCCCGGTAAAGTCGTCCCTCTTTGTGGACGACTTTTCTATCAGGTACTGGGCTGCCACGATGCACAGCATTGAGCGTCAGCTGCAACTGGCATTCAATAGTGCCAACGAGTTTGCCACTTCACGTGGCTATAAGTTCTCCCCTGACAAAACAATGGTCATGCACTTCTGAGGTAAGCAAGGGCTCCACCCTGAGCCTCAGCTTACTTTGAACGGCCGCCTCCTCCCAGTTGTAGAGGCGGCCCGGTTTCTTGGTCTTTGTTTTGACAGCCATCTGACATGGGTCCCGCACTTGAAGGAGCGGAAGGCTAAGTGCCTTCGGTCGCTGAATATTCTGCAGTGCCTGCAGGGAACTGGTTTTGGGGCAGATCGAACGGTGATGCTACGACTCTACCGGTCACTCGTTCGATCCCGTCTCGATTATGGCTGCAGCGTATATGGCCTGGCCGCTCCATCTACTCTCCGGATGCTGGACAGTGTTCATCACGCTGGCATCCGGGTGTCCATTGGGGCGTCTTGCACAAGTCCAGTACTCAGCCTTTATGCTGAGACTGGTGAACCACCACTGACTGTGCGGCGGCAGTACCTTGCGCTGCATATATTTTGTGGCTGAAAGGTCAGCCACAGCACCCTACACACCCGGTTGTCTTTAGTAATGCTATGAGACGGCCATTCGACCGCCACCCAGTGGTTCCCCCTCCATTCAGTGTGCGGTGGATGGACGGTCTTACCGGCCTGGGTGTGACTCTGCCTAGGGTGCAGCCTGTACTGCCGGCCTCTGTGCCACCCTGGACAGTGCCAGAGCCACGTTTTGATTTATTGCTTGCAGCCTTACCCAAAACCAGTACCGATAGGTCAGTATACCAACAAGAGTTTGGACGCCTCTCTTGGACCTATCGAGGCCATGTTTTTGTTTATACGGATGGGGCGAAGGATGGCTCCTCGGTGGGTTGGTCAGTCTTTACAACTGGTCATCTCGTAGGGGGCCGCCTTCCAGGCGTCGCCATTGTCTTAACTGCAGAACTCACAGCTCTGCACAGGGCACTGGAGCTCATCCAAGTATTGAATGATAGACACTTTGTTGTTGCGACTGACTCCTTATGCTCCCTTCAGCTGTTGCACACCCTATATGGCAGACATGCCATCGTCCAGGGTGTGCACAGATTGCTACTTGTGATTCGTTAGCAGGGCAAGACAGTGTTGTTCATGTGCGTCCCAGGGCATGTTGGCATCATGGGCAATGAGAGGGCGGATGCCCATGCCCGTCAGGTGGCCCACTTGCCCGTCAGGTGGCCCACTTGCCCGTCTGGTGGCCCACTTGCCCGTCTGGTGGCCCACTTGCCCGTCAGGTTGCCCACTGCTGTCCCCTCCTCCGATGCTCTCCCGATGTTGTGGCGGGCCATCCATGAACAATGGCGGGCCCAGTGGTTTGCGGAGACCACCAACAAACTCCGCAAACTGAAGAACACCCCAGAGTACTGGGGGTCCTCGTGCCACCAGTCGCGGAGGGAGGAGGTTGTGCTTGCTTGGCTTCGGATCGGTCACACGTTCCTCACCAACTCCTACATTTTATGGGGTGAGGAACAGCCATGGTGTGACTTCTGTTGGGAGCCTCTCACAGTGGCACATATCTTTAGTCACTGTGAGAGATACCGAGAGCTCAGATGGCGACTGGGAGTCAGTCCAGAGCTCCCCACTTCACTTGGGGATAACCCCCAGGCAGTGGAGAGCTCGCTGGTATTTGTGAAAGAGGCTGGCCTCTTTCACATAATTTGAATTATACATGGATTGTTTTTAGACTTGATTTATACATGGTTTCGAGACAGTTTTAGCATTTATTCTTGAATCATTTTGGCTTTTGCCTTTCTTTATGTGTCTGTTTTGGCTTTTGCCTTTCTTTATGTGTCTG